>NW_006498507.1:3514616-3543055 GCF_000471905.2 Amborella trichopoda | reverse complement strand
ATATATATATATATATATATATATATATATATGGTGCGGTTTGTATAGAGTCTAGGCTCTAAACAATCAAATTAACGCCTATCTTTAAATAATATCAAGAAATGTGGTTTTAATATCGAAAATCTTTGTGATGGCCTTAAAATATACCTTCATATTTAATTATAAAGTTTAAAGCTTCAAAATTAGTATAAATCGACATATATATGAAACTTGAAAATCTTGAAAATGGACAGTCAAAACATGTGCCACAAAATACACTATTTCCAAAACTTGCAATCCATTGTTTTCTTATATCCATTCAACTTTATGTTGAGATGATCAATTTGAAAATATTTGGACATCAAAATAACCTCTCTAATGAAATTTTTGAGGTAGGTTCAAATTTGATTGTTTAGAGCCTCGGCTCTATATAAACTAATATATATATATATATATATATATATATAAGAAAAGTATTCCCAACGCCTATAAGTAAAAATGAACAGTGATTTCGCTTATGCTCATCATCGCCCAAAATTCATCGCACGGTCACGATTGTTTGATACTGTTTTCATTTTTCATTTTTTTTTCTATAAATTAGAATGATCTTAAATTTGGAGTGTGTGTACATATTAGTGAGACGCACTTAATAAAAATATATAAAAAATATTTCGTAAAATATAAATTAACCAAAATACCCCCATAAATTTTAGAAGATAGCGGTTTAGACATTAGACGTCCAATCCATTCTCCTACATTTGAAAAAAATAATAATTAAGTTGGAAATTTGGAAATTTGGAAATTCATTGTCGAAACTACTTTTTTACCACATGAGGTAATTTGATAAATTACAAAACCATTAAAAAGCATATAAAGGGAATATTTATCTTTGGTACAAGGAGGTGACACTTTTGTTCGTCTAATTTAAATTGGGTGGTTGTAAAAATATCATTGACTAGACTCAAAGTTAAAAAAAAAATTCTTGAATTTTGTACTATTTGACAAGAGGAATAATTGTCGATTTGTAAGTAGTGTACAACCGCAACTAAATAAATAAGAAATAAATAAAAAGTAGAACTTGAAAGTAAAATATAAATCACCAGAGGCTTTGTTTGTTTTTCTAAAAATAAAAAGGACTTTACATCACCCAAATTTCCCTAAAACAGAAACTTTACATCACCCAAATTTCCCTAAAACAGACTATGTACTTGTGCTCCAACATATGTGGTCCGCACATCTACCCCAAAGTAAATAGATGAACCGTTGTATGGACATGATCCATGTCCAAGCAAAAGACTGATCTTAACTGTCCACATATGGAGCATATGTGAACGTTTGCTTCATGAGAATTATGGTCAATTTTGCCGTCCGTGGCAAGGCAAACAACAGGCGGATGCAACTCTTCAACAAATGCGCACAGAATGTGTGGTGTGTGTGCATCATTGTTTTGCAAAACTCGGCCGGTCCAAAACCGGCCGGTCAAACTGGAACCAGGGCGTTGGTCGATCCGGTTTTAGCACGGTCTAGCATGGTATTTTGAAAAAAAAAATTAAAATTTCTACATAAAATCTCAAAAAATAAGAGATTTGTTTGTAATGTATTTTTGAATGTTTTTTTATCATTTTAGCATTGATTGGATTATTTTTACTTTGTTTTTTGAAAATTTTCAAAAATACCCCTGGCTACTTTTTCCTAATTTTAAAAAATTTTAAAAATACTCTTGCGCACAAATCGATTTTTTAAAATTTATTTTTTTCCCTAATTTAACTAATTTTCAACTTCAATCAGATTTACTTTGTTCAATTATGTTTTAAATATATTTTTTATTTTTTGACACTTTTTGGACAAGCCTGTTGAATTGTCGGTTTACCGGTTACTCCGATTGGCTCTGGGCCAGAGGCCGGTTCGATTTTTCGAACACTGGTGTTTAGTACCTGTGAAAGGAGTTTGACCTCAGGAGCCTTGTATGGGCTATGATTTGTTCATTCTACACTATAAACTATAAAGAGAAGCGAGAGAATAAGATACAATTCGATTGAAAATTTGAAAATTCAAGCCCAAGTTTCTCAGTCCACATAACAAAGAGATACAGGCGGGCCACACACACAGAGAGACCTTCCCTTTAAATCCTTTAACTTCCGTCTCATTGGGCCTTGGAAGGGTTGCCACTCAGAAAGTCAATATAAACTACCATGCTACTCTCTTCTGCAACTGCCGTAGTAGTTACAGAGAGAGGGGAGAGAGCTCCAACACAATAGTTTTCCATTGAGAAAACCAAAGTAAAACCACCTCACAAACCCCGTCCATAGCTGCAATGGCAGTTGTAGAATGCGGCCTCATGTAAGCTCCAATACGTGCCTCCTCTAATTCTAAATTTTGAGTACTTATGCATGCAAATAATTAGAACCCACCTTGTCATCCTTGGAATTCATCCTCACTTCCATAAATGTCATAGATTTATAGAGCAGGAAGCCAATCAAGTTTCTTCTATTCTCATTTACAAATCCCAAGACTCATTTCCTGTTTTAAAATTTTCTAATCAGTTATTCCTTTATTAATTATTTTTCGTTTATTTCAAGAGTTATAAATCCGTATTGGTTTTTCTGTGTATTTAGTTGGATTTTATGTTTTATCTGTAGGAGGATTTGAGTGCTTGTTTTCTCATGCCTATCAGTCTTATTTATTTAGCAATGGATATTCATTCTAGATCACAAATGGGTCCCCAATAAAATTAAATGTGAGTTATTCCTGAGTGGGTTGATAAGAAACCAATTTTCTCTCTACTGCAAGAAATAAATGGTTCTAGTGATACCCTCCCATCAACTATTGTAATTCTTCCTTTAAAGCATGAGAATATTTCATTTGTGAAGAAAGGGCTCATAGCACTAATTCCTGAAATTCTCTTGTTTTTGTCAAAACTGAGGTTAATTTCTGTCCAAGAGCATAATTCTAGCCTTAGCTCCGAACCTCTGTTCTATGTCTCATCTGAAATCACTATAGAAAGAAGAAAGGGTTTTAATTTTTAACACAAATTCGCAGAATTTCCCTGTCAAGTTAGAGAATTGGGTTGATGAAAGGAATAGAGTTAGAGATTGTTATCTTAAGCAGTTGCATCGCGAAACACCTGATTAGAAGAATGGAATGTTTTGTGCGAAACACCTGATTAAAAGAATGGAATGTTTTGTATTTTTCTAGATTCTTTCAATTGTAATTGTTTCAAGGTATCGCTTTATAGTTCATAAAAATTTCATTTGCCTCCATGAAGAAAGCATTAGAACAGAGGGATTCAGGAATGTATCCCAGTGCTCACATCTCTTGGGTTCATTTTGTTGTGATATTTCATGAATAAATTCTCACTTTTCCTTACTGCTAATTTCTGAGTTTATTAGAATAAATTCTCCCTTTTTCTTACTGCTTATTTCTCAGTTTATTGATCCTCATTTCGGACCAACCTATGGTACGTTTCACATTCTTCTCTCTCTGCTCCCTCTCTCTCTCCCTCCTCTCTCTCAGCTCCTCTCTCTCTCTCTCTTCCCTCCTACACGCCATAAAAAGTCTCTTAAGGTCTCTCTCTGCTCCCTCCTAAACGCCATGAAAGATCCATTGACAGTGATCCTTGGCTTTTCTAAACTCATTTTTGAAGTAGATAGTTCGTATTTCTCATTACCTTTGAAAGTTTGAAATTTCTCTGTCTTTCATTTTGAGTACATGCTTGAATTGACGATCAGGAATTAATTTTAGAATTCTGGTAAAATTCAGAGTTAATCTTTCATTTTTCTCAAAATCTGTAAAATTCTGCTCTGGATTTATTTAAATAATTCACAGTTTTTATACTTCAATAAACTTATATTCGAGTTGCTTGTTCATTCTCAGAAATGATCTTTCATTTTCGGTTTTACTATGCATTTCAAGCATCTTATACAAACACGTTGTGACTTTTGATCTGGAGCTAACTAGTAGAGTTCACAGTTCACTTTCAGAGTTGATCATTCATTTTTTTGAATACCTGCAAAGTTCTGAAACATCTCATCTGGGATTAAGGTTAAGCTGTTGATCAGGAGTAGATTACAAAGTTCATAATCCATTTTCAGAGTTTAATAGGTCATTTTTAAAATTTCATCTGAAATTTTCAATCATGACATTTGAAAGTATGCATGAACTTCTTTTCAGGGGTTGATTTGTAAAGTTCATAGTTCATTTTCAGAGTAGATAATTCGTTTTCGTGATTACCAGTAAAATTTTAAGGTATTTCATCTGAAACCATCTTTGACGTTATGATATGGGCTTGGACTCGTTGAATTTTTAATTCAATTTTTGAGTTGATCATTCATCTTTCCTTACAAAGTTCAATCCATTTTCAGACTTTGATCGTTCATTTTCTAAACTTCGTCTGAAATTTTCAATCGTGACATTTTGAAACTGTGCATGAACTTCTTTTCAGGAGTTGATTTGTACAGTTCATAGTTCATTTTCAAAGTAGATAATTCGTTTTCGTGATTACTAGTAAAATTTTCAGGTATTTCATCTGAAATCATCTTTGAAGTTATGATACGGACTTGACTCGCCGAATTCTTTGTTCAATCTCTGAGTTGATCATTCAACTTTCCTTACAAAGTTCATAAATCATTTTCAGAGTTTGATCGTTCATTTTCTAAATTTCGTCTGAAATTTTCAATCGTGAGACTTTGAAAGTGTGCATGAACTTCTTTTCAGGAGTTGATTTGTACAATTCATAGTTCATTCTCAGAGAAGATAATTCGTTTTCGTGATTACCAGTAAAATTTTCAGGTATCTCATCTGAAATCATCTTTAAAGTTATGATACGGACTTGACTTGCAGAATTCTTAATTCAATTTCTGAGTTGATCATTCATCTACGGACTTGACTCGCCGAATTCTTAGTTCAATTTCTGAGTTGATCATTCATCTTTCCTAACTTCTTAATCCATTTTCAGATTTTGATCGTTCATTTTCTAAATTTCGTCCGAAATTTTCAATCGTGACATTTGAAACTGTGCATGAACTTCTTTATTGGATAGTTCATAGTTCATTTTCAGAGTAGATAATTCATTTTCGTGATTACCATTAAACTTTTCTGGTATCTCGTCTGAAATCATCTCTGAAGTTGTGATGCAGACTTGACTCGCCAAATTCTTAGTGCAATTTCTGAGTTGATCATTCATCTTTCCTTATCACTATGAAATTTCTGAACAATAATTCATTTCAAAGAACTTTGAAATCTACCATGTAAGTTGATTTCCGGAGTTCATAGTTCATTTTCAGTGTCTGTTTTAGTGGCATTTTCATGGTTAAACTTATGATCTAAAGTTGATTTGAAAGTTGCTAGCTCATTTTTGCAGTTGATTATCGATTTCTCATGATTCCGGTGAAACTTTCGAAGAGCTTATTTGAAATGTGCAGAATTTTTTAGAGTTTATAGTTCATTCCTCATTAACTGTAAATTTTCACATAAAAAACATGATGTGGACTCCTCGTTCTCTCTACTCCCTCCCTCTCTCACCCTCCTTTCTCTCCCTCTTTTAACTATTTGCGTTGTCTCTGGTCCCTCTCTCATTTTTTCTTTTTTCCACAGACCAAGCAAAAGAGAAAGAATTTGGAAGAGTGAGTTTATCATGAAAATGGTCTAGGTTCCTCGATTTCACATGAAGAAGCTCAAGCAGAAAAGAAGAGAAACCTCCGCCATTAAAGTTTCAAGGTGAAAGCTAAGTCAAATGAAGCTCAAGCAGGAAAGAAGAGAAACCTCCGCCATTAAAGTTTCAAGGGTGAAAGCTAAGTCAAATGGAATAAGGAGTTGTAGACACTCTAGGCCTTGGCAAACTAAGTCAAATGGAAGAGGTACAAGCTAAGTCAAATGGATTAGGTAGATGTATAGTAGTCTAGGTCAATTTATATATATAGGCCAATTTACATTCCAATAAGATGTATAGTAGTGTAGGCCAATTTACATTTCTTTAGGCCAAAATTGTTGCACAAAGATGGACGATTGGAGCAGTGGAGTTCTCCTCTCTCACTTCTCTGTCTTCTCTCTCTGACCAAGTTATATGTAAAAAAGCCATTGGAGAAATAGAGTTCTGCTGTATTATCTATCAAATGGACCTGTTTGTTTAGTGATATCTGAAGACAAAAACATGTGTTTTTTTTTTTTATCATTTGCAATTTCTCAAAATAGTAGCTGGTTACATGATTGCTTGATTGGCTATTGGTCTTCTGGTTTATATGTGAAAGGCTCTTGCCTTGGGGTGATTGCGCTCAACACAGAGCATGGTACTTTACATTGATTCGATGCTTGTTCAACAATTTTAACAATTGGGATAGTTCTCGTCGTCCTTTTTGTCCTTGATAATTTTTCTCTTTTTTTTTTTTGCGTTGGAAATTAAAAAAAAAAAACCTATTTCCACTTCATGGTTTTTTTTTATTTTAAGTCAGATGCTGAAATATTACCTGTCATCCGATAGTGATCGAACATTTGTTTTTGAGGGCTATTCTAATACCATACTGTGCATGATTTGATATATTAGAGCACGGGGGAGCTTTTTCCTCTGCAACATCAGAACATACATGTGCTGGTGATACTGATGCAATGGTGACACGAGCTGGACTTCCACTAGAGGTCTGTTTATGGTGTTAGATATACCATGCAAAGTCTAGTTATAACAGGTCTCTAGTGTACTAGTGTTGACAAGATTTTAAATTATCCGTTTGATACTGTTGTCCTGTTGCAGGATCTTGAGTTGGTGCAGGACCAATACCATGAATTTTAACCATGGTGTAGGCAGGATTTAAGTCTTTTTTATTTCTTTAATAGACATTGGTTTAATGCCATCTCCTTTTTTTATGTTAACACATAGAATGAAGTGACCAGTTCTAGTTGAGGCTGCCCCCTTTTGCTGTTCGGGGATAGTCACAAAATGACATTCTATTCATTTTTGAACCAGAGGGTTCTAGTTTACATGCATTCTTAATTCCTTGGTGGTGGAGATTAATATGTTATGCTGCTTTGATTTTTCGTATGTGACATTTGCAGTAATATTTGACGTTTTATATCTAATATAGAACCACATCTGTCTCCATATGAATCACCTTCCACCAGATGTGTATCAAGAAGAGATGCCATCTTTGCAGAAGTTGATGTTACCAAGGAGCCAATCCCTGTGATACCTACTGTTCATTAGATATGCGTGGTATCCCAACAAATTACCACGGAGAAGTATAATAGAACTGCGTGGTATCCCAACAAATTACCACGGAAAGTATAATATGGAACTAAGGATGATTTCATGTGTCATAGTTCCTTCGTGCCAGGTTGTTAGTGTTATTTTGTTTCAATATCTGTCATTACAAATTGGTCCGTCTGCTTCATAGGTTGTTGGTATTAAAGGTGATGACCATGATGCTATTGTTCGTGGATTAATGGTAGCTGATGAAGCAGTTTGTGCTTCAGTGCATAGTGCTAACATATTTGGTGTCAATTCCCTTCTGGATATCGTTGTATTTGACCGAGCTTGTAGCAATAGGGTCGTAGAAATCTGTAAGTCGTGCATGATTGACTTCTTGTTGAAGATTGCTGTTACTTAAAATTGGACTAGTGTGGCTACTGGTTCATGACAACATGTTCTTTATTTTATGTGCTTGAGAAGCAAAAGCCTCTAGTGATGATGGGCAGAAGACTGTTGCGAGGTTAGACAAGCAAAGGAACTCAAATAGCTCCCAGCCTACCATGAAGACTCTTCGTAATATGCAACAGGGTGACGCAGAAACTCTACCTTTACAGAGAATATTGAACTAGAAAAACTCTACCTTTACAGAGAATATTGAACTAGAAAACCTTTTGATAAATGCATGCATAACGATGCTAGGCTGGGAAGCAGAGCCGGGGTGCACATGCCCATGAAGATGTCGCACTAATATATGCCAGAAGAATTTCTTTTCAATAAGCTTCCATTTCTTATATCTGTCTGTACATCTCAATAATTCTGATGACTGTTATAGTGCATGTGAGATATGATGAGAGTATGATGAAACATACTTCGGGGTTTCTCTATCTCTCTCTCTCTCATGTTTCCATACATATCTTCCTCAATCTCTCCATATTCTCTCTTTCTCTCTCATGTCCATGCATATCTTTCTCAATCTCTCCATACTCTCTCTCTCTCTCTCTCTCTCTTTTATGTGTCCTTGCATATCGTACTCCAATTTTGATATTGAGAATTGTAGGATTGATCTGTAATGGTGCGCTTCCTCACTTGAAATTTTTGTCATGGGTAAAGCTTTGTGCTACTTATTAAGATTTCACGCATTAGTCATGTTATTTGATGTCATGTGCTGCCACATTGGTTATTGGAATATTTATGTCCCCAAGGATCTATGCTACAATTCCATCAAGAATAAGCATCTCTACTTCCCTCACAACTTCGTTCTTTTTCTGCTCTACAAAGTATCTTCCTAACTAACTCCCATGTGCTATTGACATTAGGATGTTTGTATTTAACATACCTCTGTAGTATTTTATACAGATAACTGTTGGTCCCATAATTATCATCATAATCATCTCCATCCAAGAACCTCACCTTCAACAGAGCAGCTTTCGTTTTTCGAGAAGGACATATCTGGAGTTCTTTCTTCTGCTCATCTTTCTTATTTTGCATGCACAATCTACAATTAACTTATTCTCTTCATCTGGAGATTTGAGAGAACTTGCATAAAGGACACCAACAGAAATCAGGAGCTTGAACAGCGCCTCTACTGCATTGAGAAATTGGGGATTGTTGATCAGTGACAGATCAACTGCTTGCGGAGTATTTGAGGGTTTCAGTTACTTCGATTCCCCTGCTGTTGCTTTTGGGTTTGGAGTTTATTTTATGCCGATGAATAACATTAGAGTAGCTGTATTCTACTCCATGTAAGGGAGTAGTTTATTTTGACTCGAATGCATGCATATTTTACATAGTATGTTTTGGCTCTCATGTGCATGGTGGTGAATGATGGAACCTTTCAAATGGGTTGGCTGGTGAGTAAATTCCATGGATGCACCGATGTGCACTTCTGCTGTTGGCTTTTGTGTGAAAATTGATCAAATAAAAAACAGTTATTTTTATGAAATAGTCTTGAATGATTGAACAAGTAAGACTAGAAGGTAATGAAAGATCATGCTTTTGCTGACTTTTATAGCTCTCAATTAGATTTCCTCAACCATGTCCATGTCAAGGCCCTGCTATACAATGAAAAGTTGAAAAAGAACAGTATTAGCAGAATATTTGGGATGGAATGATGCACAGCCTTCGTGTGATGCTTGATTACAAGGGCATCCAAACTGATCAAGATAATATGCACAGTGTGTGTGTTTTAAAACCTCAGAGCAGAATTTGAGCTAATTATTGTTCAGACAGAAAGCTTCATTCTTTAAGTATTTTGAAGATCTGTTGGATTCTTAGGCACATGAAGGGCAGTTAACTCTAGTTTTAACAGTTTTGAGGGCTGATTCGTTCTCCTGGGCTCACCTTCAACGAGTACAGCCTAATTGAGCATACAGTTATCTTTTCCTTGTAGTTGTTCTTTCAGTTCCATTGGTTTACTACCACTCATTTCTTGCCTTACTAATACTCCCATTCATTTTCTTTTGCAGTTCCTGTAACAGGTTCTCTGGCTTTAACGACCATGCTTCTATGGGTCAAAGTGTTGCTTCTGAGGCCTCAATTCCTCTTGTTTTTGGACTTCACTCTTTTCTGTACCATAGTCCCTGGGTTCCTACCTTGACTTGTGCAGATGACATGTGAACTTGCACACTGGCCAGTGTTGGCTGAACATGCCGTGAACTTTCTGTGTGACATCTGTGCAAGGTGGTTATGGAATTCTTGTGTTCTATAAGACCATTAGTCTTTTACATTCTCCTTTGCTTTGCATTGTATGAACTTCCCTTGAACTTTTATTGGCTTCTTTATTTTGGTTAGCCAGCCTAGTATTTTGTGTCTCAGACTTTGTGGCTAATACTCCTAAGCTTCTTGACATCAATCCGCTGTCCTTAATTCTAGTTAGTATTGTTCTTTGTATGCTCTGACTTTCTCTCTTCCGTGACTTCATTCGTGTTTATTCTTTCTTCTTGGTCTCATTTTTTAAGGCCATGTTATGGGGATCCCTCACTATCTATAAGGTTGCCTTTGTATGTTTTCAAAATCCTTTTCGGAGTTAAAATCTTGCATTTTCGCCACTTCTCTTTTTTAAGGGTTCCTGTTTGAGCTAATTATTGTTCAGACAGAAAGCTTCATTCTTTAAGTATTTTGAAGATCTGTTGGATTCTTAGGAACATGAAGGGCAGTTAACTCTAGTTTTAACAGTTTTGAGGGCTGATTCGTTCTCCTGGGCTCACCTTCAACGAGTACAGCCTAATTGAGCATACAGTTATCTTTTCCTTGTAGTTGTTCTTTCAGTTCCATTGGTTTACTACCACTCATTTCTTGCCTTACTAATACTCCCATTCATTTTCTTTTTCAGTTCCTGTAACAGGTTCTCTGGCTTTAACGACCATGCTTCTATGGGTCAAAGTGTTGCTTCTGAGGCCTCAATTCCTCTTGTTTTTGGACTTCACTCTTTTCTGTACCATAGTCCCTGGGTTCCTACCTTGACTTGTGCAGATGACATGTGAACTTGTACACTGGCCAGTGTTGGCTGAACATGCCGTGAACTTTCTGTGTGACATCTGTGCAAGGTGGTTATGGAATTCTTGTGTTCTATAAGACCATTACTCTTTTACAATCTCCTTTGCTTTGCATTGTATGAACTTCCCTTGAACTTTTATTGGCTTCTTTATTTTGGTTAGCCAGCCTAGTATTTTGTGTCTCAGACTTTGTGGCTAATACTCCTAAGCTTCTTGACATCAATCCGCTGTCCTTAATTCTAGTTAGTATTGTTCTTTGTATGCTCTGACTTTCTCTCTTCCGTGACTTCATTCGTGTTTATTCTTTCTTCTTGGTCTCATTTTTTAGGGCCATGTTATGGGGATCCCTCACTATCTATAAGGTTGCCTTTGTATGTTTTCAAAATCCTTTTCGGAGTTAAAATCTTGCATTTTCGCCACTTCTCTTTTTTAAGGGTTCCTGTTTGATGATGCAGTTCCCGAAATGTCTTGGGATTCTGCATTCTTTGTGGTACTGGATACAACATTTTTCTGCAAGTGGGTTCCTAAAACCAGTTGGTTGTCCTTATTTCTTACATTTTCTTTTTCCCTGTGTTCAAAGTTACCTCTGGATTCCTAGTTTCTTGCTTGGCCCTTGGATTTTTCTGCTTCCCCTCCTATTCAGCTCATTTACATCATTCTTCTGCAAATAATCAACTAGAGCTTAAATTATTTGCAGTTGTGATAAGATTTAATAATAAGTATGAGCTACTCAGAATTTCAGACATCAATTAGCCTTGTCCTTCTTGAAGAGACAGAACAGTGTCCCAATACCAGAAATGAGTGTTCTTCAAGATTGACTTTAAAAATTATGAAGTTGGTGAGAGAAAATATGTGGTTAAAATCAATGTTGGCCATCAGTCACGAGAAGAGTCTTTCCTGTTCAATTCCAAATGGAAATGATTTTTGCAGATAGGGCAGATCCGCAGATAGATGAATCTTTCTATTGCAGTTCTCTAAGATCATACAAAGAAGAGCTAAGTGAACTTCGTATGGTAGTCGCTTTGAGAGAACAAGAAAATTGCAAGAAGTTTTAGGGTTGGTTTTATCACATACAAATTGCACAAAAGCGGATGCAATTTCCATGCTAGAATGCGGTAGGAAACTTTGAGAGAGGGTGTATGTTGTTGATGGGAAACTCAAGGTCTTGTCTAGTGAAAAATGGCTGAACCAATTCTGGTTATCCTTAAGATTATGCTTTGTTTGGTTCTCAATACCCCAATTAATCTTTTTATTATAGTCATCCCCTATTAGGCATTTTGGATTCTTACTGACTGGAGCTTAAATCAGGAGTTGCAGTTGATTTTGGAGATGGGTTCAGATTCACAGCCAGTGGTCTCAAATTCCCAATCAAAAAAGCAATTTGACAGCAAGCCTAGTAATTTCTTGCTTGGGTGGATTAAACATGGAGTGCTTGAGAATCCAAACCATCTCTCCAAATATCCCTTGGAGAACATCAAAAAGAAGAGATGGCTGAAGTCTCACAGGGGCTACAGATCTCCAGTCAAATATTTACTGATTCGATTCATATAGAAATAATCTTAGAGAGAACAGATGCTCCATTTATCAATAAAACATTTTATGACTAAAATTTTTATTGTGATATTTTATTATAAATAATGGAGTGAAAGTTATGGTTGCAAGTGGGTGCCGGTTAATACACCAGGCAGCCTTGGAATAATTCCGACAATATTTGCTGGGATCTAACAATATTTGTAAAAAAATTATATAGAATTCAGTGAGAACTTGAATTTGCAAGTGTTATTCCTGGGGAAAGTGGTAGTGGAAAAGGGTGAGTACTGAGAAGTGTGTAGTTTGTAACGCAAGTGGTATTCACGGGCTGAATATGAAAGTGTTGGGAATACTCTGAATATGAATTGGGCTGATTTTTTGCCACTGATCCTGGGGTTGTAATGGTATCAGCATTCTCAAACTGAGTTCAACAACTATCATGTGATTTGACAAATGCCATTTATTTAATAAAATTCTACAGAAGCCATTTGTTATGTAAAATTTTGAACCAGGTGAGTGAACAAGATGCGTACTATTAATTCTATTTTAATTAGCTAAAATCCAACTGCTTTTTTGTAGTTCAGAATAACAATTTTTAAATGTGAGTAGTTCGGGAGCACTTCTTGCAAAGCTGATCAACTCAATACCACCAGGTTTTAGTTCATTTTTTGCTGTTGCTTAGAAGTATCAACTCTCTCTCTCTCTCTCTCTCTCTCTCTCTCTCTCTCTCTCTCATATATCAAATTGAAGAATGCACCAAATCTAAATAAAAGACATCCACAAAAACGGCCTATTTTTTCAAAGCCATGCTATTAAAGGAAACAAAGCAATGCATTTTTGCTATTTATAGCTAAATGTTAACCCTAAATAACCACATAGATTATAATAGAAATCTCTATCCCAACATTTTCTCTCCTCTTTCATCTTCCAGGTCCATTACATCCAAGCCCCATCTGAATATAGATAAGGCATTTCTCAATGAGATCATAAAATCACAGCAATCTTGCCGCATAAAATCCAAATATGGAGTACACAAACACATTGGAAAAATCAGAAAATTCATCCTTCTCTGACCTGTTGAGCATTATTGCACAGGACCAACCCAACCCCTCTTCATCTTGCCTAACTGAACCTCTTTCCTCTCTCTGTTTTCCTAATCAATTCTTGCCTAATAGACCTCAACATGCCATTGCTTGTTCTTCTTGAGTTTGGAGAGCTTCTCCTCCCAATTCTCTCCCCTTTGCTCTGCAACTCTCTTCAGTGTATCCTGAATCCCGGGCATCATTCCCCTCAACCCACAAAAATATATATGTGCACCTTCATCCAAAAGCTTAAAAACTTCATCACTGTATTCCTCAATCTTATCCTGAACATAGAGTTTTCCCCCTAATTTATTCTTTTGCTCTCTGCTCAGTGCTAAGTCGTACCTGAAGTTTTCAGGGTATTCTTTCACGTAATTATTGAACTCTTCATCATAGAGAAGACTATCTGAGTTTGCAACACCAAGGAAAAGCCAAGCGAGGCCTCCAAATTTAAAAGAGGGGATGGACTCCATGAACATCCTCCTTAGATATCCTCTGAATGGTGCAATGCCGGTTCCAGTTGCTATCATGATATGAGTGGCATCTGGGTCCTCTTCGGGCAATAGCATCACCTTACCAGATGGTCCTGCCAAGCAAACAAGAACAGTTGGGTTCACATCAAATACATGTTTCGCTATCGACAAATGCTTTGACAGATTCAGTACATAATAGGATTAGAGAGAGGCAGAGAGAGACAGAGAGAGAGATGGGGAGGGGGGACAGGGTTGGGAGAGATTTGGCATAATCTGAAAAAGATCAGATGGGTCCACAGTTCTTTCTCAAGGGATTTCCTTTTTATAAGAGTTTGCAATTTACCTGTAATCTGGACTTTGTCTCCTGGCTTGGAATTACAAAGGAAATTGCTGCAAATGCCATTCTTTGAAGGATCTTCATTTCCAGTGTCCGGGTCATAATACACAGCTCGACGTACACACAGGCTGGCTGTTTTGCCATCAAAGAAGTCCCCATATCGGGTTGACGCTATTGAATAGAGTCGGACATTTTGGGGAGCTCCTGGTTTCTTTGGGTTTTCACCCTGCAAAACTCACAACACAATTGTTTAGCAATGGTGGTTCAAATGCCATAAGAGAAATCCAAATGTTATTGATCAATGTAACCTAAAATTTGTATGCCAATTGGAACTGGCAGTTGGTTCTAGTCCTTAACAGTTAGTGATAGTGATCGAAAGCCAATTATACTTCTTGCTAGCCTCTCAAGGCGTTTCTAAGTACTATTATTAAAGATTACAAGATGTCTGAAGTTTAAGATAAAACATAGGAAGCAACTTACAGGAGGGATGACACCATAACTCTGCCCTTCCCAATAGGGAACATTGCCTCCATGATCAATCACAATATGGCATGTTTCACCGGGAGCTTTTGGGCCAACAAGCCTTTCAACCGAAACTATGGTTGCTGTGTATGAATCCTTGGGCTTGTATAAATTAAGAGGAGGTTCTCTAGCATCCTCAAGTTCCAAAGGTGATACTGCAACTTTACTTCTCTTAGCTTGCTGCACAGACATGCATGTTGTGTATCCAGCCTTTGAGGACAACGTTTTTGGGCTTCCATTCAAAGAAAGTACTGGCACCCATGCTTTGCCTTGAAATGATAGAGAACTTTTCTGGAATAAAGCACAAGAAATGCACGTGAAAATGTAATCAAAGTAAGCACTCCACGTACACAGAATCTGAAAAAAAAGTGCCTATTAGAGAAAATGCATATATGATATGAAGAATTGAATTTTTATATCAGGCCATTTGTGAGCAACAGAAAGTTCTGAACCACCTATGACCAAGACATCTGAGGAGAGAATGCTTATTACACAAGAAGTTTTGTTCATGTCATTAGAATGCAACAGATACAAGAAACATGTGAGAATCACGTATGCACCATTGCAAATAAGAACCTAACTATTAAACCTTTGCTACACAATGAAACCATATTTGACTTAAATAACAGAAACCCGTAGTAATGTTTATACGTTCAACAAATAAGAAGCTAAGCATATCAAGCATCTACCATCATTTGATTGAAAAAAGAGTATCTATTGTTCAAAGGCTACAAACAAAATCAAAGAATAGATACTGATTATAAATAATTTTGTTTTTCATGCTATAGGAACATCCAATATATCATTAAGCTGCCAATGTTCCTAAGCTGCTAATAGAAGTCTGAAATCTAATCTGCAAATTTCCCACTAAAAATAGGGGGAAAATGCCCATTGATTGAGTCAGTAAGATCCATGATTCCTCAATTAAAGCTTAAAGCATTGAAAGTTAAGTCTGAACCCTCAGTTAGAAAGAATGGTCGTGAGTTCACCTACAAGACAAGCAACTAGAACAATATCATAAGCTTACAGTAGTGACTATTGAGGCCAAATCCTTAGTTTGATCCTGAGTCGACTCCACATCAAACAACAAGAATAAAATCAACCAAGTTCGAAATATTGACCCATAGGTCCAACTACTCCATTAACGCAGCTAATCTTTAGCTCAACTCCAAGTCAAGAAGCCAAAACAAAAGCATTAGGCTTAAAGACTTTGTCTCCAAATAATAAATTGAAACAGATGTTAAAACTGATAATTACAATTCATGGAACATACATTATTTCTAATTAGAAACTACAATAACTCAATATTAACATGAACTAATGTCACTATTCAGATACCAAAAAAAGTAAAACCAAGTAGCGAAGTATTCTCAGTGATCTAACAAAAAGATGAGAATTGAGACCTGGAAACTGGATCTCCTTACTGATGTATCACAGCTCGCATGAACCAGGTTAGCAGCCTGCATGTCACAAAAATTGAATATTAACACAAAAATCACATATGGAGGAGAAAGCCACATATAAAGGGGAAAATACTAGAATCAGAATCTGACTCAAAAGACAAACAGAATCGATCATAAGAAATACACTCAGTAAAACTTGGAATCAATAGTAAATCAAATAGAGTTCAGATGAAGAAACAAAGGGAACCAATGTTTTTAAAGAAAATGAAGGAATTAGTGGAATTTTAAGAAATTCTGGACAATTCCAAAATCGAAATGTTTTTTAAGAAACAAAAACTAATGCTGCAAATTCAAACTAAAACGCCGAAATCCAAACCAAAAATCCAAAAAACTGAATAAAGATCCAAATAGAAACAGAAGACCCAAAGAACTGCCACAAACCATAATCTTAAAAACCACAAAGGAAAGGCTAAAAATTGATGAAAAAAACCACAGAAAAGGGAGAGGTACAAACTGACCTGGGAACAAATAGAGTAGGCCATTGCAGGACCAGAAACTGAAACTAAGATTAATCAAAATGGTACTTAGGGTTTCCTCTTATAAGAGAGGATGAACACTTAGATCATGCGAAGGGGGAGTAAAAGTGATCCTTTGGAATACTGGAAAAGGCAAAAAAAAAGGACAAAAAATTGTTTACATTTCATGAAAGGCCAAAACCAGGTAATAAAAATTAGGCAAATGGCACACTCCCAGTTATATATGTTTTCACTGTATTAAAATTGAGAACTTTGGGTATATGGAAGCGAATATCATGATACCACTTACTTGTAACACAAAAGGTTAGAACTGATTTTAGCCGCCAGATTTAAAATCTAGAGGTTGTAATGCATGCTAGTGACCATCGTGAAAAGCAAATAAAAGTTCTTGTCAAGTTGGGGGCCACTTCGAACCTTCTGATGCAATATTGGACGGCTAGAAATGATTGTGGCTATTATGTATGAGAAGTAAATAGTCTTGCAGACTTCACATCCTTTAATTATTTATGGAGGCTAGCTTTTCACCTACGGTTTTAGTAAGGACACCTAGCCGTACAAAATAGAGCCATCTTGGGGGTGGCAATGGGTAGGGTCGGGACAGACTCGGACCCAAAAATATAATTTGGAACCTGGATCCTGGCTTAGACTCGATTGGACCGAACTCAAAAGTTAAAATATCTACATTTTTAAATATGGGTGCGGTTTGTATAGAGCCGAGGCTCTAAACAATTAAATTAGAGCCCACCTTCAAATAGTGTTGAGAAATGTAGTTTCAATACCGGATATCCTTGTGATAGCCTTAAAATATATTTTCATATTTAATTATAAAAATTTAGTGCTTCAAAAATAATGTAGATCAAGCAGATCTATGAAAAGTTTAATAACTTAAAACTGACGGTCCAAAAATGCGTTACAAGATGCACTATTTTCAAAACTTGAAATCCATTTTTTTCTCAAGTCTATGCATCTTGATGACAAGATGATTAATTTGAGAATATTTGGATTGTTCAGGTAGGCTCTAATTTGATTGTTTAGAGCCTAGGCTCTATATAAACTTTTTCCTTTAAATATCTTTTAATGTATTTTCATAAATTGGAAAATACGGGACTCGTACCAAGATTCGGACTCAAATAGTGCTAGGGATCCAATGTTTTGAGCCCATACCCACATCCAAGTGGGATCTAGCGGTCGGCTCCCGGTTCCATTGCCACCCCTAAATGCCCTTTGCACCCCTTCGGTGATAGGTGAACTTGTAGGGTATGGGTGGCCCTATTGTCAAGATAGGAAACGGCAAGTTTGAGCATTGGGAACCTTTTGTGCAATATGAATTATTTGGGGTGGTTAATAGGCCATAAATTGTTTTAAGAGTGGCATACAATGAAACTACTTACCTCTCATGCAAGGATGTTAGGATCAACATCTACTCATTCGATGTAAAATCGGGTGGTTGAGAATGTGTTAATTATTTCAAAGTTTCAAATAGTTTTCTTAAACCATGCGATAGGCCTCTACCCCTCGAATTAGCATCTATGGTTAAGGGTGATTGTAACTTTCTTTTGTTACGTAAAATTGTCCTTATAATATAAAAGGATTGTATACTATGAGACCATTTATTTTTCGTACAAAAAGGCCTCAACTTTTTTTAACCATTGGATATGAAATCTAACATATTAAAATGTATCATAGCTTTTGAGAAAATTTATTTCAGACTTTGTGCTCAATTAGTGATGCAACATCATACATCCGATTTCACATCCAACGGTTGATAATGACTGTGACCTTCTTGTATCAAAAGTAAACGGTCTCATCGTATACAATTCATACTATTAAAATCCCTTATTTTACACTTCTAACTAAGGCTAACTCGGTTAGGACAAGGCCAGGGTTGGCGCAAGGGTAGCCTTGGCTCGGCCAGGTTGAGCCTACTAAACTCAAAGATTAAAAAAAAAAAAATGAAAAAAAAAAGGCCTGTCCAACCGTATTGTGGCCCTAGCCAAGCCCAGGCCTCAAAACGTGCTAGCTCAACTTGGTCAAGCCCATGGGCCACATTTTATAGCCTACGAGGGCCATTGGATCCTCCTTGCGCATAGCCAGGCCTACTTCGTGCTGAAGTGCTTTGGCGTTTGAAATAAGGGAGCCCATAAGTTTATGGGCAATTGCGAGGAACTATGCGTGTATGTCTATGCCTATATACATACAATACAAGAAGACATTTTCTTTGGAACCAGTAGCTCAGTAACATTTAGCCATCTGATATAAAATTCAATTTATCAAAGATCTCATATTATGAGAATCTAATTTTCTAGACTCAGTGACAGACTTCAAGTTGCTCATTTAACACCGACGACTAAGGAAGATTATAACTTTCATGTACTAAAGATATGTTACCAACTTTTTCAAAATTCCGTGGACTTCCAGCCCCATGAGGTTGGGGCCTAATTTTTGGGAAAGCAAAATTAAAAGGGAATTCTGGAAAAAGATTTATAATAATTAGGCTTCTTTAAAAAAATGAGTCCTTCTTAGTTTTTAGACCGAGAGATGAACTAAAAAAATTCATAGAGAGAGGTTAAAGTCCTTTGTTTCTCTCTCTAGGTTTTTTGATGTGCAAAAAAATTACAGAGGTTTTTTTTCAAAAATTTCAAAAAGTTCGGAGCTTCATAAAGCTGATGTTCTCCAATGAAGGTTGGAAAGAAATTATTCTTTTGAGAAGGTGAGAAAGATGAAATAATTCCCATAGAGGTATCTATGCACTTTTCCCTTTTTTCTTGTTCCTAATCCTCAAGTTATGTTGGTTAATTAGGAAGAATTGTAATTATTTTCTGCATAGTAGATTTCATCTGTGGTGTCCCATGATTTCCCTTCTTTGAAGGTGGTTTTTTGCATAAATCTTTGTGATTTCCTGTAAATTTTTATATTTTTATTTCTTAGAGGTTTGATATTTTTTCTTTGATTCACACATATATAGGGAGCTACTACTTCCCAATAAGTGGTATGAGAGCCTTGGTTATAGATTCAAAAAAATAAAAGAAAGAAATAGAAGATGTTCCATATGCTTTAGTGGTAAGGAGTTTGATGTATGCCATGGTGTATACAAGGCTAGACATCGCACGTGCATTAGGTGTGGTGAGTAGATTTCTTGCTAAGTCTTGCAAAGAACACTGGACATTACTAAAATGGATTATTTAGATATCTCAAGGCACATCCAAAATTTGTTTATGCTTTGGAAGTGAAAAGTTTGTGCTAGATGGATATACAAATGCAAGCATGGCTAGAGATCTCAATATCAGGAAATCCACATCAGGTTACTTGTTCACTTTTGCAAGGGGAGCAGGAAATCCACATCAGGTTACTTGTTCACTTTTGCAAGGGGAGCTGTATCATGGCAATGCAAATTACATAAGTGTGTAGATCTTTCCATGCTAGAGGCAGAATATATAGCGGCTACAAAAGCAACTAAAGAAATGTTGTACATGAAGAGGTTCTTAAAGGACCTGAGTTTGAAGCAAGATAACTATGTGGTTCATTTTCGATATCTTTGGTCGATAAATCTTTGTATTTGGTTTGTTTTTAATTTCTTGCAATATATCAGTTTTGTAAAACAAAAATAGGAACAAAATCCTTGTTATTTGAATAAATCTATTTCTACTACTTATAGAATAAGTGATATGGGTTAGAAGTATGGTTATAACCCAAAACCAAACGATAAATATTGTATAAAGTGTAATTTTTGTAAAAAAAATACCAATGGGGGTATTAACCAATTCAAGAAACACCTTGCTGGTATTAAAGATAATGTTGCTTCTTGTAGAAAAGTTTTTGAAGCTATTCGGGATGAGATTAGACAACTTTTGAATTTAAAAGAACCAAAAAATAATGAAACTGAGCATTATTCTATGTAAATATCTTCTCCAGGTTCTTCTAGAAGTAGTGATCCGAATTGGAAGTATGGTTATAACCCGAATCCGAATGGCAAAAATCGTATTAAATGTAATTATTGTGGAAATAATACTAATGGGGCATTTACCGGTTTAAAAACCACATTGCCGATATTAAGGGGGATGTTGCCCCGTATAAAAATGTTATTGACGCTACCAGAGAGGAAATTATACAATATTTGAATTCAGGGAAGCACAAAAAGATAGAAAATTGTAGAACAACCAAAACTCCTAATGCTTCATCTGCACATACTAGAAAGAGGGAGGTAGATGAAGAGGAGGAGGAAGAGGCAGATTGAGAAGAAACAGAGAAGGACGAGCATTATATTGAAGAGTGAGATGACTCTGATAATGATGGCCTCGATTTTGATGCATATGATGAAGCTTACTCTATTCATTCTGATGATGATGACTAAAAACTCTTGGTTTTGAGTGTTGACTATTGTGTTGAGTGTTGACTAATGTGTCCTAGACTGTATATTTTCTGAATTTCTGTACATTTTCACTTTCTTATTTTTCATTTCTACTTTCTAGTTTCTAGTTCTACTATCTAACTTTTGTGTGTACAGTCTACAGTGTAATAGACTATCAATGTATGCTTGTATGATTTTACTGTTTTAACATTGTATGAAAATATGGATTATCAAAAATTCAAAATTCTCTTCTCGAGTTCTATGTTCTTTTTTTAACTGGGATCATGGCCTTATGGATTATTAAAATTCTTATGGATTATGGTCTTATGATGTATGCTTGTATGATTTTACTGTTTTAACATTGTATGAAAATATGGATTATCAAAAATTCAAAATTCTCTTCTCGAGTTCTATCTTCTTTTTTTAACTGGGATCATGGCCTTATGGATTATTAAAATTATTATGGATTATGGTCTTGTGGATTATCAAAATTCTTATGGATTACTCATTATTAGTCATCAGTTAATTTTCTTTTGTTTTTTTTTTTTTACTTTTTTTTCAACTGGGCCGCCTAGGTTATGGGTGCCCACCTAGCTGGCCGCATAGGTGTTGGGCAGCTTGGACCCGCATGGCCACTTGGGTGCCGCCTAGCGGTTTTTGAAACACTACTTGTAGTTTTAAGTATTTTTAAAACTAATTATGTTTATTATAAAAACCATACTAGCAAGTCAAAATATATATGCAAGAGCTATTTTTTTAATCACGTTTATTATAATATTATAATTAATAATCATCATGATCATTTTTGCCTTTTTTCCAATTAATTGGGGTCGGCTACATGAATCCTGATTCTCCATTCTACTCTATTAAAGGTCATATCATCAGTGAGGCCATAAATTTTCATATCCTTTTGGACTACATCCAATCACGTCTTTTTGGGTCTATCCCCTGCCATTTTTAGTCATTCCACTTGAAGTAACTCGCACCTCCTAACAAGTGTTGTACTTGGTCGGCCCCACACTTAGCTAGTACACCTAAGTCTATTTTCTTACATTTTATCGCATATTGGTGCTACTTCTAAATTCTCTCGAATAGATTTATTTCGAATTCTATCCCTACTTGTCTTGCCACTCATATATCTCAAAACCCTCATTTTTGCTACACCCATTCTATTGAAATATTGTTTTTTGTCCGCCCAATATTCCGTCCTATAGAATAAAGCTAATCTCACTGTTATCCTATAAAATTTGCCCTTCAGTCTCATTGGTATGCGGCGGTCACATAAAATTCCAGTTGCACATATCCACTTTGCCCACCCAGCTCTAATTCTACGTGCGACGTCTTCCTTAATGCTACATATCATGCCAGAACAAAGCATATAGATATCCGCTATCACTGGATATGAGATGTCTTAGAGAATCAGTTGATGAGAATAGAGAAAATCCATACTAATTGCAATTCATAGGATGTGATGAGGCCCTAACAAAGGATAAAAAGCATAAGCTTTGTAAGGACTGGCATGCATGGGTGCTACTTGAGCACAGGTATAATGGATACGATATTCACTAAGCAAGGGCAGCCCTCCTCATGGGTCTAGAGGGGCTGATTGTTAGGGACTTTCACAAAAGTCTGTGGACCTCTAGTATCATGAGGTTGGGGCCATTTTTTGGGAAAGAAAAATTAAAAGGGTATTTTGAAAAAATTATAATAATTAGGGTTTCATATAAAAATGAATTGTTTTTATTTTTTAGAGAGAGGTGAACCAAAAAACAATTACATAGAGCAGTTAAAGTCTTGTGTTTCTCTCTCTAGGATTTTTTGATGTGTAGAAAAATTTTATAGGGATTTTCTTCCAAAAATTTGAAAGGTTTGAAGCTTCTTAAATGATTGAAGATGACACTCTCCAATGAAGGTTGGAAAGAAGTTATTCTTTTGAGAAGAGGGAAGATGACATAGTTCCCATAGAGGTAACCTGTATTTTTTTCTTTTTTCCTGTTTCTAATCCTATATTTTTCTCTTTTTTTTTTTTGTTTCTAATCCTCAAGTTACGATCAGTTAATTTGAGAAGAAGTATTGTAATTATTTTCTACATATCGAAAATGCAATCTTTTTTGTACTTTATGAAAGTCAATCTTAACTACTTTTTCATCTCTACTCCTATTATTACTAAATTTGCACTCCATATATTGTCTTAGTTCGACTATTTCTAAAACCTTTAGATTCTAGAGCATTCCTTCAGAGTTTTAACTTTGTGTTAACATCATTTCGGGTCTCATCAATCAAAACTATCTCATCTGCGAACAACATGCATTACGGTACCTCATCTTGTAGATGCCTAGTTAAGTCATCTATAACTAAGACAAAGAGGTACGAGCTCAATGCTGACCCTTGATGTAGACTTATTGTCATTGAAAACTCACTCGTATCTCCACTAGTTATTCGTACACTAGCTATCACTCCATCATACATATCTCTCACCAAGTCGATGTAGTGTCTAGAGACGCATCTCTTTTCCAACACCCGCCAAATCAAATCTCGAGGTACTCTATCATAAGCTTTATCTAGATTAATAAAGACCATGTGGATGTCTTTTTCCTTCTTCCCAAACTTCTCAATCAGTTGCCTAAGTAGAAAAATAGCCTCAGTTGTTGACTTTCATAGCATAATATTAATTATAATAGTATGATTAATAATTATATTAATTACATTGATAATCAAATATTCTATATTATTTATAAATATATTTATATTATAAATTATATAATGTATTAAATTAGATTTTTTTTTAAGGACATGGTTTCTATGCGACCAAGCCCGCATTCCCGCATATGCAGAAATACAGGCCTCTTAATAAATCTATTTTTGAGATAGATTTTAAGACTTAATTTTTAAGGACATGTAATCTTTGACATGGAGATCATGAATATGAAAAAATAAATAAATTTTAAAAACTAAAAACAATAATTCAAGAAAAAATATTTGGACTGTTAGTTTCCATTAATTTTAGATTAAAGACCTACTTATTTTAGAATAAAGACCTACTTGCATCCATCTTTAAGATGGATGCTTTACACTTTTTGGACTACATATGTAGAAATACAAATCAGCTCGCATGAAATAATTTTATTTTTTAAAATTAGATGATATTATAAGACAGTTTGTAACTTTGTATAGTAAAATGATTATAAAGTATAAACCAATAATTTTAATTTCAATGTATATTATTATAATCAGTGAGGTTGTAATAATCTTATAATATGGAAAATTATTTTTTTAATCTTATAACATGGAAGTATTTTCTAATATCTTTAAGTTATTTTGATCTAATATTATAATATTATATTATAATTAATAATTATACAGACATCCGGAACATGAAAACATCTCAGTATTCACCTATTTTTATAAAGTATTTAATGCACAACTCCTAATTTCTTTTAGAAACTCAAATAATATTATTTTTAGATATTTATAGTGAATTTTTGAAAAAAAATTGGGACAAAAATTGCCAATTCAGTCAATTCTCCAAACCGATTCGACATTGGTATGGGTGAAACCGATTCGAGTCACCGCTCCATTTTTTTAAACGCTAATTGGAATCTTATTCAACACACAGCGTTTATGTAAACGGTCATGCACAAATTCTAAGTTTTTTTGGAATTTGCATACAATGGTTCTGATCCAATTTTTTGGATGGGCAAAACCAGGTTGTGGAGCTGTATGAACAACGCATGCTCCCTCACCCTAAAAAAACTAGGACATACAAAACCTAATTTTACATATAACAGGTTTCGAAGGACCCATAAGATTGCAACCTTGTGCAAAACACACACCCTACAAGGTTTTCTAATAAGTTTTGGAACACTTGACATAATCCAAAATTGAATCACCAAATACCCGCTAGCCTGAAAAAGGGGCCGGTATCGTAGTGGTAGTAGCCCCATACCCTAGTCATCGCATGTGGTTTCGATTCCCATTGACATAGCCCCTCTACTGCCTTTTAAAAACTAAATCCCCGTTAGCTTGGGCAAACGGGCTTGGCCAAGGCCTGCCCTGGCCCAAAAATCCTTAGTCGTTATAGGGCCTACCTAAGCCCAACTGGCTATGACAGAGCCAAAAAGCCTTGGGCTAGGCCATGCCCTGGCCAGGTTGGACCTAAGGGTGCCAATGGACGGGGCCGGGCAAGGTTTGGGCCACTAATTGGCTGGTAACATGCCACCTTTGTGCTCCGGGCCATTTCGAGTCTACCTAGGTATGTGTTGTTATCGAGCCAGGCCGAAAAGGCCCAAAATTTGCCCAACAGGCGGAGCTACCCCGATAAGCCTAGAGAATGTCTGTTCTAGGCCAATAAGCCTTGGCCCGATCCATTTGGTATGATTTTATTTTATTTTTTTCTTTTTGTTCTTTTTTTAAATTTTTTTTTTAAAATCTTCACTCTTCAAAATTTTACTGTTTGTAGTAAGGACAAAATAATAAATAAATAAATATATGCTAAAATAGTTTTTATAAAATTTAAACTTCATTCTTTTTTTATAAACCCAATCTCTCTCTCTCTAAAGACATTTTTTCTCTCTCTAGAAACCCAATTTCTCTCGCTCAAAACTTAATCTCTATTACTACCTCTAAAATTCATTCTCTCTCTATAAAAACTCATGTTGTCTCTCTTTAAAAACCTAATATCTCATTCTTTCAAAAAACCCAATCTCCCTTTCTCACTCTAAAAACTCATTCTCTCTCTAAAAGTCCAACATCTTTTTCTCTCTCTAAAAATCGAATCTCTCTCTCTCTCAATCCCATTCTCTCTCTAGAAACCCAATATATCTTTCTCTCTCAAATTTTTGATACTAAAATCAAAATCTCTATGGTACGAGTTAAAATATGAGAAGAAGTTTGATTAGTAACCTAAATGTTTGGTAATTGCAGTATAAAATTTTAAGGTATTGAAGGAGAGTAAAGAATAATGTTATTTCAATTGAGATTTTAGTACCACTTATGAGGATTATGTTGTGTGAACTTTTTTATTATGATTGTGTTGAGTAATTTATCATTGATTATTAATTTTTATTTTTATTATTTTTGTTTTTATATGACAGCTGATGCCTTTAGATAGGATTATGCTGTATGAAATTTTTTATTATGTTTGTGTTGTATAATTTATTATTGATTACTGATTTTTATTTTTATTATTTTTATTTTTATATAGTTGATGCTTTCATATAAGGGGATGAACTTAAAAATGAGGGATTCCTATGCTAGTTAGTATGAAGATAGAGGGCTCCCAAGATAAGATTTTTTTAATTAGGATAGGGTAAAAAAAACGCATGTAAAATATTTCTCAAAATTACCCGTAATAATAGATTTTCACTTATCATCATATTTCCTAATTTTTTATAATACCAAACAGTTAAAATGTCATATTTCCTTGTAATATATTATCATGTAATAGATTTTCAAGTACCCAAACAGCCCCTAATCTTTCCTTGCTAGAGAATGTTATAGGTTTAAATTTTTAGGTTTTTTCTATCCTCATTTTTCTTTTCCAAAGTATACAAAATAATTAAGAAGTTAAAGTGCGACTTTCAAAAAAAAAAAAAAAGCTAGATGTTTGGGTTGGTCGAGAGAAAGAATAGCCAAAACACAACAAACAAGGTATTTGGATTTGGAAAAGGTTTATATAAGGTTGCAACTTTAAAATGTAGAATTAAAGATGCACTCAAAAATCCTTTGGAAAATGGTGTTTTAATGTGAAAAACCCTCTAATTGATCATCTCGACATCGAGATATATGGGTATGAAAAAATAAAAAAGATTTTGAATCTCAGAAATAATGCATCTTGCAACACATTATCTGAACCGTCCATTTTTAAGATTATCGTATGTTTGTAGATCTACTTAATTTTAACTATTTTTGAAGTTTAAAATTTATAGTTAGATATGAAAATAAATTTTCAGATACTCTTGAGAATTTTTTAGACCAAAATCACACACACCCTTTGGATTTTAACCACCAAATGCCTCAGTTTTGTGTGTTTGAAAGTCCTGTCATTGATCCACTCAAATACTTTTTTGTTCTTTTTTTTTTTATATCACAAGTTTCACTTTTAAACCACTCGAATGTCCTTTTTTTTTTTTCGTCTGTGTTCAGCAGTTTGGAAGTTCGACTTTTAAACGGAGGAGAGGACAAAACTAATAACTAGAAACAATTCAAATATTTTAATGCTTGCTATAAAATATTTGAAAATATAAACTTTTACTTTTGATTTGAAAACCTAGTTGGTAGATCGCATCCTCTACCTATAGATATGTATCGGATTGCTAGATCGGCAATCTGTATTGAGTGTGGATCGGTCCGAATCTAAGCTATTAAAAAAGTAAAAATAAAAAATTATCATAATTATTTAAGTTTTATCTAAACCAATGGTTTAAAAAGCAGATCGGTGACCTAGATCAGGTACCTTAAAAACCGATCCGGATCGACGAATTGGAGATCCAGATCGGGAATCGGTCGGATTAAAGCTTCAAAAAAATCCGAAAAAATTATTAAAATTCATTATAAATGTTGTTTTTTAGGAATCCAATAAGAAATAAGAGTACTATATTATTAACTTTCATTTTTTTCATTAATTTGCTCTCACAGCCAGTAGCAGAACATGTTTGGAAGAGCACCTTGATTGCTATCATCTTTAGGTGAGGTGCATCAATACCATATATCTCCCACCATTCAGCTATATTAAAATGCAAAAAAAATTGTAAGGGTAAGAACAATTCATAAGATTAAATATATGAATGAACAAAATATTAGCTAGGGGATAACCTGGATCCATCTTAGTTTGAGAATTCCTGGCAAGTCTAGTTCTGAAGGATCCTATAGCATCCCTATACATAGCAAGCTAAAACAAATATATTTCGTATTAGTACATTATTCCTCACAAATATAACAACTCAATAAAGTTCTTACCCAAACATTAAATAATACCTCTTGTATTACTGCTATTTGGTTTCGCTGGCTTCTCTCCAACCTTGCAATAATGTATCTGACCCCTTCCATAATCTTGTAGGGATGTTCAGGTGTCAAATAGAAAAGTTTTGGGCTGAAGTAGTAACCTATAAAATATATAGATAGAAAAATGTCATTTACAATTTCATAAAAAAAAGATTTAAAATGAAACATTCTAATGATATAAATATATATTTACCAGCATAATGAATTGGACGTCCAAATTTGGTGTTCCACCTCCGTTCTATAATCTCGATCACTTTGCTTGCAAAACTACACTTCTCCCTAATAGCTAATTTCGCTCTTTCGATACCGTCATAAAGAATGCCCATGGTAGCTTTCTTGTCAGCATCCACCATTCTTAACACCGTGACCAAAGGGGCAGTGGCTTCTACTACACTGGAACATCGAGACCAGAACTTACTATTTGAGACTACGCCGTCCACTTTTATACCGGTACTGGACTTCGAGAGGCAGTCATTTAACCACTCTTCACAGGTAAACAATCTCTTTAAGGCACCTGCAGATTCCCGAATGGAGTCCACAGCTAAGTAATCGGTCG
>NW_006498507.1:3488189-3513942 GCF_000471905.2 Amborella trichopoda | reverse complement strand
TTTTAGTAGTGCTTGTATATACATCTCGACACCAACCTTGCTTCCTCTAGAGTCTCCTTCACAATTTTGATCTCACCGATCTCCTCTAACATAAGATCGATGCTGTGTGCAGCATATGGGGTCCATACTAGATGCTTCCTCTTCTCCATCAACTTGCTGCCCGCAGAAATACATGCACGCACATTGTCCATAATAAACTGGACTACATGCTTATCTCCTACCTCCTCCACTATCTGATCATATAGTCGTACGTAGAAGTTTGCATCCTTTTTCATTCCTGATACGTCTTTACTAGACAAAAAAGCTGTACCTTTTGGAGAATAGGTCAAGAAGTTTAAAAACTCCTTTTTGCTAACTTTATTCAACCAACCATCACTCATGCGAATAATGCCTGTCCTTGGTTAACTCTGTTTATATTTTTCAATCCACTTTGTAACTTCCTCCACCTCTTCATCTAATATTGGCCCACTGAGCTCATATGCAGTCGGGGGTTTTACCTCGGGCCCGGCTTTCTGGATTGCACTGACCATAGGTGGAAAATATGGGCTATTGGTTGCATCAAAGGGAATCCCTTTATCGTAGAACCATTTACTAACATATTTCCCCAACATATTTCTTGTACCTTTAACCATGCCTTTTAGAGTCATCCATTGTGACTTAGGCTTTGAGAGAAATGGGTCTATGCGACCATGACCTACAATATTGGCACTCCTAGATAAGTTAGGAACTATTTCTTCAACATTTGATTCTTGTTGATACATACTGCCACCAACCCCTCCATATATATTTGAGTTGGGACCGCCATACATGCTCGACCTGGGCCCGCCATGCATGTCTAAGATGGGCCCGCCATACATGTCTGAGCTAGACCCATCATGCATGTCTGCGCTAGACCCACCGGGCATTCTAAACCCATGTTCCTTTTGATATTGTTCATGTAAACTCATTCTTGTGGCTATGTCCAGGCCATTATTATATTGCTCTTCTGTATCATTCCTGCTTGATGGCGTATATAAACTAGTTATCTCTTCATTCATCCTATGTTTGGCAATTTTTTTACCTTTGTTAGCATTAAGAAATGCCGCCATCTATTTTTTTACATTACTAGGAACACTACTGCATGCAGAAACATCTCCCTTAACCCCTGCCAAGTGTTGCTTGAACGTCTGTACGCCACTACTTATCACTCTTTGGCAGTAATTACAAATAATTTTGTCTTTTTTGTTGGGATCAAGTCTGACCCCATATTGCCATGCAGGATCTTCTGCAGATCTTGACATGATTCAACTATTTTAATATGTAAAAAGTTAAAAATTAACCAGACAGTTCAACAAGAAAAATAATCACCATGTATAGTGATAATATGTTGGGGTAGTACATGTAATTATATTTGTTGTTATTTGTTATTGCAAAATACTTCTATTGACAATAATATTTTCGTACATATCAATTACAAATATACAAGATACTATAATACAAAATGCAAGCTCCAAACATGGCTAAAACTCAATTATCAAGAACATACATTTTTTGCATTAAAAAATTAATAATAAAATTGAAAAAATGCAGGATAATATAATTGTCATATATGCCACAAATTTTTTACAATGATATTCACTTTAATTCCTCACGATAACATAATTTAACAACATGTATTTTTTGCGTTCAAAATTTTAAAAATTGAAAATACATTTTTAATGCAAAACTACATTAAAAATATAATACAATTTTGCATTAGAATTTAGAAATATAATAACATGTATGTTTTTTGCATAAATATTCTATCAGCATGTAATTTTTTCAACAAAACCTTTAACAATAAAAATTAAAAATATGGTTTAATACCTCACATCTTTTCGAAAAATCATGATTTTTAAAAAAAAATCGATCATGTACTAAAAAAAAAAACAAATAAAAATAATTCTTCACAAAGCCACCTAACATCAGTCATTCCAACTCAAAAATGCATTAACAACGAATTAAAAAAATACAGTTTTGCATTAAAAATATAATAACGTGCATTTTTTTACATAAATAATCTATCAACATACAATTTTTTCAACATAAACTTTAACAATAAAAATTAAAAATATGGTTTAATACCTCATGATAATCAAAACCTTGTCACGATTTTTACATCTTTTCGGAAAATCATCATTTTTCAAAAAATTCGATCATAGATAAAAAAAAAAAAGTACAGCAAATTTTCAAAAAATTCAATCATGGATTACAAAAAAAAATTCGATCATGGATTACAAAAAAAAAACCACAAATTTTCAAAAAATTCGATCATGGATTACAAAAAATTCGATCATGGATTATGGATTACAAAGAATTCAATTATGGATTACAAAAAATTCGATCTTGGATTACAAAAAATTCGAGCATGGATTACAAAAATTCAATCATGGATTATGGATTACAAAAAATTCGATTATGGATTACAAAAAATTCGATCATGGATTAAAAAAATTCGATCATAGATTACAAAAAATTCAATTATGGATTACAAAAAATTTGATCATGGATTACAAAAAATTCGATCATGGATTACAAAAAATTCGATCATGGATCACAAAAAATTCGATCATGGATTACAAAAAAAAAGCAATAAATTCAATCATGGATTACAAAAAAACAAAAAAAAACAAATTTTCAAAAAATTCGATCATGGATTACAAAAAAAAAAAAGAACAAAAAATTAGATCATGGATTACAAAATAAAAATAAAAATTTCGATCATGGATTACAAAAAAAAAAAAAATACTGTTCTTCACAGAGCCACCTTACATCAACCATTTTAACTCAAAAATCTACCTCCAAGCGAATAAATTACATCCAATTGATTACAGTTTTTGATAAACAACAATATAAGGAATCAAAACCCTAAATTATGAACACATTATCATCGATAAATCAAATCAAATCGATTAAATTGAGCAAAAAATAAAAAAAAAACGCAGTTCTTCACAGATAACAGTCATTAAATCTAAAAATTGAAGCTCAAATTGAATAAATCAGATCAAATTGAATACATCTGATTATAAACAAGACTATAACAATTAAAAACCCTAGAAATCTAACACATTATTTGTAATATATCATGAACAAAAAATCGAAAGGCGGAAAAAAAAAAAACAGCAGAATTTTTTTTCATAGACATCACTGTGTTCATCAAAAAATCAGGCTGTAATTAAGCAAATTAAATAAAATTGAATATGTTAAATGATAAAAGACACAATAAAGATTAAAAACCCTACAAATGTAACTCATTATTTTCAAAATATGCAGTGAAATTGATCATAAAAAAAAAAAAACCCAAAGTTCTTACCTGGTTTCGTGAACCCGAGCCTTCAATCTCCAAATTACTCTGTTTTTCTCAACGATTATCGCAAATTCGTAACAGAATTTTTTGATGAACAACTTTACGATCAACTTGCCTACAAATTTTCACAGATTCATGCCCTATTTGGCATGAAACACAAGGAAAGGCGGAAATCCTAAAAACGCAACTTTCATTATCCAAAAACACAAAATTTCTCTATTATTTAATCCATGAAAAGGCTGAAAAAAGCTGCATAAAGCCTGCATATTCGATCACATGGCAAAAAAAATAAGAAAAATGATCAAAAAATAACAAATTTTGAAGAATCCCTTGAAGAAGACTGTGCAGCCCGTGTTCTTCACGGGACTCGCCTATTCCGTACAGTGAATTTGCGAGTCACTGTACATAATTGACCGGTTCTCTCTGGAACCGGGCGATTTCATGTAATTTGCCCGAATTGACACGTCCAGTGCCGATTCCCGAGTCGAACCGAGCGAGTCCGGTTCGACTCGACGTTTTTAAATCACTGATCTAAACCAGTGGTTTAAAAAACGGATCGGTGACCCGGATCAGGCATCCCAAAAACAAATCCGGATCGGTTAATGGGCTATCCGGATCGGTAATCGGGCAGAATCGCTCAGATTAAGCTTTAAGAAAATTCAAAAAAATTATTAAAATTCATTATAAATGTTGTTTTTTAGGAATTCAATAAGAAATGGGGTGCTACATTATTAACTTTCATTGTTTTCATCAATGTATGAATATTGAGATGTTCTTTCCCTGTATAAATTTATGTTGACCATTAAATTTACATCACACAAAATAAATGATAGAATTATCATGGATTAAGTATATAATCATATATAGTCTACAATAAAGAGTTGACTAAATCGATCAAAAATTGGCCACTAAAATCTCGAATTGGCGGAAAACCCTAATCCGCTAAAAAAACCCAAATTATTACAACCTAACTAACTATAATATTATATACCAACAATATTTTATAATTATTTTATCATATAAATAATAACAAATCCAAAGTATTTTATAATATCATCTAATTTAAAATGTATAATTGACAACTGTAAGAAAAATAGTACACTACATGATTTATAATACAAAAATAATAAATAAAATAAAAGTATCAATGTAGAAATTATTAGAATGCGTACCAATTTTCTTTAATTTTTTAGGTTTCTAAAATAAATTAGTGGAAGAGATTGTTAGTAGAAAGAGAGAGATTTCAAATGGCCTCATTGTATGAATCCTATCTTTAAATTAATATTACTAAATTTATGTTAAAGACCATCATGTTATAAAAATAAAAAATATAATTAGACCATTTATTCCTAGGTTGTATTAAGAAATACCTTTAATTTTTTTGACAAGAAATACTTATTGTGTTATCTTTTATTTTTTTTTAACAAGAAAAATATGATACTTGTGGATTATCTTGTTTCTTTTTTTTTGACAAAAGAAGAAGATGTTGTACTACATTTTTTTTGCTTGTTGTATTACTTTTTATTTTTTTATCCTATGAGCTAGTACTAATTTTTTAATCCTAGTTAACTAATTAATTAATTATTACTCATATAATGAAATAATTCCATGATATAATAGCTTAATAGAGTTTTTATGTTTTTTTGGTAAGTAAATTTAAATTTTTTGGTAAAAGATAGGGTGATGGCCACCTAATTATTATTTTTAATAATTTTTTTCTGTTTTTATCATCAAATTTCATTGCCACAATTGGACATAAAACTTTCTTATTTATGACGGGCGTACACCGTCGTGCGTACACCATCGCGCATACACCATCTCACTGCAATTTATCCCAAGCTAATAATACTTGCCAGCGTTTTCTCAACTCACAGATATATCCCACATCGAAGCGATGTGAGAAGAATGAATACTATAAAAAAACCCAACGATATGATTATGTTGAATGTTGTCTTGGCTATGTGAAGCATGCATATTGCATGCTGGCAATCACGTGGGGGAGTAAGGAGACTTCGTGTTTTAAGCTGGCAATCACGTGGGGGAGTAAGGAGACTTCGTGTTTTAAGCTGGCAATCACGTGGGGGAGTAAGGAGACTTCGTGTTTTAAGCTGGCAATCACGTGGGGGAGTAAGGAGACTTTTTAAGCTGGCAATCACGTGGGGGGAGTAAGAAGACTTTTTAAGCTGGCAATCACGTGGGGGGAGTAAGGAGACTTTTTAAGCTGATAATCATGTGGGGGGAGTAAGGAGACTTTTTAAGCTGGCAATCATGTGGGGGGAGTAAGGTTTTAAGCTGGCAATCACGTAGGGGGAGTAAGGTTTTAAGCTGGCAATCACGTGGGGGTAGAGATATTTAGTAAGGTTTTAAGCTGGCAATCACGTGGGGGTAGAGATTTTTTAATAAGGTTTTAAGCTGGCAATCACGTGGGGGAGTAAGGTTTTAAGCTGGAAATCAAGTGGGGGGAGTAAGGAGACTTTTTAAGCTGGCAATCACGTGGGGGTAGAGACTTTTTAGTAAGGTTTTGGGGAGTACGGTTTTAAGCTAACAATGACGGGGGAGGAGTAAGGAGACTTTTTAAGCTGGCAATCACGTGGGGGGAGTAAGGTTTTAAGCTGGCAATCACGTGGGGGAGTGATGTTTTAAGCTGTTAATCACGTGGGGGAGTATAGTAAGGACACTTTTTAAACTGGCAATCACGTGGGGGAATAACGTTTTAAGCTGGCAATCACGTGGGGGGAGTAATGTGGAGTGCCAGTTGGAATAAAAATTTGTTCATCACATTTCAAAAAAACTAAGGTGGTTGCATAAAAAGAAAACCGGATTGAAAAAATGTGTCAATCACATTTGGCAATCACTTGGGGGAGTAACGTGGAGTGTCAGTTGGCATAAAAATTTGTCAATTACATTTCAAAAAAACTAGGGTGGGTGCATAAAAAGAAAACCGGATTGAAAAAGAAAAAAGTAGGAACCGCCCGGTTTTACTGATACTTCATTTGGATCAGTTATCACCGATACCCAATCCGGGTTGCCCCATTCTAGATCGGATCGGCGATTTTTGAAACACTGCTTCTACCTATAAATATGGGAAGCCAATGAAAGGAACAGACAAGGGCAAAATTACAGAACCTCTAGAAAGCTTCCCTTCTCTCTATTGAGTTGTTCCTAGTTAAATCCGAGCGCTGCGATCGTCACAGCACAATCCTCTATGAACCCTCTATGATCTTGGGTTTGGTGCTCATCCTCGTCGATTAATCTTGCTTTCATTTATTTGATTTTAAAATTTGGGATAGACCTCATAATTACCGAATTATAGTTTCTAAAAAATTGGACTTTTGACAAACTTTGAACAGGCTCTGTTCAATTATGTTGTTACTTTTTCTTTTTTGTGATTCATATAATGATAATTAAGAATTGAATTTTATAAGCTCAAGGCTAGTATAAAAAGCTAGATGGTCTATTTTCTATTGGAGGACACACTTTGTCCATTGATATATAATGTATTTAATTTTTCTTTCTTGAGGTTTGTTGGCCCTAAAATTACGCCTATATAGGATTTTACCTATAGTAGCCTCATAGGTTGGGGTTTCCAATTTTGCCACACCACCTACTGACATTTTAAAAAAGGCTAACTCCCTAATCTACCTAGAGGCATGAAAAAAATGAAAACCGAAGAAATAAAGAATGAAAAAAAAAAAAAAAAAAAGAAAATAAATAAATAAAGAAAGAAAAAAAAAAAAAAAATAGAAGAAGAAAAACTCATAAAATATATGGGACATAAAAAATCTCACAAGAACTCTAAGAGAATCTCAAGAAATACTAAAAGGGTTTTGTTAAGGGTACACCACAGGTCAACTCCCTAATCTACCTAGAGGCATGAAAAAAATGAAGATCGAAGGAATAAAGAATGAAAATAATAATAATAATAAAGACAAAAAGACAAAAAAAAATAAAGAAAAAAAAAGGAAGAAGAAAAACACAAAAAATATATAAGACATAAAAAATGTCTCACAAGAACTCTAAGATAATCTCAAGAAATACTAAAAGGGTTTTGTTAAGGGTACACCACTTGTGGTGTAAATCGCTCAACATTTTTAGACATTTAGATAGCCCTATCCTATAGTATAGTAACTTTTTGTTTAGGGGTATTTTAAGTAATTAATCAAAGGTAAATTAGAAATTCTTAATAGAAACAAAAACATATTAATAATAGTGGACAATGACATTACCGATATGGTATGTGACATCACCACAAGATGAATTAATTTTTTTTAACTAATAATAGAATACCACTATTTTTTTTATAAAAATATCCATTCCACCCTTCTAAATGACCAAAAATACCTCTATTTGAAAAAATTTGTATTGCAATTCAAAGGTATTTAATGTCTAAATATGTTGAGCACTTTAAAATTCTACACCACCAAATGATGTAGCCTAACAAAACCCATATTAAAATTATGAAAGCTAATGATATATGGTCATATAGTTGGCATCATATGAGTTGTACAATCATACTCAGGAGTATAATGGTATTTATTTATTGTGCAATCAATAGGTTGAAACCACACCCACAATATGGTCAAATGGTGTAGAATAGAGCAGAAAGATTTTGTGGAAGCTGAGGACTATACCATTCTCCAAGAGGTTAACCTTGATTCTTCTAATCTTTCTTATGCAACTTAATTGCTTTTGGTTTTATGCTTTTCTTGAATTAATAAAATTAATTAGTAACCTGCATGAAAAAAAAATCTATGTCAAAATAAATAATCTAAGCATACGAAAAAGAAGAAATAATTTGATCATTTGAACATTAAGTAATATTAGAAAATACAAAAATCAACACATGCTTAAGGATCCATACGCATGTTATCAAAATGTTCTATTTTTGTTTGTATATGATTGTCATCATCTTGCAGATAAATAATAGATTTAAAAAAAGAAAGAAAGAAGCGTAATGTTATTAATTGTGCTTAAAGAGGATACAAACAAAACTGTAGTTTAAGTAAAAATTAGGCATAGATGCACTGAATTTTGACGCCACTATTATTCATTGAATAATAATAAACAAAAGTGCAGTGCCCGTAGAATATCATAATAACGAATTTTAAATGCTCAACAAAAGTTGTGTTCACTTTCATAACAAAAACAAAAATGTGTGTATATTAATACCAATATAGTTTAATTTAATCTACATTTGTTTTTTGTGGATCTATTATCTATTAGTTAAATAAATTTTTTAAAAAATACCAAGTATTGTATTCCTCTCTCTTCGATGTATGACAATCTGCGTATGTGCGTGTACGTGCACATTTGCGTGTATGTGTGTGTGCACGTGTGCATGCACGCACCTGTTGCATGAACTTCGTTTTAGGCCTTTATCTCCAAACTCAAGTTATAATTACAGAGTTTCTATTTAGCTACTACTAAAAGTCTATGTTCACACATTTCTGCATATTCTACCATCAAAGAACACCTTGCGATTCATAATTTCTTACATATAATTGTTGAAAAAACTTGAGGGAAAAGATGGACCCACTCTTAGGATTAAGGACAGTGTCTTTAGACTATCGATCGCAAAGATCAGACATTTACCAGAACTGTGAGAACTCTGTAAATTTCTGTGTACCTCTCCATGGCCATAAAACCCTTCTTAAAGAGGGATAGAGGAAGTCGGTCTCCAACGTTCGGCTTCCTCCTGAAATCTCTAAAAAACGTGGCTCTGTAATCCTGAGAAGTGGGTGGTTACTTTCTAGTTGTTAAATAACGACACTTTTTCTCTCTAAGAAGCCTCCCTTTTTTAGTGATAAGTACTAATTATAAGAGAAAAAAAGATTGCACGTTTAAAGGCCTCATGGCCACACACATGTACCAACATCTCCCACTTGGCCATGAGAGCCAGATATATTGAAATATCATAAAGTCTTTACCACTTAATGAATTTAACATTTATGTGCATATTTTTGTCATGAGGCTTTCACGCAAGTGCGGTTATATATTTTCTAACAAAAAATATCCAAAGTCATGTCATGGTTTTTTATGTTAATGCGGTTTTTCTTGTCATGACCAAGACATAAAAAAATATCCCATTTGGGAGTTCTTGACTTAAATATTTTTAAGTCCCATCAAAAAACTACATGCTTTGATAATATTTATGTACTCAAGCCCTTTGTTAAAGTAATCATATCTGAATATGACAAATAACTTACAGTTATTTCATTTTTTCCAATAATATCATAAATATAATGATAAACAATTTCAATGTGCTGACCTTTGGAACTATAAGCTCCATTCCTAATTGATGAAATAATAGCCTGATTATTACAAAAAAATTTAATAGGTCCGTCGACTATATCCAGCTTCAAATCATTTATGAAGAGTTTAATCCAAACGGCATAAGTTGTAGCAATGCTACAAGCAATATACTTGGCTTCCATAGTATATCGAGCTACACAATCTTGTTTCTTACTAGACCAAGAAACACATCCACCACCAAAGAGGAATACAATTCCTGAGGTTGATTTTCTATCATCTGGGTCTCATGCAAACTCTGCATTAGAGTACCTAATAACCTCTAAGTTGTCAGCTTTGAAGCACAACTTGTAATTTTTAGTCTTCTTAATGTATCTAAGTATCCTTTTTATAGCATGCCAATGAGTCATCCCAGGATTACTCTGAAGTCTACTTACAAGACCATATGCATGACTCAAATCCGGTCTTGTACACAATATGACATAATTTATGCATCATACAGCTTGAGCATATAGAATTCTTTCCATTTCAACTTTGTCACTATAATTTAATGGACACATTTTCTTTGATAATTTCAAGCCTTTACAAACAGGTGTATCTATAGGCTTGCAATTTTCCATCTTAAATCTCTTTAAAACACTTTCTAAATAATTTTCTTGAGATAAACATAGAAGTCTTAAACTTCTATCTCTTGCTATCTTAATGCCCAATACATATGAGGCTTCTCCCATATCTTTCATCTCAAAATAGGAACTTAGCCATGATTTGGTATGGTTAATCATGTCAATCTCATTACCGGCTATCAAAATATTATTCACATATAGTGACAATATAACAAAATTGCTCCCACTATTCCAGACATATACACAATGGTCTAATCTTATTGGCTATATAACTAATTTCAGTGATTGCATTATGAAAAGTAAAGTACCATTACCTAGAAGACTGTTTTAGACCATATAAAGATTTCTTAAGTTTATATATTTTGTCTTTTTGGCCTTTAATTACATATCCTTCTGATTGTTTCATGTATATATCTTCTTTTAATTCTCCATTTAAGAAAGCTATTTTGACATCCATTTAAAATAATTTTAGATCATAATATGCAACTAATGCAATGATGAACCTAATAGATGGAAATTTTACTACTAGAGAATAAGTTTCTACATAATCTATGCCCTCCTTTTGGGTAAATCCTTTAGCTACCAACCTAGCTTTATATTGATCAATGGATCCATTTGCATTAAGCTTTTTCTTTATGACCTATTTGCAACCGCTGACTTTTCTATCTTTAGAGAGGTCAACCAACTCCCAAACTTGATTTCTTTTAATAGAATTAAATTCATCATCCGTGGCTTGAGTCCATTCAGCTAAGTCATGTGAGCTAATAGCTTCACTGTGGCTACGAGGTTCATCTATTATATCTTTACTCAATGAAGAGTAATTATCTTAATTCATAAATATATAAAATTCTTCTAAAGTCGTAAGTGGGGCTCTAGTTCTTTTATACCTATTTAGTATACTTGATTCAATTGAATTATTCTCACCAAATGTGGAGGGAGTCTGAGAAACAGGGTCTTCCAGACCCTTATCTTTATCAATTTCATGTAAGTCAATAGGCTTATTTAAAATATTTTCATCGTCTATATTTTTTAAAAAATGAGCATCACGACTCTCTACTAATAATCTAGTATAAGGGTTATATAATTTATACCCTTTAGAATTTTCTGAATAGCCTATAAAAGAGCATTTTATAGTTTTACTTTGTTATTTATCTCTATTTTGTGGTGGTATAAGCACATGTGCCCAAGAACCCCAAACTTTCAATATAGTAAAGTCAGGTTTCCTACTTATCCATAATTCGTATGGGGTCAACTCTATAGATTTAGTTGGAAAACGATTAATAATATATATTATAGTGTTGAGAGCCTCACCCCAAAAATGGGGTGATAAATTTGAATGGCTCATCATGGACCTAACCATGTCCATTAGAGCTCTATTTCTTCTTTCAACTACACCATTTTATTGTGGTGTATATAGCATAGTTGTTTGGTGAATTATACCATGCTCCTTACAAAATTCAGAAAATAAAGCGGAGCAATATTCATCTCCCCAATCTGTTCGAAGAATTTTAATATGTCTACCTAACTGATTTTCTACCTCAACTTTATATTTTTTAAATGTTTCTAATACATCTGATTTCTTACTAATTAGGTATACATATCCATAACGTGAATAATCGTCTATAAATGTTATAAAATATTATATACCTCTGTGTTTTCATATTTAATGGGCCACATATATCAGAGTGAACAATATTAAGTAGTTCACTAGACCTTTTCCCTTTAAGGAAAGACTTCTTAGTTAATTTACCAGAAATACATGGCTTGCATTTTTTGAACACAATTTCTCCTAAATTGGGGAGCAAGCCTCTTTTAACCATTTGATTCATTTTGTCTTTATTTATATGTCATAATCGTAAGTGCCATAAATATAGATTATCCATACACATTAAAGCATCAAAAGAAGCATCAATATAACCAGAAAATGATTAATTTTCATTAATATTCAGTCGGTACAAATTGTCAACTTTAGTACTGTTCACCAAAGCTCTAGAATGCTTTCCAATGGTAACTCGACCAGACCTGAACTTTATTTCATAACCCTTGTCGTCTAGCCTTAGGACATAAATCAAATTGCGCCTCATATTGGGCGCATACATTGTATCAGTCAATACGAGATTTGTTCTTCTTGGTAAACATGCTTGAACGTACCAACACCTAGTACATCCAGTAAGTATCATTTCCCATATAAATCCATTGGTTACTGGCTGCAATCTCTTTCAATTATGTGAATCCATTCTTGGTCCTCGAGACATGTCGAGTGGAGGCTGAGTCGACCCACCAATTTCTCAGGTCATGATCAGCAACTATCGATTCTAGGACTACATAGATCAAGTCCTTTATCTTACTTTGATTATTTCAAACAGGGTTGTTATTTTGGTTCCTATTTTTATTTTTCAGCTTAGGATAATTAAACTTGATGTGCCCAATTTCCTATAATAAAAACATGTCTTCTCAACCTTATTCTTTTGATTTTTAAAATTTATCTTCATTCTCTTATACCTAGTATTTTTCTGATAATTGAGAGTCTTCATGAGGATCTGTGAAGATGAACTTTGGGTAAAGTGGAGCTCATTTGACTTCTTCCTCATTCTTCTCTCAGCTTCAATACGAAGATGCATGAGAAGATTTAACATGGTTATCCTTTGTGCAGAATGGTTCAATGCAATTTCAACAGACTCCCAAGATGGAGTGAGACTGTTAAGGACAATGGACACTTGCATGTGATCGGGGACTAGATTCTCAGCTGCAGCAAGGACTTTTACGAGCACTGACATTTTGTTGACATGCTCGGTCACTGAGTCCGTTTCTTTCATTCTGCAAGAATTGTATTTTTCTAACAACAATTGTATACGGGTCTCAGAAGTGGTCCCATATAGGGCATCTATCATACTTTGAGCTGGGGTGTAGTCATCAAAGACTCAAATTAAATCATCTTCCATAAAGCTCAACATAGTAGTCCTAGCTACTTTGTCATCTTCTAACCATTTTTCAAGTCTTCTTCTGGCTTGACCATTGACATTAGGCTCTAAAATTGGTGGTTCTGTTTCTAAGACATAATCTATCCTATCTTGAAAAAGAATATATCTAAGTTTTCTTTTCCACATAGAAAAATTGGTCTCATTGAGTTTTTCAAGTTTGGATAATTCTGACATGACTAGCCTAGATGCCATTTTAAATTTTTAGATATTACCTAAAAATTCAAAAAACAAATTTAATTGTGTTTAAGAAAAGGTTGTCCGCTAGCTAAATCAATAAGTTTGCCGACTCTCAGTGAGCTGCAACTTCAAAGAAAAATTTTCTCGAACAGTTTATGTTCGCACTGCTGTGATGCAACAAAAACTTAATAAAGTAAGGCCACAACTACTTTTATGTTAAATCTTGCATAAGAATAATTTTCATAAATATGAGAATATGTCTTAGCACAAGATAGAGACTCTACAATGATATTTGATATTTTTCAACAAAAAATATGGTATTGCATAGTCACAAAAAAAAAAGAAGGAAAATTCACAAAATCAAGATCATGAATTTTTCTAGCTTAAAGAGACTAAAGCATAGGATAATTATGCAATGCAGTGACAATTATTATGCAAATAAAATATGTCAAAAATCCCTAAATTATTGGTCACAAAAAAATATAAATAAAACATAAAATAAATATATGCAATTGATATGTAAGCCTTTACTCCAATAGAAATGAGGCGTGTATAATAAGATTCAATAATAATAATAATATGCACTAATTTTCAGCAACAAAAAGATGGAAGAAAGAAGATGTCAGCCGCCTGATTTTCAGGCGTCCATGGTCAGTAAAAAAAGTTTATAACAATATGTAAATTTAGATGCTCATCTACCTTGCATAGAGTAGAAGAAATTTTTTTTTTATTTTTTATTATAGTATTTACAAATTACTATTGTTACTATTATTAATTTTATTAGAAAATAGAGAGAATAATTATTTGCTTTATTTTCTGTTACTTGACCGTGGGCTCAAGTATGTATTGTATCAGCAACTTGATCTGAGAGAAAAATAACTACACAACTTGTTACTTAAGGGAGAGAGCCTAATATTGAGGCATAGAGAAAAACTAATATTGAGGCATATGCTAAGTTAAGATAACTCTTCTGCAAGAACCTTAAACTTATTTTCTCTCTCTTCTTATTATTTTGATGATTACTCTAGTGTCTCTATCCCTTTAACTTTTTTCTACAAAAGATTAAATAACTTATTTTCTCTCTCTTCCTATTCTTTTGATGATTCTTCTAGTGTCTCTATCCCTTTAACTTTTTTCTACAAAAGATTAAACAGAGGACTCATCTGAGTACGCTATGATCACATAAGTCAAACGCAATCTAGAGAGAGAAAATATGGCAAAAGAATTTACGGAGAGAAAATATTTCAGAACCAAGAATACCAGTAGAAACAAATACTGAATCTTCAAATGAAGAGCAATAAATTAAGAGAGAAAAATTTATAAAAAATAAATAAATTCATACTATTAAATTTAAGGCTAGAAAAAAAATTTACAGCAAGATATACGTAAATGACAAAGCACAATATCAAAGTTACTGTAAATTAAACTCAGAAAAAAAAAAAAAAATAAAATACCAAAAAATTGGGACCAGTAGGTTATGAGTCCACCACGCTTCTACAACCTGCTCTGATATCAATGTTGAAAAAAAAACTTGAAGGAAAAGATGGACCCACTCCTAGGATTAAAGGCAGTGTCTTTAGACTATCGATCGCAAAGATCAGGCTTTTAGCAGAATTGTAAGAACTCTATAAATTTGTGTGTACCTCTCCATGGCCATGAAACCCTTTTTAAAGAAAGATGGAGGAAGCCGTTCTCCAAGGGATGGAGGAGGCCGTTCTCCAACGTTCGGCTTCTTCTTGAAATCTAGGTGGTTGCTTTCTAGCCATTAAATAACAATATTTTCTCTCTAAAAAGCTTCATGTTTTTAATGATAAGCATTAAATTATAAGAGAGAGAAATATTGCATGTTTAAAGGCCACATGACAACACACACCTACCAACAGGGTCTGGTATTTATGCAACGGGGACATAGTTGTTGGAGTTCATTTTCTAACACATCCACCATTTATTTATAGTTAGTTGTAGAGATCGTGCTCAAAAATCAAGATTTAAATGTGATCTCCACTGTTCATTATAAATTGATGATAAATGTATCAGGGATGCGATGTCATAACTGCATTCTTTGACATACCAACCACTTTTCCTATATAATACTTACCGAAGTTCCTTTGCCATTATGACCTTGAGAGCAATGACAGGCAATACCTCAACTGATCACACTGCCTACATTAACCGTGAGCACTACCTGAATAACTAACACTGAGATTTTTTACTTTTAGCAAGTAACTTCTATATTTTACACCCAAAGTAATTCAACGCTGAATTGTGAGGGGATCAAGTTGTGATTGACTCAATCTGACTTGGCAATTCCTGAGTTAGATCAGTGTATAGACTCAGCAGAGAAATATATTCGTGGGAATCAAGCGATTCCTTGGTTCCCTAGAACCAGATCATCCCCCTTCTAGTTTCAGGTGATTCCAGTTCAAAATGGTGATTTTTAAAATCTAAATACGCCAAATAACGATACCATTCCGAGTTATTCACCGCATACTGACTGCATGGTGAACATGTCCCAAGCCCATCATGTAAAGAGATAATTGACAAGTACAAACTCCAAAACAAAAGGGAAAAGGAGAAAACTGGATTATGTAGTACTTTTAAGTAGGGACAGCCTTGGTCTTCCATAGTAACGGCTGTGTACTTGGATATAAATGAAGAAAGTCATTAAGGGGTCAAAAGATCACAGGTAACTATAGAGGATTTATCTTCCAATTTTTATTTCTACGTACTTCTTTGAACACTGAATTATTGTTATTCAGGGTTTGAAACCCTAAACAAGTAGGAGTATTTCAATAATTTAACTAACTTAAGAGGCCCCACCAAACGATGAGAGTACCTCTGCTTATCCAAAGTGGTACAAATTTTCCAAATACCTTTACTTACTCAGGGTTCTCAACTCTGAGTAAGGTCAGTTTAGCAAGTTTGAGAAATCTTTTGGAGGGTACCTGAAATGAAATTTAAGAGGCAACCCTCTACTGTCAGTTCGTGATATGACTGTCATGATTTTGTAAGGCATCAGACCCACTTGAATGATATTTCAATTTTCACCATGAACTAAAAAACAGGTTCATCATTGTCATATTCACATTTGACAGGTGGTGATTTTGTAATTGCTACTTATATACTTGCATCATGTGCCTAAGCTCTGTGTAACTGGAATTTAAAATCACCCAACAAGACAAAATAGATAATTGAAAATAATTGAATCTACTTTGAGAGAGAGAGATTAAAAGGTCAAGCATCTAATTTCCTTCGGTATTCCATATTTTCCATTGCTGCATTGTTTCTTCCACTTGCAGTTGCAGATGGAAGAAGAAAATGGTCTGAAACTCGCTTTAATTTCAGTTCAAGAAAATGGAGATCCGAGAAACAGGGACTGTGGAAGTGGTGAGAGAAAAAAAATCGACGAGATAAAGACTCAGATCGCATTGGCTGGGCCACTGATAGCAGTGAATCTGTTCCAGCAGAGTCTGTGTGTGATCTCACTCATGTTCGTGGGGCATTTGGGTGAACTTTCACTCTCTGGAGCTTCATTGGCCACTTCTTTTGCCAATGCCACAGGCTTCAGCTTGCTGGTAAGTGAGCACTCTTCCCATTTACTTATGTCTTGGCCCTCTGTTTCTTCTTTTTTTCTAAAAGCTCAGGTTACAATTTGATCAAATATCACGTGGAGGCTGGATCAAATATCTATATATTTAAATATATTTCATAAATTTGATAAACATATGCATGCATTATTTAATGGAAAAAGTTCATAAGGTTGCAACCTCAAAATGTAGAATTACAGATGCACCTCAAAAATCCATCAGAAAAGGATGTTTTAATGTTAGAAAACCTTCTAATTGATCATTTCGATATCGAGATGTATGAATATGAAAAAGAAACTGATTTTGTCTCAGAAATAGTGCATCTTGAAACACATCATCTAGACCGTCCATTTTCAAGATTTTCATATGTTTATAAATCTACTTGATTCTAACTATTTTTGGAGTTTAAAATTTTATAGTTAGAGATGAAAATATATTTTCAGGTAATCCTAGCAAATTGTTTACACCAAAAATACATGTTATGATAAAATTTGGAGGTGCGCATTGATTGGATTGTTCAAAGTTGCAACCTTAAGGAAACCAAACCCTTATTTAAATATTATAACTAAAATATATAATTATACTCATTTAAGTGTATATTTAAATATTATATACTAAATATTATTTAAATATCAACACTTTTCTGGGTCAGGTCTACATGAACCGAACCCAAAATAGTGTTCGGGTCCAAGATTTGGACCTGGACCAATTTTTGGACCCATACCTGGACCTGGGTAGGGTCTACTCATCAGGTCCTGGGTCGAGTCCAGCTCCAATGCCACTCCTAACTCAGACTCACCCGAGCAGGGCTTATGTCCCGAGCCTGAACCTTGACTATCACTGATAACATCCATTTTTCCTCATCTTATTTGTCAAGTAACAAAAGCACTTTTTAGTCTTTCTGTTCTGATGTAGAAAAATGGAATTCGATCTTCTCTATTGGTTTAGACCTTAAAAATCAGCTATCTCTGGTAACATCCACTTTATACTAGAATTTGAGACTCAACCATCTCTGATAATTTCCATTTTTCCCCTTTTAAGGGGAAGTTTCAAATAAAAAATGGTAGCTTCTAAGTTGGCATTTGTGTAATTGACATCTCTCTCTCAGTCGGGCATGGGAAGTACACTGGAGACATTGTGTGGGCAGGCTTATGGCGCAAAACAGTACCATATGCTTGGGATATATATGCAGAGAGCCCTTCTTGTGCTTTCTCTCTTCTGTGTCCCACTTACTTTCATTTGGGCCTCAACAACGACAGTCCTCAAAGCCATGGGGCAAGACATAGAGATATCAGAGGAAGCTGGAAGTTTCATCAAGTGGATGATCCCAAGCCTCTTTGCCAATGCGGTGCTTCTAATTCATTCTCGATTCCTTCAGACCCAAAACATCGTTCTTCCGATGATGATAACTGCTGGTTTCACAGCTCTGTCGCACATTATTACTTGTTGGGCTCTTGTTTTCAAGTGCGGTTTGGGAAGTAAAGGTGCTGCTATGGCGATTTCCATATCTTACTATGTAAATGCAATCCTTTTGGTTCTGTATGTCAAGTTCTCACCAGCTTGTAAGATGACATGGTCTGGTTTTTCGAAGGAGAGTTTTCATGACCTTTCTGGCTTTTTGAGGTTGGGGATCCCTTCAGCGGCAATGATCTGGTATTGGGCTTCTCTGTTCCTACTTTCTATTTAAGTAGCATTTTTTGTTATTACTTCTCTTCCTTTGGGGTTTAAATTTTTAGAAAATATGTTTTGAAAATAGCATATAGATGTCATAGCATGAAGCGTGGGCATCATTAGAAGGGTTCTATGATGTATTAGGGAGACTTTGAATGCATGGCAGTGGAAATAAAAGGGTAAATAAACATTTTATGTTTCTTTCACAGTTGCCACATGTATTTAATTTGTATGCATATTGGGTGCAAAATTATGTTTTGATCCAACTGATATGGTAGTTCAACAGTTTCCTAGGAAGAGAGGTAAAATCTTAAATAATCTAATTAGTCTTTTAAATTTTAAATAGGAAACAGTGGGGGGTGATTTGAGCTGTTTTTTCTCGTATCTAATAATCTAAAGTGCTTCAATGGGTTTGAGCAGCTTGCAGTGGTGGTCATTTGAGCTGCTTGTTTTCATGTCTGGCCTTCTACCTAATCCGAAGCTTGAAACTTCCATTCTTTCGATAAGGTAAAAATCTATCGTCACTCCCTAAAAACAGTAAATTTTCATCTAGTATCTGATTAGTGACTAAATAAGAAAAAAAATGAGCGGAGCAAAAGGAAAGCAAAAAAAAAACAGAAGTTATTGTCTTGTTTAAAACATTTAATTCTCCTCTTTTTGGCCTAATTAAGACCTCGATCGTTGCTGTCTAACACCCAATTTGTAATTCATCTAGCTTAAATACAAGTTCATTCATCTACATGATCCCCTACGGTCTCAGCGGTGCAATAAGGTACATCAGTCAAATTCAGAGATTTCTCCAACACCCTCTGCTCCATGTTTCAATTGGGGTCACCATCATTCTTCTGAATTTTCATGTTCATCTTATTTATTTTTTCTTGCAATCTGTATTACTATTATCTCAATAGATTTTCTTCCGTTCTCTGTAACTATTTCTCCTGTTGTTTCAGTACAAGGGTTTCCAACGAGTTGGGTGCTGGGCGACCACAAGTTGCACGCTTTGCAGTGGGAGTCGCCGTCCAAATGGCTCTTGCAATGAGCATCTTGGTGGCAGTGACCCTCATTCTTTTGAGGCATGTACTGGGTCAAGCATACAGTAAAGAAGAAGAGGTTGTAGACTATATGTCTCAGATGATACCATTGCTTGCAACCTCTGTTTCTTTCGATGGAGTGAATTGTGTCCTTTCAGGTAAGATGAATCTTGGCTTCTACAGAATGATGTTTTCTCTTTCACGTTTTGTTTAATTTCAAATTAGATCGACTAACTTATGGATCACCTTAACTGGTTAGGTAATGGCCCCTCCTGAATTTATTTTTCTTACATGAGCATTTACCAAGATAAGTTTTACCATCTCTGCTAGAAGTAAGAAATTTTGGGACATTAGACTTATGCAACATCTTTGAAGTTATTAAATGTTTCTAGCTTTCTAATATCAGAGTCATAAGGCTCATAACAAGAAGTACAATTGAGAATAGGTATCGAGTTCCTATGATGCTGTTTAGGGGTGGCGGTTGGTTGGACCGAGGTTGGGGCAGTACTTGTCCGAGCCTGGCTTGGGACAGTAGAGGCCTGGCCTGGGCTGCACCTGGCCAAAGGGACCCTCAACTCCCTGGCCCTATTAATGGGTTGGGTTGGGCCGGGCCAGTAAAAATTATTCCTATGGGAGAAAACGTAGAAATACGAATCAGACTTACTAATTGATGAGATTTTCCTTTTCCACTTTCCTCTTAAATTTCAGGCACTGCAAGAGGGTGTGGTTGGCAGGAGCTTGGGGCATTTGTTAATCTTGGGGCTTATTACATTGTGGGTATTCCTGCTGCCATTGCTTTGGCATTTGTACTCCACATGGGTGGGAAGGTGAGCACCCCCATTTCTCTTTTCATTTTTATTTTATTTTCTTGGCAAACATATTCTTCATCCCCCTATTTTGTAAATTTGGGTACTCCATTGACAATTCACAATAGGGGTGGCAACATTGTGATGGCAACAGGCAAGGCCTGGGCTTGGCCAACCTTGGTTCTAGTCCTGCCCAATAGGTCTGACGTAAGCCGGGCTAGGATTTCAAAAACAAATAAAAGAAAAACATTTAAGAAAAAAAGGTTCAGGCTGTGTGCCCGGCCCTAGCCCAGTCCTTGGGCTACATTTTGTGGCCCAAGCCCTAGCTTTTTAGGATCAGACCAGGCCAACCGAGAACTAATTGATCACACTACAAATTCCTTGAAAAGATACACATAATTTTAAGAGATACACAAATGTGAAATCAAATGGCTAAGAGTGTGTCAAAGTTCAATTTGCACCTTTGGACATGGTCGAAATGAGTCCCCCTCAAACAATAGGCTTTTAGGAATTCAAAATGATGTTTTTGTTTTTTTAACATTGTTCATTTAATGATAATAATGCTATTTAATAATTTTGAAAAGGGAAAAATCTTTGTAAGATCTAAATTTGAGCATCTTATCAAAATGGACGGCCTATATTAATTGAGCTAGAAAAATACTTTGTAGGCTGTGTTTTTAGATTTTGTTTTTCTTTGATTGTTCACTCGAATGAAAAGAGCGTATATTTAAAAAGTAGGGTTAAACAAATGGTCTTAACGTAATTTTTGAAGATTGTTTCATTATATTACTATACAACCATTCCATGAAATCACTCCCCATATAAAAAATTAAAAAATGTTGTTCAAGTGGTAGTTTGATCCGTCAACCTCGTATAAAGTGGCTACACCATCCAATCAAGATGACCCTTAAATCTGTCTATAAGAAATGAAGATGTTATATATGACTTTTTTTGTTTTGTTTGTCTTTTAAATTTTTTAAAATCCAACTGAATTTGGTCGAGTTACTTAAACTTGCCCGAGTAACTCCCCTCGGCCAAAAGGCGGGTATCTTGGCGAGTCCTGGCACCTTGACACTTGATATACATAATATTCTCAATATACCATTTACAAATAGGATGCATGCAAGAATATAAGATTCAATGTATCATTAGTATGTATTAAAAAAACTCTTCTAACGGTCAATGCAAATATCACTTTGAGATCTTTCCTAATTGGATGGGTGTATCGAATATTGTTGCTTCTTCTAGGGGCTATGGATGGGTATTACATGCGGGCTTCTAGTGCAAATGGTTGTTTTTGTCAGTATCACCTTGTGCACTGACTGGGAACAACAAGTAAGTAATTCAGTGCTCTACATATTTTTCATGTTCCTAATTATCCAATTTGCATATAAGCTTATAATTGCTCAGTTTTTGGAAAAGTTTTTCATAAAGCAAAGCATAGGGTTTCTTAAGTTCAAAACTTTTGAGAACTTCTAGGAGAAGAAGGGCACATGCAAGCAATCCATTTTTGTCATTCGATTGAAGTGTTAAAAAACATAAAATTTATATTTTTTCTTTAAAAATAATAATTTATTGATTAGTTCGTGGTTCCCAAAATTTTAGATTAAAAAAATTCTCCCAAATAGGTGTTTTACCTAAAGGAGTAAGTATATAGTATTGATCCCACATGAGCATAATATAGGCACTCTATTTATATGAACTAGAATAGTTCTCTGGTTTAAGTTGTGAATTGACACTGACACAGGCACAAAAAGCTCGAGAAAGAATTTATAATTTGACCTTGCCCTTAGACATGGTCTTATCAGAGGACCACACAATGTGAATATTAATCGTGGCTGCATTGGAGAGTGGCTTGGGCTTTGGCGGTAGTATTACTGAGCCCTATGGTAAGGTCTCTGACTTCATTCTCACCAAAAGATAGGGCTCCAAATCCCCACTGACTTACCACTTTATTTACCCAAAAAAAATTATGATTGCATTGCTTTGATGATACGCCTCCACTGGCAGACTATCATAGTGGCTCATAGAAGTTTTTATGCAGAAGGCCCATATTGTGTAAATTATTTTTAAAAAAGAGTTCACGTTGACATAATGGCCCACATGTAAGACGACAAAGACAAAATTTCATGTAAGGCTAACAAAAGTAATATTATGGTATTCTATAATGTTCATTTTAGTTGTGTGGAGTAGATTTGATATGTCTTTTTAAATAGTATCAAATTGACAATATTTAAAAAAGACATGTTAAATATATATTATCTAATGTAAAATAGACAGTATACTAATACCGCATTCTTTTTTCTATAAGTCAAAATTCACCTTATATAAACTACAAAAGTTTGGCCATTGTGACTTTTAATATTCAAATATTTTTATTGCTTTTTAGTTCATCTTTTATAAGTTAGAATGCTTTGCTTCAATGTTTCAATGTTATATTTTTTTGAAATGTCAATCGAATCAAGCTATATGTACCAAAACAAGGAAGAGAGAATAAAGCATACTAAGATCCCCATCTTGGGCACTTCAAATTGTGCTGAAATATTTGTGCATGGACTCCTATTATAAAAAGAAAGAAAGAAAGATTGGGGTACAAACATAAGAAATTAAACACTCGGGGAATTATGCTATTTTAGGCCTTCCTAGACCTGGATCATCCCCCACATATTCTACCTTCCTCTCCCATACAATGTTTTAAATTCAGGAACAAATTTCTCATCTGACCGGTTTGAATCGGTGATTCCTGATTTAGATTGAGGTATAGACATAACATAAAACAAAAGAAATAAAAAACGATAGGAATTAGGCAATTTTGAGCTTCCCTAGACCTAGATCACCCCCCACTGACTTTGATTCGATGCATGCAATTCTGATTCGAACCAATTCAAGACACTGATCTCATAGAACCACCTATTTTGATCTAATTCAAAGATGATCCCTAAGAAAAAGGGATCATTTCTCTCTAGCATAAAATACAATCCACCTAAATCAAACTGGTCTCACTCTACACTCACCTAGTCTTGGAAAACCAGCATTCTATTAATACAATATATTATAATATTTTTTATTTATAGTATAAGAAGGCTAGTCATTGTGAATGTGAAATCAGCTCGCTAGAAGGCTCACAAAGTTCTAGTTTTTTTTTTATTTTATTTTTTAAATTTTTTTATGATTTTTTAATGTGGTCAGCGGCACATCTCCAAAAATATAATTTCATATCTAATAACTAAAGATGATTATGACCTTCTTGTACCAAAACTAAACAGCCTTATTGTATACATTTTGGTCCTTAATTATATTGACGTTTTCTATGTGTTCAAGATCTAAATATTGAAATAAAAGTTTGGTCCCTGGGGAAGTTAAGCCCACACTGATTCAATATGGTAATGGCGGTACATCAGGGTTTAAAATAAAACATAATAATCATTTAAAAAATATATAACACGGGTCATAATAATAAATAGGAAATTTAACAAATTATACACGAGAGATGAACAATCAGTGAATGATCTTCAAAAACTACGATGCATTTTTTTCCTTCAATATTGGACTTCAATTGTCTATTCATGAACAATTATGGTGTATTGAAGCAGCCCATTAAAACCATAATCAAGTTTAACCTAATAGGAATAAGTCCCAAATAAGCCATAATCAAATTTAACCTAATCGGAATAATTCCCAAATAAAGCCTTTTTGCCTAAAATGAATAGGGTAATAGAGCTCATTTTAGTTGTTTAATCTTCCTTAGGGTGACATAATGTCTAGTATTAAAAGCTACACATTTGGAAAATGAATAGAGTTTTCTCCTTGAAGAAATGAAGTTTCATAGGTTGTCAGTGTTTGAACAAACTTGTACACCCTTTTTCATGTTTTTATTGGCTTTTCCTAGTTAACAGAGATAATCTATGGAGCTGGACTATATGCATGGAGGATGTTGGTTTTATAAGGGCAAACCTTTAGAGAAAAAGTAAAGCCTCATCTCATACCTTTCTTGTGAAATGTAGCTTAAGTGTCGAAAAGCCGCAAACGAAGTTCCAGGTAGAAAAATTTCTCGGCCTAAAAAATATGCCTATGTCACAGGTTTTGGGGTAAAAACTCCTATGATAACCTAAAGATACACCTTTATACCACGTTCTGAGGTAAATAAACTCTTGTGACAGCCTGAAAATATACCTTTGTTTCTAATCAGAGCTTAAAAGAAAAAAAATGGCAGCAAACACTTAAAACATGGTCTTGAAAAAAGGCGAGTGAGGCGAGTTGGGTGTAGAATAATTTTATAAACGATATGTATACTTATACATCATATTTAGATCACATATCTTGTTGGTCGTATTTAAGTCACATAACTTGTTAGCGTTCACGCGGCCATTAGGAATCGAACCCGCAACCAACATGGTTTTATATTTAAGTCACATATCTTGTTGTCATATTTAAGTCACATATCTTGTTAGTGCTCAAGTGGCCATTAGGAATCGAACCTGCAACCAACATGATTTTAAAAAGGCAAGTTTAAAGCGAGTCGGGTGTACAACAAATTTATAAACATTAAGAATGGAATCCATAACCAACATGGTTTTGAAAAAGACGAGCGAGTTTAAGGTGAGGTGGGTGTACAACAATTTTATAAATATTAGGAATTGAACTCACAACTATCTTGTAGTCATATTTAAGTCACAGATCTTGTCAGTGCTCACACGGTCATTAGGAATCGAACCCGCGACCAACATGGTTTTTAAAGGCGAGTTGGGTGTACAACAAATTTATAAACATTAGGAATCGAATCCGCAACCAACGTGGTTTTGAAAAAGGCCAGCGAGTTTAAGGTGAGTTGGGTGTACAACAATTTTATAAATATTAGGAATCGAACCCGCAACTATCTTGTAGTCATATTTAAGTCACATATCTTGTTAGTGCTCACACGGTCATTTGGAATCGAACCCGCAACCAACATGGTTTTGAAAGGCGAGTTGGGTGTACAACAATTTTGTAAACATTGGGAATCGAACCTACGAGCAACATGGTTTAAAAGGCGAGTTGGGTGTGTACAACAATTTAATTATATAAACATTAGGAATCGAACCCGCAACCAACATGGTTTATGAGTTTAAGGCGACTTGGGTGCACAACAATTTTATAAATTTTAGGAATCGAACAGGCAACTATCTTGTTGTCATATTTAAGTCGTATATCTTGTTAGTGCTCATGTGGCCATTAGGAATCGAATCCGCAACCAGCATGGTTTTGAAAGGCGAGTTGGGTGTTCAACAATTTTATAAATATTAGGAATCGAACCCGCAACCAAC
>NW_006498507.1:3447584-3483001 GCF_000471905.2 Amborella trichopoda | reverse complement strand
CAAAAAATTCAATCATGGATTACAAAAAAAAAAACAAACATTTCGATCATGGATTACAAAAAAAAAACAAACATTTCGATCATGTATTACAAAACATTCGATCATGGATTACAAAAAATTCTATCATGGGTTACAAAAAAAAAAAAAACAAAAAAATCGATCATGGATTACAAGAAAAGAAAACAAACATTTCGATCATGGATTACAAAAAATTCTATTATGGGTTACAAACAACCAAAAAATTCGATCATGGATTACAAAAAAACAAAAACAATTCGATCATAGATTACAAAAAAATCGATCAAGTATTACAAAAAAATCTATCATGGATTACTAAAAAAAAAAAAAAAAAAATCCGTACGGACTCGCCGATTCCCTGTTCGAACTCGCCGATTCACTGTTCGAACTCTCCGATTCCGTATAGTGAATCGGCGATTCACTGTACAGAATCGTCCGGTTCTCTCTAGAACCGGACGATTTTCGATTTTTTAGGCGATCTGGTCCCCTTTCACGATTTTCGAGTCCAACCGGGCAAGTACGGTTCGACTCGCCGTTTTTTAAAACGCTGGTTTGGAGTCAAAATTCGTTCGTTATTTTGACTTTGGACATTCAATATTCAAAGTTGACAAACCTTGACTTCGCAGGTTAAAAGTTATAAATAAAAAATTATTGGAAATGTTACTTTAGACTTTGAAAGTCTAAAGCCCTAGCATTTTTGTTAACATAAAAAAGACAAAAAAGAGGTGGGGTGGACGGCGGCATGAATATAAAACACAAGAATTAGGAAGAATTTGGGGAGAAATGAGCTTGAAATTTTATTTTATTTTTACTGATCTTACCAAAATTTTATTGATGAAAGAAAATTATAAAAGCAAAATTACATCATCAACAACCACAATAGCAAGACATGAAATACAATATTTAGTCAATGAATCAACCACAAAATTCACCTCGCAATAGACATGGACGAAAGAGATTGGGAGCACTTCTATCAGTTGGAGAATTTGCAGCCATAAAGACTTAAGTGCCCATGGTTTTCCTTCTCTCTTGCACCAACTAATTTCATTAAAGGCGAGCTTATGGTTAGCCGTGATCTCTCAAGTAGGACCAGCATAGGAAAAGATAATCCCCCATTGCAATCTCTCGTTACCCCGCCAAAACCAGCCAATCCAGGATTCCCAAAAGAACTACCATCAAAATTAAATTTTAAGCCACCCTGAGAAGGTAGAATCCACAAGGATCTTGGCCGGCATTTAACAAAGTTCATACGATAAATATTATCCAATTTTAGAGCTACATGCACTTCGATAATGCCCTGGCCCTTAGAAGTAACGTACAACCAACACCAGATGGACTACTTAATAGCATTGAGAAGTCTGTGGTAAGGTAAACAAACACCCTCAAAAGTTCTTTTGTTCTTCTCTTTTCACACTTCCCAAAGAATCACAGCTTTAGTAATTTGTCACACTACCTTACTAGCTTTTGGAAGATGGGGAAAAGCAAGATTGGAAGTCACACCCAAGACACTTTGATGCATAGCCAATGATACCCCCATTCGAACAAAAAACCAAGACTAAATCCTTGAGACGAAAGGGCTGTGCAGAACCAAATGAGCCCTTGATTCACCATCTTTCTTTCACATAAGACAAATGTTCGGAAAAATCTTCCCCCTCTTAATAAGATTATTCACAATTTGAATCTTATTTTGGGCAGAAAATCTAAACCTTATGTGGGATAGGCCACTTCCAAAAGGTAGCTACTAGAGGTCAAGACCACCTAAATCGATCATGGAAAAGAAGACGATAAACTGAGTTCATCGAGAAAAGACCATCACATTCAATCTCCCATACCACTTCATGTGCAATGTTCCTACGAATAAACACATGATTTAGCATATCCATAAGGGCAAGGTAACTAGAGAAAGTATTTTCATTGATTCTATTATAGAGGAGTTGAATATTCCACACCACTTCATTGCCCCTAAACTCAAATAACTCTTGAGGCCTTGGCATAAGGCTGCACCATTCTATCATAAACTTATGGAAAAACCAATTTTAATGGCCTATCACCAAGCCATTTTTTAAGCCAAAAAGAAATCTGGCAACCATCACCAACAGATCATCTAATATTTCTATGAAGCAATGGTTTACACAGATAAATAGCTTGCCAGAAAACAGAACGGCTCTCGTTACCTTTACCTCCCCCAATCCACAAACCATGCCTATCCATACTATATTTATGAGATAGAATTTGATACCACAAATGATATCTAAGAGTAAAGCTGCACCACCACCATTTACAAAGCAAAGCTTGATTGACTAGCCACACTTTTCTAATGCCAAGTCCACCTTTGCTCTTAGGTATGCAAACCCTATTCTCACCTTTTCACCTGAACCCCACAAAAAATCTCTCATCAATTTATCTATTTTTTTAACAATGGAATAATGCATCTCCATAACTGATATTTGATAAATGGACAAATTGGCCAAGTATGAATGTAAAAGCGTTACTCTTCCCCCTAAAAATAAATATTTTGGTTTCCACAAGTCCAATTTAACTTGAATTCTTCGCAAAACTTTATCCGATACCGAAATGGTAATACTACCATTAGAAATCGAAATCCCCAAATAAGTAAAGGAAAAAGAGCCCACTTTACATCCCATAGCATCAGCTAGTTCCTTTACCAAACCCTCAATGCAGTTAATACCAATAAGAGAAGTCTTATCAAAATTCACTTTTAGACCCACAGCTACCTCACAACAACTTAAAAAATATGCAACATTAGAAACTTGATCAATATTTGATTGGAAAAATATAAATATGTCGTCAGCGTATTAGAGATGAGACACACTAAGCTCGTTCACCCCAACCTGAAACCCTGCAAAGTTACCTGTGCTCTCCACATTCTTGATCAAGATATTAAAACATTCAACATAAACTGTAAAGATAAAAAGGGACAACGGATCACCTTGGCACAAACCTCTTGAAGCCAGGAAAAAACCTTTGGGGCTACCATTGATAAGAATAGAGAAATTGGCAAATGACATGCTACCAACAATCCAGCTCCTACATTTACCACCAAACGCCATTTTTTTCCTTGTTTTCAGTAAAATACCCCATTCAACTCTATCATAAGCCTACTCCATATCCAATTTTATCATCACCCATGGTAACTGACTTAACACCCTCTAATGAACACACTCGTGTGCCACCAACACACTATTCATAATGAAGTAATTTTGAATGAAGGTTGATTGAGGATCAGAAATAATCGAGAGAGGATTTTTAACCTCTATATATATTGGGCTCCTTTGCTTCATTGGTGACAATTGGGACCAGTGTGTCGGGGCTCGCCTTGGCCAAGACAAGGCGAGTTACTCAGCCGAGACCTTAGAACTAGGTTGTATCTAGCACAGCCCCTTTTGGCCCTAAAAATAAAATTGCAAAAATTTCAAAAGAAAAAAAAAAAAACCTGAAGTAAAAGTAAAAAAAATGGATTTTTTTTAAAAAAAACCGATTTACAATTTTGGACACTTTAAAATTTCCAAAAAAAGAGTAAAACATAAAAATAGTGATTATAGGAATAACACTCACTACTCTTTGCCAAATACATGCAACTCGGGGAAACTTGGCCTCGCCTGATGATTACTTGCTGAATCTGAACCGATGGGACTTGGAGTTCATGCCATTGCTCTTTAAGCACAAAAAGATAGGGGTATGTAGCATTGAAGCAGCAGCTTAAGGGGGTTAAATATAGGCCTATCTTTAAATGAAAAGCATACTCATTGACTAACAAATTGAAATATAGAGCTCAACTGTGGATCTGGTATCGTATTTCATGCCTGAAACCTTTCAGACTGCTCTGCAAAGGCATGAAAGAGGAAAAGTTTGACAACATGGTTGCACAAGTATGCACTGGTCGAGGAAATTTCTGTGAATCAGTTCAATAAGAGACTTGTTAATTATTTGAAGTATTTATCGTAATTGACTTCACCCACTTCTTGTATGATTCCTTTGAGGAGAAATTTCTCGCAGAGGGGCTGGTTAATAATTATTGCCCATCCACACCAGTTCTCAATGCTTATGGAAATGTAATTCAAAGGCGCGGGTTGCTTGTGCCTGTTATCAAGTGAGAAAAATTGTTAAGAGGCTTTGATAATAAACTTCAATATATTGTTATATGAGAGCGATATATCCATTCAAGCAAATTTTCTGGTGAAAATACAAATGAGAAGAAGCTTTTAGATTTCCTGAAGAAACACATGAAAGCTTTGAATGTACCCAATCATATCTCTCTTAATTTCGCGTTACCCATGGCTTCTAATTTGGCATTACCTCTATCTTCATCTCCATTAAAAAGGAGAACGCCTTTCTTCTATTGATTGGATCAAAAGTTCGATGGCTAGAACTGCTATACTTCTTCAGTTTGCATAAAAGAAGGATGTTGGTTGAAGACTAGTTCTCGTTACAGGTCTCCGTCCGATTCCCAGTAGTATTCCTATCATTTATGCAAAGTTTTATGACAATCTTATTCTTTCTTATAAAGATGAAGTAACAATTTCTTGGATCCACATTTGGAAAGAATTAAGCTTTTCATTTCATAGCTGGAAGATTAAGGTCACTTGGGGCTTCATCCGACGTGGACATTGACCAGGCATTTTCATTGTTGAAATGCATTAGAAACTTGGGGAACCAGTATATTTTCCCGAAAGAGTTGGCGGCAGGAGCTAGGCTAGGAATATGGTTAAACTACAAAAGGTTGCTTGATTCTGAATAAAGAGATCTTCAAATCACTGATATTCCCATAATCGATGAAGCATGTTATGGTGAGGGTATCAGAAATTACAGCAATGAGCTTCGAACCTTAGGGGTTACAACTGAAGGATAAACATGAGTAATTTATCTTAAGATGGGTTCAAGTTTGTAACAGAAGATTTCCAATTGCCCCGAAAGCCAAGTAAAATAACAGGAAGTCAAGCTATCTCAGTTCTTGAAATAATCAGGCAGTGGAATTCAGACCCATATTGCCACTCCTCGGCTAAAGAATTTCACTAACAATCAAAAAGAAGAAATGACTCAAGAACCGTATGGGGTACGAGTCTCCGACCAGAGATGATGCCTTCATTACTTCCCAAATGCACATCCATCTTAGAGCAAGATGATGCCTCATTTATCAATGAAGAACTATGGACTTATCATCTCATCATATGGGATAGATTTGAAAGAATTCAGAGCAAAAGTTGAAGCTAGAGATGGTTGCTGCTTGGCTTCATCATCTGCTCTCGCATACCCAGCTCCGTGCCATAACCCGGATTCTGAGAACTATCTTAATTCTTGTGGGTGGAAGTCAGAAGATACATTTCCTAGTCTGGGATGGGTTCATTATGAAACCAAGATGGAGAAAGGGTTAAGAGTGAGAATTGTGTACTTTATGATAAGGACAATCTCTTTCGAACTGGCTTTCGTTTTCTTTTCTTTACGAACAAGTAGATAGGTTAAAATACAGAGAGCAATTTCATAGCCATGGAATCTAAAATTTGATACCGAACTATACCCATGATCTCTCTCTCTCTCTAAAAAGGAGGAATTCTATAGCCATGAAAGCTCAATTTCATATTGAAGAGCATCCATTAGGTCTCTCTCTCTGAATTCGGTATTTTCTTTTTGGTTGTGATTTTTAATAGATTTTGCATATGTGGGTTGTCTTTTCCTTTGTTTTGAGCAGGAGTAAGCTCTGCAGATTCAGTTAAATGATGCTAAGAAACTCGGAAAATATTAACTTTGTCACCATGAGTTCTTAACTAGTGGGTGAGATTCTATTTATTGAGATCTGATGTAGCAGGTGGGCCAAATGTCTTGCATAATTCTATTAATCCAAACGCCACAGTTCTGGGTTTTCCCCCAAATTGGAGAACTCGATACTCTCCACAAAAGAGACAGAGAGAGAGAGGCTCTACAGTGTACATTAGAAATGGTTTTTTGGTGAGAGCGGGAGAGGCTTTACAGTGTACATTGGAAATGGTTTTTTTAGAGAGAGAGAGAGCCGGTAAAAGATTTCTTCAAAGACCCCATGAAAATAGGAAAAGTAAACCAAATAACAACAGAAGCAGAGAAAATAGCTGCCAAGTCTGTTGAAAAGGTCAAGTCCCCGATTCTCATGCAATAATTCTCTCTCTCTCTAAGTTTAAACCCAAAAAACACAAAACCCGGTTCTTCTGCTACGACCATGAAAATAACAATACTTCGGAATTAGCATTCTTCAACTTTTAAGATCTCCTACACTTCAACCATGGGGAACAGAGGAGATTTAACAGAATCCAATCATTTCAAACCCAAATTTAGTCATCTTCAATGGGAGAGAGGTTGATTTTCCAATCCTCTAACTTTAAGAGAGAGAGAATGACATGACAGAACTTCGTTCTTTGAATGTACAAAGTGGGAAATAGGAAATCATTTACTAATTTTGATCCGGTTCTTATGCAGTTAACTGTCAATCCTATCGACCCAAGAAAAAAAAATCTATCCGGATGACACAGAGATCAAATGAACCCAATGCCAATATAACTCTACCCAGAAGAGAGAGACCACAAGTCAAAAGAACACCCAATGCTTTCCAAATTTTAACTCCGATTCCTCTGCAACAACAGTCGATCTCCAACCACCCGACAAAAAATTAACACTCAAAAACCCAAAAGCTCAGACTTTTCCCTCAACCCAAAATCCAACCCCTCCCTCCTCTGCATGTCCCCTCCTCTCTCTCTCTCGCTCTACTCTCTCTCTCTACCTATGGGTTGCTCAGGCTCTAAGCCAGAGATCGATGAAGAAGCCCTAGGTACCTATAGCCAATTGCGACCGGATTCAGGGCTTCTTGTTGGGAGAAAGACGAAAAGCCTCTCGGCAAAAGACCTATTTGGTTGCAGGGGAACCGGTTCTCCGTCCGATTCTTTGCACAATCTTTGCCGGAAAAACAGAGTAGCCCATGCTTCACAAGAAAGCATTGACTCACAGGACGAAATTCAGATCGAATTCCCCCCGGAAAAGGTGATTGAGGTTGAAAACTTGGGGTTGCCGGAAAAGGTGATTCAGAATGAAGTCTCGCCAGAAAAAAATGTGGGGTCGCCGGAAAACAACGCAGAGGAGATAGAACCAATCGTTTCTGAAGAGAAAGAATTGGCTACAGAGAAATCAGAAGAGATTAAAGAAACTGAGAAACCAGAACAGGAGAGCGAGGTGGTAAATGAAATGCCGAAAAAAGAGAGAGAGACGCCGAAAAAGAAGCAGGAAAATAATTTCCCGGAGATAACACCCGGAAATCTTTTTCCCGTGGGCAAAGTGGAAGTCGTGGAGTCGCCAGGAAGTAAAATACCGGCGAGGGGGGACCATTTCCCGGTCGAGTGGCCGGAAAAAGAGGAGGGAGGGGACAGTGGCAATAACGTAAATGTTAGGGGCCTTAATGTGAATACTTTCAAGGTTATTGAGGACGAGGAATACGTGCGTAGTTCTCCAAGTTTTAGGGAATATTATTTTGCTTCTCTCAAAGAGACCGGTGATACTTCTAATGACTCTGCTGGACCACAGGATTCCAAAGAAAACGGTGACTTTAATTTCTCTCTCCCTTGTCTATTCTTTATTCTTTATGGGTGGCAAGGGGTCTCGGGACGCGGATCCGGACCCGGACCCAGACCCAAACCCAACAAATGATATTGGATCCAAGCCCGACCTGAATAGTATTTGGGGACTCGGGTCTAATTTTTGAACCCATCCCCAGATTTGGATCGGGTACAATGGGACGCTTTACCGATTCTCTCACACCATGATTGCTCCCCCTCTGTCCTCTGTCCTCCTTTCTCGTTTTACTCTCTCTCTCTCTCTCTCTCTCTCTCGGATGTGTGCCTAATCTCTATTCCTTTTCCAAATGCATTCTCTCATGGTATTGTTTTTGCAGGTAAGAGTGGGAACAAGAACAAGGATGGTGATGACAAAGGAAGCCGTGATTGTGGGGAGGTGAGCTTCTCCTTCTATCTGTCTCTTTTCTGCAAAATGACCGGTCAAACCCATGTAGTAAAGCCAAAAGATATTCTACTCTCTCAAGAGTACAATGTCTATTTACTCCCCCAATTAAACCCCACCTAGGATAGTTTTACTTTACCACCTCAAATAGATTAACATAAATAAAAAGAATTTCCTAGTTGTACCCACTAAACACTTTGAAAAAAAAGTACCTCAAGATTGAATAGAAACCATCCAATTTTTAGAGAATGAGATCTAAGTGTTAGAAAACTCAATTTTTTTTTAAATAATTATCTAATAATTCGAAAAAGCTTATCAAAATTTCAGATTGAAAAAATCTCCCAAGTAGGTCATCTAACCAAAGGAGTAGAAATAAACTATGCACCGGAGGGAGCATATGTGCTCAAAAGTAAAGCCAAATCCCAATATAATTTCTAGGTTGTTTTAAATTTAAGGGAAATTTATCAAAATACACCTAACATATTATTACCTATTTAGTGTTTCACCCATATATATTGATTTGATTTCTGAATGCCAATCGAATTAAACATGATTTTAATTTGAAATGTTAGAAAAAGGATAAAAATACTTGAAAAGTGAGGTTTATTTTGATATCGAGTCAAAAAGAAATAGTCCTTGCCACTGCCGTCGTCGTCCATTAAAACCAAGAGTGCGAGACTCAACTTTTGAGCGGTTGAGGTTGTGCCTTGTTTTGGTACAAGTCACTTTCTAGCCATCACTGCAGTGAGCTTTGCCATGCTTTTCTGAAACATATTTCATATCATCATCATCGTCATTGTCATCAAAGCATTTTCTCAACTAATTGGGATCATTTTCTCAACTAATTGGGATCAAGTATACATTATCATAAGTCCCTATATCTTTTTTCACTACTTTCAACCATTTCATATCAAAGACATTAAAATGTCTTTGGCTGGATTTTTTCCTGAACTTTGGGCACTTAAACGACTGTCACATTTTTCATCATAAAAATTGCAATTTGGCAAAGCTTCTTGGTTTCTAAACATATTGAGGGTCAATACATGATAGGATAAAGCAAACAAAAGAATCATGAGAAGGAAATTCCAGGCATTGGCAAGAAGCACTCTTCTCGTAAACAATCTGCTGAGCACTCGCTACTGTTACAAGCCTAGCGACCATGACAGGCCTCAGCTCCTGCCCAAGAAACCAGACAGTGCAGAGTCAGCGGAGGAAGTCCACTAGAAGAATGAAGATCTTCCTCTCAAAGCTTAGGTTTTTTTGGTTGGACCCTGGCTTAAGAGAGAGCGAGCTCCAAGCCTCCCCCAGAAAACAAAAACGAAAAAGGACTAGCGTATTTGACGTTCCTGGAGCCATGTTTGTTTGTGTATGCCTGTGTGCGTGAGTATGCATGTATTAGACACTCACTCTTTCTTGTTGCAATGGAAGACTGAAGATGCATCATAGGTTTTTATGATAAAATCTCAAGGAAACTGATAGGAAGATTTGGCCACTGTATCATTATCTTTATGTAATAATATCATAATATAGGAGTTTGTGCATTGTGTCCTGAACATTGAAAATATCTCACATAGGAGGAAAAGAAATGGCCAGAAACCTGGGAATATGATTACCTTACCTGTGGAATTTGCAAATTTTTTTAAGAGATTCTGAAATTATATTAAGAATTTTAATTCCCAAATCCCAACTTATTATATTCATTGTAGGTTCAGCAATCATGATAAGTTTTGACAAAATTTTATGTTGTCCACCGGCCTAACACAACCCACCCATATCCCAACTATTAACGATTATTAAACTCTTGCTTTCTAAATAACTATATGCCAGTCACAATGGAGTTCATTTATTGAAAACACATAAAACTTGATTATCCAATGAAAGTCGCACCTTCACAAAACAGTTCTTGAAGTACCAACTATAATGCCTCTAAGCATTTTCCTTTATCAGGAAACTGCTCATCATTTTCCAAGAATGATCAGACGCGGTATCATGGGGTTGGCTACAACACAAAGTGTAGCATGCATTGAAGGCTTCAAAACGAGGGTTGGGTTATGGAGTCTAAGGTTTTGCGTTTGACTATGATGGGAATAAGTTCAGGTTATAGGATTGAATAAGGGTTTATAGTCATCAAACACAAACTTTCTCTTTCTCTCTCTCTCTATATATATATATATATAAAAGATTGGCTTTGGAGAGATATTTTAGAATCTAAAGGCTTTTAAATTGTTTTTTTTTGGGTGAGTCATTCGGGAGAGGGCCCCTAAGATTTGAGTCTAGGACATAGCGTTGTAAATCGTCAAGCACTAAGCAATTAAGCCCAGGCTTTTTTCCTGAAAGGTTTTAAAATTAGCCGGACAAAGACCAAATTTATGGAATGCAAGTTTAGTAATAATAGGAATAGAAATGAGGAAGTAGTTAATATTTAACAGCAAGAAAATACTTAAAAAAGCATACTTTCGATGTTTTGAGTTGATAGTCCAGAAAAATAGAAATATTAAGGTAGATGTTACATATAGAATTAGAGCAGAGTGGGCGAAATGGAGATTGCAACCAGAGTTTTATGTGATCGTTGTATACCAATGAAGCTAAAGGGAATGTTCTATAGGACAGTTGTGAGGTCAGCACGATAAAGAAACAATATACCCATATCATGCATTTAGCTGAGGGGAGGATGTTGAGATGGATAAGTGGCAAGACAAGAAGGGATAGGATTCAAAATGAATACATTCGGAGGAATTTAGGTGCGACCCCAATAGACGATAAGATAAGTTAAATTAGATTTAGGTTGACCGGCCATTTGTGGTGCAAACCCAATACATCATATGCTAGGAAAGGCAAGTAAGTTCAAATAAAATATTTAAAAAAGGTAAAAGGTATGCTCAAAAAAACATCGTTGGAAGCAATGAGAAAATATATACGGACTTATGACCTCACTGAGGGTATGGCCGTTAATAGAGTAGAATGACATACTAAGATTTTTGTAGCCGACTCCAATTAGTTGGAAAAAAGCGTTGTTGACGATGATGATAATAATAATCCGTGTGTAGAGCGAGAGAGAGTAAGGCTTCTAATACAAACACAAGTGAATGATGCTTGAGGTCGGCAAGTAGTTAGGATTAGGGGAAATGTCCAGTAAATTTGGGACAACGTTAACAGTTTAAATTAAGGTTTTTATGGCGGTGAATCTTACTGAGAATTTGCAGGTCCAACAAGGACGATGATCGGGCTTGAACGGAAAGAGGTGAGACTGGTGTGAATTAGGGGTTAGAGGGAAAGAAGGCCCAAGATTGTGTAGCGAAAACCTCCAAACCATAAGCTAGGGCTTTAGGAGATCTTGCTCTGACCCTCAGGGTGAGATTCTCCCAATCCTACGCTAGAGGTGAAGAATCGCCATGAGGAGTCTTCTCTTTAAAGGTGTCCTCGCATCAATGGATTTAGTCATAGGATTACATGGCATTCATAGAATTTGAATCCATCTTTATTGGATTTCGCTTGGGAGTTGGGAGTCGAGCTATTTCACCATCCTAAACTTTCTAATTTTCTGGAGTATTAACATGCAAACAATGTTCAAGAAGGCAGATGCAGCCGCCTAAGCGACCAAGGGTCTGGGCAGCCTAGGTGCCAAGGGGGCCACCTAAGCGAAGAGGGTTGGAGTGGACCCCTATGTTGTTTTGTGTGTATGTGAAGTCTCACATGAAATTCTTAAATACCATTTTTTTTTTTTTTTTTTTTTTTGTGCCCTTTTAGATCTGCATTTGAGAGAGAGAGAATTCTCCAGTACTTGGGGGATATGGAGAGAGAGATTTCGCATCAAACATTTAGAGATCTTCTTCTTCTTTTTCTTCTTCTTACGTGTAAAGATGAAGCATAAAGGTCCATGTATATCTTTGTGTGTGTATGAGAGAGACAGACCGCACATCGAACACTTGGGATTCGTCTTCTTCTTCTTCTTCTCATATGTCGAGAGAGCACATGGACCCGAGGGGGGGAGAGAGAGAGATAAAGCAATACCACACCTTATTTTTAAGGGACGGCACTCGGTGGGCACCCACCTTGACCGCCTAGGCGCCCCACTTAGGCATGCCTGCCCAGATCCCAGCCTAGGCGGCCGAATTGCTCGCAATCAAGAAAATAAACAACTTACTAAAAGTTTTAATAATCAACTTTCTAATCTAGAGTGCACATAATATTCGAGAAGATTGATCTTTCTAGAAGTTTGTGTAAGTTCCCTACCATGGGGTTTCTAGGACTCCATAATGGAAAGAAACCTACCTAACAAACTAAAATAAAACTCCAATAGGCTTTCTACCACGATATGACACCTCAAATACCCCAACACGATATGAAACCTCAAATTCCTCAACTTAAAAACTCCATAGAGATAAGGGACTCCAAATAAGACAACCCCATTAAGGACGTGACGTAGCCTTCACAAGACACCCCTTGGACCTCAAGTATGAACAAAAATCTTGCCTCTTTATCACTGTAAAATTAATATTCCCTGTCAGCCCTTACAATCATTTGGATGAAAGAAAGGTCACATTAATCTTCAACATCTTGCCCCAAATGTAGAAAAACCAGAGATCTTTGTTTTGGTGGATAAATTAAGGTAACCTGTTGAATCCCCAATAATCAAAAGTTTTCTGTTGAATGTTTCAAATTTCATATATAGCTCACCAATTTCATTACGTTCTTCTTTTTCTCACTTAAAGATTATTCATTTCCACAATTAAAGTATGCATTCAAAGAAAAATACCCATTAGCATAAATTCCACTTTACTCCATTATCTACCCATCATTTTCCATTTAAAAATATCCACAAAATAAAAGGAAGCACATGAGAGGACAGATGGACAACTGAAATAACACAAGGAACATATATCACTTTGCCACAGTTTAAGTCAACCAATGGAGGGGCAGATCTATATAAACATAGGGTCTACGAAATTGAACGGCACCAAGTTGACAAACCAGATCATGTTAAGTTAAATATACGTATGCTCAACTCCAATACACATTCCATACCAGAGTAGATTATTAGAAAACCTAAAGCCAAAAAGAAGCTCTCCCTCCATCGCGTCTAGTGCTCTATAGCTGCTTTCTTTTTCCTGCATAGATAATATAGACAACATGACTATCATCAAAAAGCAGATTCAATACAAGAAAAAAAAAACAAGGTTTGTAAAGTAGGAGAAAAAAAGAAAGAAGGGATTTAGAACAGTGGATAAAAAACTGATTTCAACTAAGAAAAACTTGCCGACTACTCTAAACTCAACCAGTTGCCGCATTTTATACTGAAAAACTCGGGTGTTCCTGAGTTATGTATATCCTGAGTTATGTATATATGTAGATATATATATGAACATAAATGTTCTCGCATTCTTTTATCACCTAAAGGCGAACTCTGGAGCAGTCGCTATTGTTTTAACTTGGTGACAAGTGAGACTACATTGATTTTCTTATGCCCCTTAACAAAAGAATTGAAAAACTTGATCACTTTTTTTTCGAGTTGACTGTTCAACTCAGCGAGTCAACTTAGCGGGGTCCAAGTTAACCACCAAGTACGGGTTTTTAAAGACTGATTTACACTACGTATATAGAGAAGTATAGAAATCTACTTGTAAATTTCAGGAGTTTTATCTCATTGCATATGTGGCAGAAAATGGAACCAACAAGATAGACTCCAAGAAAGTAAGGAAGGGCTTTCATTCAAGCTGCTTATTGAATAGCTTCAGGTCCTTCCAATCAATGTGGGGTATAGAGATACCAACTGGTCAGGAGAGAGGCTAGAGAGAGAGAAGACTAGTTTCCATAAGAGCTATATAAAAATTAAATTTGGTTCAGAATACCCCCTAAAACTCAAAAGGAAAGGAGCAGTGAGAAAGGTATGGGCGACCAAGTTACGAATCGGTGAGAGACTATGCCACAAGTTGGTCCTTTGGTGATGTTGTTTAATTGGCCTATAAGGAATGTTTACAGAAGAATCAAGAATTTTTTGAGGTCCTATTGAACTTGACAAGTGGTTGTTAATGCTCCTTGTTCCTTAAATGGAAACCTCATGGAAGATCAGACCCAGATGCCAACTTGATGAAAAAAAAAAATGAAACTGTAGGTCAAATTTGAATTAATGTAAGCATAAGTATCATTTAGCACTACTCTTTAAAAAATTGCTTTAACGCATGCTCTTTGGCCCTATTAGGATGTACTACCAATCATGAGTGAAAGTATTTTTCCTAATAAAATAACCATTGAGCACGTCAGTCGCATGTTTGGTCTGTTCCAGCCTACTCATGAGTAAGCTCCATATCTATCTGAAAAACACTTCAAACTGCAATCCTTACCACTAAAGTTACCAAAAACCCACATTTTCTTAGTTCTTTGATTAGAAGTACTCAAGAAGATCACCCAACAAATGATCCATACAAGCTCTTCTTTGGGCTATTCCTGGTGAGTTTTTTTTTTTTCTTTTGAATAGTTCCATTTCTGATTAGATAATTCAAAAAACCATATGACAAAAAATTTTAAACCCTACAATACCAAACAACTAGGATATCAACAAGTCTCTTGAATTTTTTGTCTTTTGGTAAGTTTTCTGAGATTGTAGTGCAGAGCCATGTAGAAAAATGGAATTATGACTGTTGTAGCAATCACTTCTTTAACAAAATATTTGCTTAAAAGAAGAACATAGAATCCATTAATTACATTAACTAATCCAGATTTTCTATACTGAATATGGATTCACAAAATCAGATTATGTTTCTCCAATCTTTAGTTTTCTTTCAACATTTTTACTGCTATACTCATAAGGGTTAACATCAAGATTGGGATAGAATCCATCCTTTATGAGAAAGTTCTGATATTAGGAATTGATTTAAAAAGCCCCACTTATATCACACAAGGACAACTAACAATCATCATTAACAATGGATTAAAAAATTCAAAATAAAAAAGAGATAAGAGACCTATTTGTCAGCCATATTTGGAATAAGGGATAGAGCAAATACAATTGTTTATCTCTATTACAATCAAAAGCAATGTTATAACGTATAGTTATCTGATTAAAAAAGAAAAAGAACAATTTTTCATGGGACAACTGACAAAAAACATCAGATAATCAAAAAATAGCACAGAGGATTCAAGCTAAGAGAGAAACGGGGCAATGGAATCAGAAAATGGTTGTAGGAAGAAAGTGAGATAAGAGAATCACAAAAAAAAAGAAAAAAGTGTCAGAAAAATTGCATATAAGCGAGAGAGAGCTTGACATAGAGAAGGGAGAGTGGGTCGAGAGAAAGAGAGGGTGCTTGAAATTAAGGATATAGAGAAGGGAGAGTTTGGATATTGATCGATGGGTCAATTGAATTAGAGAGAAAGAGGCTTACAGCTAGAGAGAGAGAGAGAGAAGAGATAGAGAAAGAATCAAAACAAACAGATGCATGCGTAAATCGAGAGAGAGAATATACAATAAATACAGATTCATGGGTCAATTGAGAGAGAAACCTAGAGAGAGAAATTGAACTTACAGACACAGAGAGAGAATCAATTGCTGTCGGCTAAGAGATCATCGTAAGGGTCCCTGCGTCCTGGAACCTGACTGATCTGAGCGTCCCATGTGAGCTGAGCGTTGTGGCGGTCGAAGGTCCAGAAGCCATAGGGTCTCAGGGGCAAACTCCACATCTCCTTTGTCTTCTTACACTTCTCCTTCATCTCATAAATGTGCTCCCTCGTCCTCCTGTCTCTCTCCTTTGGATCCTCCATGCTCCTCAATATCAGATTCCGAGCAAACTCCATCACAAACGCCATATCTCTCTCTCTCTCTCTCTCTCTCTAGGGCTTTTCTTTTGTTCTCTGATTGCAGGTGAGCGCCAGGCACATTACTTATGTTGCCAAACGATTCCTCCCTACTCCTTTCAGCGGCCAAAAGACTATATTACCCTTATGCGTTTGGGCTTTACCAAAAAAAAGTGAGGTGTTTATTATTATTATTATCTCTACTTAATACGAATTAAAAAAAAAGATTTTATTTTTTAAAAATAATATATCTTGCAATAATTATTCAGAGAGTTTATTTTAAAGATTTTGCAACACATTATTCAAATATTTTATTTTAAAGATTTTCATATATTTATAGATCTATTTGATTTTAGTTATTTTTTAAATTTTATAATTAAATATAAAAATAAATTTTTAAATAATTCTAAAAAAATTTACACCAAAATTACATGTTATGATAAATTTTAGAGGTACGCTTTAATTCGATTATTTATAGCTGCAACCTTAAATCGCACCCTTTTTTTTTCTTTTTGGAATGTTAAATTTTTACTTAGTAGCACAAGTTTGTATAGAGAGTTTTAAGAAACGGTTGGTTGACTCGGATTGTTTATCTAGATATACGATCCGGTTTGACGTTTTTCTTGAATTGGTCATTAAAAATTAAAAAATATTTAAAATAAAATAATAGAAAAAAAAAGTGAGCATGATTCTAGCTAGTTCTTTAATAGAAGCCACCATCTCATGGGGAGAACTAACCGATTCTCGATATTTAATGAGAGTAGATTTTTAAAATGGAATTCTGATCTAAATCGATATTTTTTTAAAAAACTTGTAGGTCCTTTTATATTTGTACATGTTCCAGTGCGACATCTCATCAAAGCGACATGAGAGATTCCCACCAAACAAAGCCCATGACCAGCTTGGGTTTGACACCAATGGACAAAGCATGCAATTTCTATGACACCTAGGCCTTATGAAAGATATTAAAAAAAAAAAAGTTTAAGTAAAGACTCACCTCAAAATCTTGTTCGAAATCACTACGGGCATACGAAACACTAAAGATGGCTCTAAAATTTGTTTCTCCCACTTATTATGAAACTTGCTGCTCAAATAATGGTATAGATTTTATAGATTTATGAACATTTAGAAGATGGAGTTTCTAAATAATACATTACAATATATGTTATTTTTAAGGCTTGAAATCTTAATTGATTTGAACTTTGAAGGCTTTCCGATGCCAAAACACTATATTTTTTTATGAGCTCGAAGGTAGGGCTTTACTTCTTTCTTTTTTTCCCCCTAAATAAAGCTTTGGCCTTATTATAACCTTCTACTATAAGTAAAGAACCAAAGGCAAGTTTTCTATGCTTCCCCTACAACGTAAAACTTATATACTTCTCTTTATCCAACCGTCCAATCTGAATGGAGGAATAAGATTACCTCAATCACAATGTCACGTCTCTACACTATTTTATTTTAAATTTTTTTTATAAACTATTTTAACACCGAATTTGGGACGCCCAATCCTCTATTAAACTCGTACTAGCAAAAAATATAAAAAAAATATTTTTAATAAATAAAATAGCCAAAATACCCTTGAAAGTTTCGAGATGTATTTTGGTCAACATATTTTATCGAAAAATTATTTTAAATATTTTTTATAGGTGCACCTCAATGAAAAGATGACATGTACTAAATTTCATATTCATAAAATTTGTATAAAAAAAAACTAAAAATAAAATACTTTGAGACGTCGGATCTAAATCAAACGGTGAATGGTTCTCTTGATTAAAATTAGACGGCTAAATGGTAGGAAAAGCATAGATCTTCTATGTTGTAGAGAAAGTATAGAAATCTTTCCTAATTAGGTTATGAAATAAAAGACATAAAAAATTTGTCTAATCTAGTTAGAGAAAATGGAAACTCTTTTCACAGGTTTTAAACCCCCACTATCATACCCCAACCTAAAATCTTGTCGTGTCTCATATTCTCCAGAAATTTAATCTCCTTTTCGCCTCTAATCACATTCTTTCTCTAAAACCCCAAATACATTCTTGCCTCCTCTCATATTTTTTTCTCTACAAACTCAATCTCATTTTTACATTTTTTTTTTTTTGGGTAATTCATATTTTTTAAATTGTAAGGGGTATTTAATAGGTTAGAAGAGAATCGAAGCCTAGAGCTTAGTTGGGGCACAAGTGATACTACCACCACGACCCCAACACCATTCTTGCCTCTTCTCGTGCTTTTTAGAGAGAGAATGTGATAGAAAAAAAGAATTTGTTGGGTTTTCAAATAGAAGATGTGCAAGGGGGAAGAAACTATGGGAAAAAAGCGAGAGATGAGAAGCTTTAATATTTCGTTTTTAAATTAGAGGTAAATCGATCGATTTATCCCTCTCTAAAAAATAAAATCTTATTAGGTTTCATTTCTTAAAAGAAAAGTCTTTTAAGGCTTTTGTCTTAATAATAAGCCAAAAAAATTATGCTTAAGAGGGCTCCTCTACAATGTCTACACTGAGTTGTTTGACATAACCCCCAGCTGTGAGAAATCAAGACACACCCCACCCACCTCTGCGGAGATGGCTGGGCCAAGGTCAAACAACCACTAAAAGTACACACTCCATATTCGAAAATACTAGTAAGTTTTGAAACCAAACAATAATTTTAAAACCCACAAACATGTAAGCACCATAATAAGTGGTCATAATCAATCTGTTTCTAGAAATCAATTTGATGACATGTAATTTTTCGTGATTGTTGGTTATCCCAATAACTTATGTGATATAAGCAACAATAGTCACTTATAAACTGATGTAATTCAAACTACAAAGAGAACCATCCAGATATGGAAATAGTAAATAAGCTTCAATAGTTACTCTTTAGAACAACAAGACATGCATACACAGAGAAGCCACAAGATCGTACACACTTTAATAGCCCAAGTCAACATTACCTTATTTACATTCCATTTAACAGAGAGAAAAGCTTAAAACCTGCCCATTGCTCTTTGCTTCTTTGAACTCATCAAAACAGTTTAAGGACCTTCAAAAAAAAACTCCCAAAGAAAAGCAACATACCAAGTAAAATGAAACCCGAAACATAGACCAAGAACTAATCAGAGGGGAATGCAGATGAAAGGAACTGCTCATCTTCCTCAAAGAGCTGCAAATTCTTAGTTTTCAGCAAGAAATCAACTGCATTTACGTCATACTGGAGTAAGAATCCCACTTTAATCAGCTCTAGGAGATCATCAACCAATTCAGTTTTGTCCCAAAGCAAGCCCTTTGATACTGCTTCGGCAAAATAAGTTGCAAATTCTATGTTGGATTTCTGATCTTCTTTTTTCCATAACTGAACCAATAGCCTCGAACTGTCCTTTTCCCACCTCACCATCCTGGTCGATTGAACACTCAAACTCTTATCGGCAGAGATTGGTAGAAAGCAAAACACTGTTATCGGTTCATCCATCTCGAAAACAGTCAGCTGAAGAAGAGATTTTGCCATCTGATGTCTATCTTCTGGTGCAATTACAAGAGAAGGATTAGCTAAATACCCCAAAACCATTCGGATAAGGCCCTTTCTAATAAACCCAACAGCCTTGCGAAATTCAGTACCACAAGACATGGAAGATTCGTCCTTCCGCACTGACTTAGAGATGGCTTTAACGCCAATTATTGAATAAATTTCAAACAATTTAGTGAGAGGAATAGAAGGCATGCTGAATTGAGGATACCAAACAATCACTGATCCCGAAGGGGTTTCACTAAAGAGATCCTTCAGTTGAAGGTCATCTGGGATGAAGACTTCTCTCTTATCACATAACTTAATGCTACCCAAGTCCGTACTCTTGGGTAGCTTCATAATGGAATTTGAAATAAGCTTTTCCGTCCTTAAATTCCAATGCCTAACAATGGAAGCCCAAAAGCAAGAGCACTCGCCAAGTGTCAATAAGTGATCTTCATCTTCCCAAGTCTTCCAAAGCTCACAATAGTCCTCAATTTTAGGATTTGTAACCACTCCAAAGGCAAGAGAGAAGAAAGAAAGCAAATTCTTCTCATAAAGCTTATCCAACACATGAAACCTCGACCCAAAAAGATTGTCCTTATCATGAAGCGCACATTTTGCAGGTTTCACCCACTCTCCATTGCTGTCTCCATTTGGGATCCAAATCCAAGAAGTTGATTCCTCTTCCGAACTCCAATTGAACTTGTGCAAGTACTTGTATATTCTAACAATAGCCGGGTTCTCAGAGTGACTTTTAAGGTGGTTCACAACTAAAGAACATCCCACTGTAGGATCAATATTCACCCCTATCCTTCTTAGCTCTTCCTTAAATGACACAATTTGACTGCCATAAAAGGCTTCATCAATGAATGGCCCATCCTCTGGTTGAAGGAGAGGTTCCCAGAGTGAATCATAGAGTAAACACCCATTTGGAGATTTGTAACCCATGTATGTCTTCAGCCATTTTTCTTCGCCAAGAGCTCTCATAAACTCCTCTGGCAAGGAGGGTTGAAATTCTTTCAATAACAATCTGATGCAATGTAGCAGTGAAAACACATGAGCTGGTGCCAATGTAGTGGGATCTTTCGGCAGTTTAAGACTCTTGGCCACAAAGCGTGCACCCCTTTCAAATTCAACCACAGCCCCCATATCTTTCAGCTCCTCTCTGTAAGAAGACATACAATTTCCATAATGGCTGTCATCAATAAATGGAAGAACGGCAAGCTTAGATATGAAGTCCCACTGTGGAGAAAACAGAATAGCTTGTCGGGGGGTCCTATAGCCACATGTAGTTTTCACCCATTTCTGTTCAACGATGCAGTTCATAAGCTCCACTTGAGGATTTTGTAGCAGGCACTCCTTGCAATATCTCAAGAACTTTAGGAGGGAAAGTGCATTGTCTTTTGATATACCACCCAAAGAAGACAAATGCGACTTGAAACGGAGTGCAATTTGTTTGGAGGCATGCTCTAAGCTGGTTATGACCCCTAGCTGTCCCAGCTCTTCTTTGTAATAGCAAAGGTCACTCCCATAGAAGTGTTCTTCAATCAATGCGACTCCATCAACAATCTCATTGAGACAACCCCACGTTGAATCATATAGAAAAGATTCGTGAGGGGCCATAAAGCCATGTGTAGTTCTTAACCACTGTTGACCTCTGAGTTTTCTTGACAATGCATCTGATGATCTTGAATTCCTGATGCATTCAAGAATGGAAAGGACACTATCTCTTGTCAAGGTAATCAAGAAAGCAGGCAAGCATAGATTATCCATAACAAGCTGATACTCCTGGTTAAACCCAACAACCACTCCCAATGATCTGAGTTCACTCTTATATCGACGAATTTCCTCCCCATAGTAGACTTCATCAATGAGTGGCAGTTTACTGATCTGAGAAAATGATTCCCATTTGGGATCTGATAGCACAGAACCAACTGGGAGCCTGTAACCAGAAGACGTTTTTAACCATTTTCCCTCTCTAACCCTTCCCATAAATTCGTCAGGCAAATTGTAATTCACCCCCAAATACCTTATGAAACCCAGCATCGAAAATACGTGGCTTCTTGTTAGAGTGGAGGAGTCAGAAAGTGACATGAGACGGTTTGCTATGAAACGACAAGCTTCCCCATACTCAACCATCACACCAATGGCACTTAGCTCCCCCTTGTAAGAACTGATACGGTAGTCATAAAAATTTTCATCAATTAAGGGAATATCAACAAGCACATTACCCATCTGAAGAAGATTCCCCCACTCAGAACTAGAAAGGAAGGACTCTTTTGGAGCCTTAAAAGACAAAGAGGTCTTCAGCCAACTCCCTTCCCTTATACCTGTCAAAAACCTCTCTGGTATTGAGATTCCCTTCCTTTGTAGGTTTCTTATCCACTCCAACAGTAAAAGAGCATTCTCCTTCATCAATGGAGATGAAGAAGTGGGTAGTTTAGCATTCGGGGGACGTAATTCAGGAATGTCGACAGCATTGAAACAGGTTTTAACAAACTCCAAGAGCTGATTCTCGGAAGTGTAAATGCCTCCAAAAGAACCTGATCGGATGTAATCCTCACTTAGTTCTATGTATCCCTCTCCTCTCCAAGGGTTTGACACCATTAGTTTAGCCCACTTACTACCAGCTGAAGGGACAAGTATCCCGTTCCTGCTGGTGGTTACAGACCCATAATTATCGACAAGTGGCATAGATTGGCAGAGACGAACAACCTCCGACCCATGGAGGAAATTCTTCGAGAAAGAATGATACAGGAAGTGAGCAAAAGATAAAGCAATTTTCCTTTCTTTATGCATCTTTTGTAGCATTTCAAAAGCAAATTTGTATGTTGACATATTATCAACATTTGCATATTGGCGCAACCATCGCAACAAAGTATCTGATCTCTGAAAGCCCCTCAAGGTTGTCTGTGTAACTTCAGGCATCAAATAACAACCTGCTGCACCACCAAATTCTTGATTCCATTTTATAAGCCAAGGTGCTTCTACAGCACTTGAAAAATAAATACATTTGCCCCATGAGCTAGATGATTCATCTAAATTGCATAGAGCAGTCCTGCCATGCAAATCAATATACTTCAAAATGGGCACGTTCTTAAAATTAGAATAAGCAAATTTGTCAGCCCAATTGTCAGCAAGAAAACAAAGAAGCTCCATGTAGACACCTTCCGAAACCCCAGACACCATATCTGAACTCCGAATGCACTTCCCGTACCAATCATACTTCATGAAGCCAACTCCCAAAAATTCAAGAATGTCATCAAATTTCCCTTGATCAAAAGCAGAACTAATCACATACATACCATGGGACATCACACTCTGTAAGCACACTCCATTCTCTTGGGCCTTGAACAGAATATCCCAAAACACAGGCAAAAGCCTGCCTGCTTCATTGGGCTTGCAAAAGAATTGTTGCTCAGAAAATGATTCACAAGGCAAAATCTCTTCTGAAATCACTTTCTTTCTTATAGAATCTCTTACATTGTTCAGCTCTGAAAAGGGTGATTCTTTAACAGGTAAGAACTTAAACATGGTAGAGAGAGAAGAGGGCGGAGCCGCTTCATTTGATTTCAGATAAGAATAGAAAGCATCGAAGAAAGAAGTTGGAACACAATCCAAGATCCCTTTGTTCCACTTATTTTCCCAGACTATGGATTCCCTTGAAGATGGGAGTATGAAATCTGCCTGAATTATGAAGGGGAGATTCGTGACCATCTCAGTAGGTAGAAAGGCATAAATACCAGCAGAAGAGCTCCCTCTGTTTATGCGCTTTCCAAATGGAAAAGCCAATGAGATGACCCATTCTTCAATATCCATCCTCCTCTCCACCTTGCACTCTGGTTTAACAGGAAACCTCTGCCTCCAGATATGGTACCTGCACTCATTTAGAACTCCATTTTCTTGAACAGAGAGGTGAAGAGCATAACACTCTGCATTGATGTTCTTCCTCTTTTGAAGAGAAGTTTCACTAGAAATAGAGATTGAGCTCACAGTATTGAGCTTTGGATCAGCATTGTGCTCACGAACAGAGAGTTGCTTAATCTTTGAAAGGAACAGGAGGAGTTCGGGGTGGACAATCGAGAGTTGATTCTTCACAGCTGCTACTTTGTCTGGCTTTAGAGGAAGGATTATAGTTGTTGTAGGGAGAAGCTTATCAGAACCATAGAGTTCATGCACATCAGAAAGTGTTGGCTTTTCTTCAACCCATTCAGGTACTATATATCCAATTTTGCAATCAGGGTTAGGCTCCTCATTGAAACTTATCTGATATCCATTGCTGAAGATGTAGGCCTGGCTGGATACAAGAAATACACTCTTGAATCCAATACCTGGAAAACCAAATCGCTTTTTGTTTTGTTAAATTGTACAAAACTTAAAAAGAGAATAGAATAGCTCTCTCAATGCAAGTGATCAGGAATGGTTCATATATAGGCTGATACTAGACGCAAAAACAGAATATTTAAAGATGCTAGCATTACAATTTCATGTTTAATTAAAAAAACGCTGAATAATATGAAAGCTGAAAAACATGAAACCAATGGTCAAAAGTTTCATCACAATTTAGGACACCATAATATGGGAACGGATAGAATACAGTATTAATCCAAAAATACCATCAATATCATCTATTGTAGCAGGAAAAGAAAGAACTTTAGACTAATTCAGAGGGATAGCTGCAGAATCCAATCATTTTTAATCGATGTCAGCTCACACAAATTAGGTCAAATGCAGAGAGTTGGGTAAATGAAGCAACTTGGGTACTATACAAGAGATTTATGAAATGTGAGCTTAATTATCAGAGAAATAAGAAACCATGGGCATGCTTGCAATTCCAATTCATAAAGCCTGGGCAGTTCCATAATTTTGTGATGTGCTTGAAAATTAAAAATTGTGTGTGCACATCTGGACTAGGCTTCAAAGAAAAGTGACAAAATTGAGATCATCAGGAAAATGGATAGCATTTAAAGAAAAGGATGGAAGGGAAATGTAGGAATTCTACCAAAGGTGAATGATGAAATTCTCTCAAAGGTGGTAGGGTTAAACCTTATCGAGGTTATGCACACAATAACCAGGTTACTCTTCAGAGTAAGAGTAGATATTGGTCACAAATAAGTTTATCTCATGTGAGTTAAGAGTAAATGCCATGCATGCCATCATATCAAGGTTATACACAATATCAACAATCTAACCCTTAATAGATAGTGGATGCCCACTAGGGCAAAGACAAATATATGCTTTTTAATAAATCATCCGCAACCGTACTGCCTCCAAGTATATTTGAAAAAATCAAAGGACAATGTAATTAAATTACAAATGAGGTCTTAAATTTACGGTGGTATCCTACAGTTAAATAAGTTTCATCCATTCTTAGCCTAGTGCAAATTCACATGCAATGTCTTTTTATCCTATGGTTTAGCCTAGGGTATTCTGCTAACCTTCAGCAGCCCCAAGTACCAATAATCACTAGTAACACATAATGGTATTCCATAGTTAATTAGACAACATTAGAATCTTGATTGGACAAGCCAGAAACAACAGTTTAAGGAGAATAAAGTAGCAAGTACAAAAGTATTACAATGTTATGGTTAAATCATATAGACAACAAATATAGAAGGCTAAAATGGAAAATCAAGATGGATATGCACACCTTTTTCTCCGATGTAGCCACTCTGCCTGTTTCCTGCCTTGGTGGATCTCCCCACACTACAAATTGACTCTATATTCTTTCTGGAAAAACCTTTCTCATTATTGAAAACAAGCAAAGTAGAAGAAGCTCCAGTCTTAGTAATATCATTAGAAGTCACAAGAAACTCCAATGAGGGATCAACCCCTGGTTCATATGTGTTGTCCTCTGCATTCTGAAACACAATAAAATACTCAAAAGAAGTTACTTTGAATCCCCATTATCTCACAGAAGTGAATGTGGTAATAACTACTGGAAAAACAGTCTATGGATGTGGTTACGCAATATGGTAGCCTTAAAAACCACTTTAGGAGGATTTAGGACCCAAAATTTTGCAAGCGTATTTTGATTCATGTTGTGATCAATTCTAAATTATATTGATAATGATGATGTGGACGATGATGAAGATTTTAGGCCGTTAAAAATGGAGATCTTTTGGTTCCACATATGGAGAGTCCAGAGTCATAGTCAGACTGTTAAGAGCACAGACTGCAGTCCCAACCAACTTAGGAGTTCGGGGCTTCTATCAATACTGTTAGAAAAGATAGCTCTGTCCATACAAAGTTTCACCATAACTCATAACTAATTTGCTAACCCCATGACAGTTACAAACAATGTTATCATAATCGAACTGAATAATTGCTTCCAAGTGGTCACATTCCTCACTAGACCCCAAACTGGATCGGTTCAATAAACGATCAGATCTTGAAAAAACATACATTAATGGAATTAGACCAGACACTTCTCAATTAAGTGGCTAGTTAGGTTTTCATAACACCAGTTGGGAATACTTTTTATCTTTTTTACTCTTTAGGGACCCGTTTGGCTCATTGGATTTAGATTTCCATGACTCGCTTTTCTTGGAAAAGCTGGACCTTTGGTTCGCTTAAAATTGACATTTTCGTTGGATTAAGCTTAAATTTTAAAAATCTCAATTCCACCAATATAGGTGGATCAAGGAAATGAGCCATTTTACTGCTGAAGAACAAAAAAAAATATTAAAATTTTAGAGAGTAAAACTATATCAAATTTTAAAGAAAGAAAACATATTAAAATTTTAGATAGAGAAACTACATCAAATTTTAGAGAGATAAAATATATGAAAAAAATATTGAGAGAGAAAATATACAAACTTTTTTAGAGAGATAAACTATCTCAAATTTTTGGAAAGATAAAATAAATCAAATTAAAGTTTTAAGAGAGACTATATTAAAATTTTAGAAAGTGAAACCATCTCAAATCTTAAATTTTAGAGAGAAAGTATTTTAAAATTTTAGAGAGAAAAACTACTTAAAATTTTAAGAGAGAAATATCTCAAAACATTTAGAGAGAGAAACTATATCAAATTTTAGATAGAGAAACTATCAGAAAATTTTTAGAAAGAAAAACTATCTCAAATTTGAAGCTTTAGAGAGAGAAAATATCTTAAAACTTTGAAGAGAGAAACTACATCAAATTTTAAATAGAGAAAGTACTTGAAATATTTAGAGAGAAACTATTTTAAAATTTTAGATAGAGAAACTCTCAAATTTTTAGTTTTAAAGAGATAAAGTATATTAAAATTGAGAAAATATTTCCTTATCCTCTATGTTCAACTTTCACATCTCATGAGACTTAAGAATTGAAAATATTATTTGAAAACGAAAAAATCTATTTCTTTTTATCTTACAACACCTTAGTCCTCTTTGACTATAAATTTTGATCCAAACAAATACTAAAATGACATCCTATTTAAACTCCATCTCTCTCTTTCTCTAAAACTCCATCTCTCTCTTCGCTTTTCGATGAGTTTACCAGCCAAGCAGTTTAACTTGAGCTTGAACATGAATACACATTCTTATATGTGAGAGAGAGATAGAGTTTAAGTTTTAAAGAGAGATTGAGTTTGAGTTTTAAGGAGAGAGATAGAGTTTTGAGAAAAAGATACACGATGATGAGAGAGAGAGATGAGTTTGGGTTGTAGAGAGAGATAGAGTTTTTAAAGACAGAGACGATTAGAGAGAATGAATTTTAGAGAGAGAAAGATAGAGTCATTTCATAAGTTGTTGAAGTCAATAATACAGGTTTAAAGGGTTAGAAGATAGAAAAGATGGAGTCCAATGGCTTACAACTAATATTTTCATTTCTTGAGTGTGATGAGATATTAAAGTTAAAAATAAAAGATAATATGATATTTTGCCATTAAAATTGTAGGAGATAAACTATTTGAAAATTTTAGAGAGAGAAACCATATCAAATTTTATCTTAAAACTTTAGAGAAACTATATCAAATTTTAGATAGAGAAAGTACCTAAAATTTTTAGAAAGAAACAGTATATTAAAATTTTAACAAGAAACTTCCCAAAAAAATTCGAAAGAGAAATCATCTTAAATTTAAAGTTTAGAGAAAAAAGCATCTTAAAATTTTAGAAAGAGTAACTATATCAAATTTTAGAGTGACACAGTACCTAAAGTTTCTTAAAGACATAAACCATCTTTAAATTTTTTGAAATAAACTATCTCAAAAATTCATTTTAGATGAAGAAAGTACCTAAAAATTTTAAAGAGAGAAACTATATCATATTTTAGAGAGACAAACTACTTGAAATAGTTTAGAGAGAGAACCTATCTCAAAAATTTTAGAGACAAACTATCTCAAATTTTAAGTTTTAGAGAGAGAAACTATTTCAAATTTTAAGTTTTTAAAAGAGGGTATATTAAAATTTTAGAGAGAAAAACTATCTCAAATTTTGAGAGAGAGAGAATTAGCATTTCCAAGAAAAAAATATTCGAGACAATCCTAGAAGGGAATTTGCATTTTCTTGATTTTTACTTGATGCGATCCAAACAGGTAATTGACATTTCCAATAAATCTCAATTCCAATAAATCTCAATATCAAAATTGACATTTCCCAATATTGAAAAATTGAGGGATCCAAACTTGCCCTTAAAGAAAATTGTTGTCCAAAATATATCTGAATTTTTAACCTTAATGTCGCGATATTGAGAATGAGGCTACAACCTTGGTAGTAGTACACCTGAGCACCAATCAAAAGTTATTGTCTCCGTTCTCACTAACGCCTTAAAAAAAACTTAAAGTTTTCCCTTAAAGTTTTCCAAAATGGGCAGAGTATGTAATTCCAACTTCTATACCAAAAAAGAAAAGGGAAAAGTTTATACAGAGGCGAAGCTCTAAACACTCAAATTTCAGCCCACCTCAAAAATTTTTCTGCTGTAATTCCTAGTTATATACAAAAAAAGAAAAGGGAAAAGTTTATATAAAGCCGAGGCTCTAAACAATCAAATTTGAGCCCACCTCAAAAATTTAATTAGAAGAGATTGTTTTGATGCTCAAATATCTTCAAATTGATCATCTCAACATCTAGATGCATGGACATAAGAAAAATAGATTTCGAATTTTGGAAATAATGTATTTTGTAACACATTTTTTGACCGTCAATTTTCAAGTTTTCATAGATCAATCGATCTACACTAGTTTTGAAGCTTTAAACTTTATAAATAAATATATAGATATATTTTACGGCTATCACAAAAATTTCCAGTATTGAAACCACATTTTTCGATACCATTTGAAGGTAAGCTCAAGTTTGTTTGTTTATAGCCTAGGCTCTATACAAACCGCACCCAAAAGAATGTAATCCTGATGTGGCGATATTAATCCTATTTTGGGAAACATATGATACTCGTATGGTGAGAAATGCTTTTTGATAGACACCCAGGATATACACAATCCGTTATTTACTTATTTTTTGGGTAAATGACATCCACGTACCACTCACAAGACAAAAGGATCAGCCATACCGCTTGAATACCAATACACTGGCCCATGCCCCATCAAGCCAGGGCCAGTTCAAGTCAAGCCCAGTCAGCCCAAAAGGTTAATGGGCAGGGTTCAGGCTTGGGTCAGGATCTAGCTCAAATGATTAGGGTTGAGACCTGGCTCTAGCTCAAATGATTAAGCATGGGCTTAACCCTAGCTTAAAGCGTTTGGTTCCCGGCATGGGCTCATGGCCCTAGCTTAAATTATTGAAGACTAACTAATTATACAAGCTTGAGCTAGGCCCAGCCGGCAGCCCTAAATATTTTTGGTTGACACTAGACTGGGGTGGGTAGGGGCCTTATGGCTTGGCCTCGAGTACCAGCTAGGCCTAAGCAGCTGCATGTGGCCCACAGGTAGGGCTTGGTATTGAGGATTGATGTATTGTATTTTGAGGAAATAGATCTGTCAAGGTGGAGTAAAAAAGACAACTCTGGAAGACCGTTAAAAGCCCGAAGAGCTTGATGCCTGAAGGAATATATCTAAAACTTAATATATATCCGTATAAAAGTATTTCGGTAATTTGTATCATCTATTTGAAACTCGATATATATTGTTTCGATAGGAAAATCGCAGGTTGCTATGTAATCAGAGAGGAGATTGCTATGTAATCAGAGAAGCGTGACGAAAAGAGTTTTTTGTAATTCTATTCTCCATTGTCAATAAAAAAGTTCTCATCTCTCGTGGACCTAGGTATGTTGCCGAACCACGTATATCATTGCATTGTGGTTGATTGTCTCTTTTTTTTGTGTTTGTTTCTTCTTTCTAGTTTTCGAGGATTACTTTTCGTTGCGTTGGTTGTCTCTTTTTTTTGTATTTGTTTCTTTTTTTTAGTCTTTTGTGTTTGTTTCTTCTTTCTAGTTTTCGTAGATTACTTTTCGTTGCGTTGTAGTTGGTTGTCTCTTTCTTTTGTGTTTGTTTCTTCTTTCTAGTTTTTGTAGAATGCTTTTCGTTTCAACACTTGGTTCACGCCCAAGCGTGTTGTGGTTGGTTGTCTCTTTCTTTTTTGTTTGTTTCTTCTCTAAAGCTCGAGCTTGCCCAGGACATGCTGGAAAGTCCTGCGTGGCCGGCCTGAGCTTGCCCAGGACATGCTGGAAAAGTCCTACGAGGCTGGCCCGAGCTTGCTCAGGACATGCTAGAAAAGTCCTGCGAGGCCCACCGAACCATCGTGTAGCCCGTTGGCAGCCTAAAGGTGGATAATTTTCCTTTGGATAGGACTAAATCATGAATTTTACGTTCTTTTTCCTGTTTAAATTAGTTTTTTTTTTTTTTCTTCTCATAGTTTGGCATTGAAATGTGTGGCGCCCTATTTCTACTAATTAAATTAGTTATATTTAGGCTATAACTTTGGCAATTTATTTGGGAGTTAAGTGATGGGCATCGAACTTGGATGTATTGCTGCAATCATTAACCACTTACGTATCAAGCCCAAACCCCATTCCTAAATAAAACAATCGAGGCTAAATCAGATTTCAAATGAATCAATATATTTTCTGCATTCTGTATTTTTAAAAAAAATGAATCATTAATTAAAGGGTGTGGTTTCCATAAAGTTGCAACCTTAAACAATTCATTTAAGGCGCACCTTCAAATTTTATCATAAGGTATAATTTTAATATAAAATATTCTAAAAATTATCTCAAAATCTATTTTCAAAACTAATTATAAAATTTTAAACTCAAAAAATGATTAAAATCAAGTAGATCTATAAACATATGAAACTCTTGAAAATGGACGGTCTAGATAATGTGTCGTAAGATGCACCCATTTCTGGAACTCAAAATCCTTTTTTTTTTTTATGATCATAAATCTCGATGTCAAGATGATCAATTAGAGGGCTTTTCAACATTAACACAACCTTTACTGAAGAATTTTTGAGGTGTAATTGTAGTTCTACATTTTAAGATTGCAACCTTTTACAAACTTTTCCCTTAATTAAAGGTAAGAACGGGTAGTAGAGAAAATTAATTTAGCAAAAAAGCAAGTGCATACCTCAACATTTAAAAAGCAAAAATGAGAAAGACTACCACGAGCAAGATGTCCTAGAAATATATATATTTAAATAAAACAATACATTTTTAATCGATTCAAAAGAACTTACACAGCAGAGCCAGTGCACTATGATCTCCAAGACCGTAGAAAATTGGTCCAAAGTGTCATCATCATCCAATCGATGGGTGGACGACAAAGAAGACCGGCACCAACCATCAGATTACAGATGGATGCCAAACTCTCCATCAGAAAGCATGCAATGGGTGATGATAGACAATTAGGACCCTAGATTTCCTACTGTCCTATAGATCATGGCAACTCGCCCGTCTTCACTCAGACTCGGGCAACTGACTCAGCACGGCTTACCCCGATTTTTGTGCGCAACTCAGGGTACTTAACAAAATTTCAAAAAATCCAAAAAAATTGCAAAAAAATATGGAATTGTTTTATGGATTATTTTATACATCATTTGGACTTTTTGGTATAGATTGGCGAGTGTTTTTGGCATAATTCCTATTTTTTATAATTTTTTTTTTAGAATTTTTAAATGTCCCCAACTATAAATCAATTTTTTCAAATCCATTTTTTTTTATATAGTTTTTTAAACTTATTTGGAGTTTTTATAGGTTTTTATTGACTTTTCGTAGCTTCATTTTATTTTTTCAATTTTTCTAACTTTTTTTTAAATTATCTAGGTCGTTTGGCTTTTACACCAAACTCAATTAGGTCCATCTAAACGAGATCAAATAACTCGCCTCAGCCGAGGGCCGAATCACTTTGTCAAGAGACTCCAGACAAGTTCCGTAACACTAGATCATAGCACTCTTGCATAAATTTATAAAACTACGCCTTCTCATGCAGAAATTTACGAAACCTCTTTCTAGTGAGATATTAGGAATTAGTTCTTTCACCCAATTAAGGTGGAACATGTTATAAACTTTGCTTGGATCTATTTTCTTTTTTTTTCCTAAAAAGGAAGGGAAAATAATTGGCTAATTTTGGGCCCAGAACAAATTAAACCAAGTGCAAGCCCGACCCAATTACGTAATGGGCTGGCCTACTCCAACACTCCAACTCAGGAACCGCCTTATGGGCTATGGACACTGGCAAACGTCATGATCAACCCAGGCCACGACCTACGCTAGTCATTGGCCCAGTGGGTCCAAGTACAAATCCAGAACTCACTTTTTGAGCCGAGGCACATGTCATCTCTTACAAAAGATGCAATAATAGGAAAAAGTTTATACGGAGGCGAGGCTCTAGACAATTAAATTAAAATCTACCTTAAAATTTCAATGGAAGAGGTTGCTTTGATGCTCAATTATCATCAAATTGATCATCTCGACATCAAGATGTATACGCATAAAAAAAAAGTGGATTTTAAGTTTTGGAAATAATATATTAAGTTTTGAAAATAATATATTTTGTATTGCATTTTTTGACTCAATTTTCAAAAATTTTTAATTTTCATAAATCTCTGGATCTACACTATTTTTTATGCTTTCAAGTTTATAAATAAGAATAATGATCTTATATGACCCTCTCACACTCAAAGTTATAGGATTCAAAGAGTCACCATTAAATTTAACACATATCTCTATAAAAATCACGTTCTAAACAAGATAATTTTTTAAAAAAATCCGTACTAAATTTAATAGTGATCTTTTTGAGATCTTGTAAACACGAATATGAGAGGGACTAATAATATCATTCCTCTATAAATAAAGATGAGAATATATTTTAAAGCTTTAATAAAAAAATATTTTTACTATTAAAATCACATTTTTTGACATTATTCGAAGGTACGCTCGAATCTGATCGTCTAAAGCCTAGGCTCCACGCAAACCGCACCCCAATATTCAAATGAGGCGTTTTCAATTTTTTAATGTTAAAATACACTCGATATTTTTCTACCGTAGTTATAAGAAAAATTAAAATGTTGATCACCAATAAATCCACTAAAATCATACCTCACTCATGTTCGTTTTATAACCCCCACAATTCACTAATTTCATAATTAAGAACTACAAACACCTTTCCGATTAATCTCCTCTAAAAATGCTTCAAATTCCTCTTAAAAAAATTCCAAAAAAGCAAGTAGTATACCTTTTTTTTTCTTAGCAAGGAACAAAAATGGAAATTTACCTGAATAAGTTCCATCAGAAAGTGAATGTCCTTGGAGTAGAGCTCTGCTGACAAATTCCTGACCGCATGATGAAGGTCTTCAGTGAGAGGATTGGGCTCTCTCCCTATTGAGAATTTTTTAGTCCTTATCTCTTCAATGTGCTCACTTTCTGGTGTTTTAGCCATGGTGGATTATCGGTTTGAGAAGAAGCAAATGCGATTTAAAAATCAGTTTTCGTATGAACCAGTGTAATGCTTTTATCCTCTTTCTTCTTTGAGAAATTTGGAACTTGAGACTGTGATAGAGAGAGAGAGAGAGAGAGGAGTGGAACTTTAGAGAGAGAAAACTTCAATATGAAGAAGTAGAGAGAGACAGAGGGTGGGAGGATTTTAGGTATAAAGGAAGAGAGTTTCTTGAGAGAGAGAGAGAGAGGGGTTTGAGGAGTTCAATGGGAGAGTGAGAAGGCTTCCATTTAAAAGGCTAGAGAGAGAAACTGTGGTTTAAGGAGTTTACAGCGAAAGAGAGTGGCTTCTTTAGGAAGTTAAGAGAGAGAGACCACGGTTTATGGAATTGAGAGAGAGAAAGGACTTCAGTGGGAAGTTTGAAGGAGTTAGAGAGAGAGAAAGGACTTCAGTGGGAAGTTTGAAGGAGTTAGAGAGAGAAAGGGGAAGTTTGAAGGAGTTAGAGAGAGAGAAAGGACTTCATTGGGAAGTTTGAAGGAATTAATGAGAGAGAGAGTTGATGATATAATGGCAGTTTATAGGGAGGGAGAAACTTAGAGGTGAAGGAAAACCGCGGGGAGGCAGGAATCATTTGGAAGACCCAAAGTCACCCGGCTGCGTACGGACATACTCCCTCCCCTCTTTTTCTCTCTCATCAAACGCGTTTGATTGGACCACCAATTAACGCTCTCTCTTTCTATCTCTTCATATATTAAAGCAGAGGGCACATTTAAAGTAAAGAAAAAATAAAAAGTTAAAAACAAAGGCGTAGGGTATCTGTGACTGTTGGAGAACAATGTTATTATTACTAGGCCCACGATTGAATCTCTCAGCGGTGTGGCCTCTTTAAAAAATAGTTCAATTATTAGTTAGATTAGATTTTAGAAAAAAAAAAAATAGATATTATGATGTTTTAAAATATGATATATATGAATAAATTTCTCCCACTTCATTTACCTGGTCCAATCAAACATTAGTTTTGATTGTTTTTTGTTTGATCGTTTTTAAAACAAATTTGGTTTTTATCTTAGGTCAGGCTGGATGAGGTATCTGTATGTAGTTTGATCGATCGGATCATCGATTTTGTCTGGTCTTAATAATTATAGTTGAGATTGGCTTTTGAGAAAAGCTTTTGTTGAGGTGTCATTCAAATGCTAGAATGGGGTTGGGGCATTGGAGCACATGCCTCAACATTGATATGGTGATATCCAAAATCACCCGCATTAGGAAATCCTATACTACATGAGATTAGGGTATATCTCTTGGTTTTGAGATATATGTAACATCTATAGAAAGTTTTCTAATTAGTAGGGAGTTCTAATCTTTTATATATGGGATGAAAGATGAAATATTATGTGTGTCATATTTGGGTCACGAAATGTGACTTCCTCTACAAAGAGAGAGGCAAGGGCCTTAAGGAGTTATAATCTTTTATATATGGGATGAAAGATGAAATATTATGCCTGTCCTATTTGGGTCACGAAATGTGACTTCCTCTACAAAGAGAGAGGCAAGGGCCTCCTATGTATGAGAGGCAAGGTCTCCCCTTCAGAGATAATAGAGCACTGGAGAGAAATACTAGCTCCTATAGATTCAGATGTTGGTTTCTTGTAGAGAAGTTGTTCTCATGAAAATTTTTTGACGTTTCCCCTTTCTTGTGAATGATAGGCAATTTCTCTCCTTCAGAGATAACAGAGCTTTAGAAGAAAAAAATGCCATACATGTTCCTCATGTAGATTGAAAGGATGGTTTCTTGTAGAAAAGTAGTTCCAATAAAGATTTTTGATGGTTTTCCCTTTTAGTTAGAGAGTCTCAGTTGGTCTTAAGGGTTTATTCCTAGACAACGGTTTAGCTTTGGAATAGATATGAGTCTCTTTCAATGGTTTAGTTGTAAAATAGATATCAGATATTGGGTGGATCATGCCAATCGAGAGAGCAGGTCTAAAAGGATTTGTTCGACTAGATTTTGTCGAAAGTTAGAGAAGTAACTCTATGTCCCAAAATCTATGATCTAAGTTTCATTGATATATTGGATTTCAACTTGTCCGTGAATGTAGTCCCCTTTGGTGGAACCACATAAATCTTTGTGTTTTTGTAGTATGTATATTCCATGTTTTATTTATCATATTATGGTTTGTGCTCTCTCCTATTTTGTTTCTATCTGGATAAGTACACGATTTTGGTGGGATCCAACTTTTAGGACTTCTGTTTCCGCATCTAATAGAGTTCTTAAATCCTAACAAACATAACGTCCCAACTGCTATTTCCTAATGTTAACATATATATATAT
>NW_006498507.1:3400688-3433708 GCF_000471905.2 Amborella trichopoda | reverse complement strand
GTAATATATATTATATAATGTGAATTATATATAGATATTATATATAATATATAATATAATATGGATATGTGGATATAATATATAATATATAATATAATATAAATATTATAAATAATGCATAATATATATGAATATATAGATGTTATAATATAATATGAATATATAGATATTATATATAATAAATTTATTTAATATAATATTATATATTTATTATAGGGAAAATATCTGAGTAGACTCTACTTTTTAGAACATTTCCCAGTGTCCCCTGAACTTTGAGTACCATCTTGCGGCCTTAAAGTTTTCAAAATCGTTTCTTGCAAACCCCTGATCCCCGTTTTAGGCTTTTAGTAGCATTTTGCTATCCTAAATAATATCCCAAATCCCAAATGCACCCACCCTCTCTCCTTCATTTTAGCCACCGTCTTATCTCATTTTTCTCTCTCCCTCTCCCTCTCCCTCAACCTCAACCTCCCCCTCTCTCTCTCTAATACGAGAGCCAGAGGCCTGCAATCAAAGCAGGACTCATTTTCCGGCCATTTTTCACGAAGAGAAATCCTAAGATACCTTGATGGAAATTATCTTTCTTGGCGAACCTCGTTTTTGACAATGAAAAACCCATTCGCTAAAACTAGCAGGGTCGCCATCTTAGCAGCACCCACCTCCGCTGGCCCTGCCCTGCCCTGCCCTGCCCTGCCCTCATTGACATGGAGAAAGCTATAATCTTCGACTTTAATCTCACTCTCCCCATCATTGCCATCACTGGCGAATTACTGCTCCTTATGAATAGTGTGAGAGACACATCAAAGGAGTGAAAGAGGAGTAAGCCACAGCCGTGATGAACACGGTGAGGGCAGAGATATTAAAGGCCCTGAATCTGATGAAGAGGGCGGTGATAATGGATTTGGAGGTAAAGATGGCTGGGGCCGAAGAAGGTGGCGACCATAAAGGCCATGGACTCAGAGATTGCTACCCTCACCTTGGAGATTATCAAAAACGGTATGGACAAGAAACTACTGGTGTCTTGTGACCATTTTGGTGCTTTCTTCTTCCTCTCTCTCTAAGGGGTTCGTGAATGAAGGGTGAGGCTTTGGCCATCCATCGTTGAAGAAATACACATAGAGGAAATGAGAGAACATGAACAAAAGGTCTTTTGATGGAAAACAGTCATATTCTCAAGCCTAAAGAGATTTGATAAAAAACAATCATATTCTCAATCCTAAAGAGGACTCCTGACCTTGCCACTAAGCTGGGCCATACCTAAACCCCTCTAAATTTTAGAGCACCTCATATCTCTCTCTAGATGTATACAAACCCTTCTTTGTCCCTCCATTAATGGAGATGAGACTCGTGAAGATCATGTGTGCTGCTCCATTACTCCTGAAAAATAAATGGAAAATCTACCATGAAAATTTGGATAGAACCAAGTGTTTTTGTATCAAATAGCAGTAGATTAGAGAGAGAAAATGGGGGTTGAGGGAGAGAGACAAGATAGACAGACTGAGAGAGAGAGAGAGCAAGGTTTTGGGGGAGAGGCTTCGGGAATAATAAAGAGGTTCAGGGAGAGAAGATGCGAGAGAGATACAGAGGTGGGGCCATGGCAGGGAGAAGGTGTATGACAGAGAATTGAGATAGTGGGCAAAATGAGAGAGAGGGTGGGTGCATTTGTTATTTAGGATAGCAAAATGCTACTAAAAGCATCAAACGGGGATCCGTGGGCTGCAAGAAACGATTCTGAAAAGTTTAATGCAGCAAGATAGTGTACAAAGTTCAGGGGACACTGGTCTAAAAAAGAGGGTCTAGGGGGATGTTTACCCTTGATATTATATATTCCAGGTTTTGTGTATATAGTTTCACACGAACCAAACGCTACCAAACATATGAAATTGTTTACACCATGCTTTTTAAACGCGCTACCAAACATCGTAAAAAGAATATATGTGCAAATATTTATAAGGTAAAGTGTTTACGTATGTAAATATTTTTCGGGGAATATTTTGCGTGAACCATTTGTACACTAAAATTCTGAATTTTTAAGCAAGAAATTTATTCCAAACTCTAATTCTAGACTGACAACAAAGGCACAATTCAAGCAGGCCTGTTTGGAACTAAGAGTTTCGAACCTGGGGCATTGTGGAGAAAAAAGAAAAAAGAAAGAAAGAAAAGGGGACATCTGCATAAATTTAGAAAATGTGAAAAATATTTTAGATACCCCAAAATTAAATAATATTAATTTCCTTATTCTTAAAGCTTTTAGATCGTCGAATTTTTTAAGAGCTAAACAACTTTAAAAATAGAGGAATTTATATTATTTATTTTTTGAGGTATTTAAAAACATTTTCACATTTTCTAAATTTAACTGGATGCATGACAATTCTATGTACCTAAACCGGATTGTTCCGGATAAGTCTAGCTATCATCTTACAGGGGTGGAAATCGGATGCTAATTCTGTGATTCTAAAAGATTGAGGTGGATTTTTCCTTCTAAAAGAAACAGGGTGTCCTTTTTATAAGGTTGCAACCTTAAACAATCCAATTAAGAACTTTAAACAATCTAATTAAGGTGCACCTCTAAATTTTATCATAACAAGTACTTTTAGAGTAAAAAATTCGTAAAACTATTTGAAAATTTATTTTTATTTATAATTATGAAATTTTAAACTCAAAGAATGGTTAAAATCAAGTAGATGTATAAACATATGGTCAATTAGACAGTCTAGATAATGTGTAGCAAGATGCACACACTATTTTTAAGACTCAAAATCTTCTTCTTCTTTTTTTATATTTATATATCTCGATATCGGGATGATCAATTAAATGGTTTTTCAACATTAAAACAATCTTTTTCGATGGATTTTTTAGGTGCATCTTAAATTTTACGTTTTAAGATTGCAACCTTACATAAACTTTTTCCAAACTTGTTTCCAAAGGAAAAAGATTGAGATAGTTCCTTATGATCTATAAAATTTAGGAGGATAAAAGTCGTTTTTTTCCTTCAAAATAAAATAAAATATTGAGGTCGTTTTTTTACCGTATAAAAGATTGAGATAGTTATAATAGATTCCGTAAGATCTATAAAATTTAGGAAAGTTCGTATTTAAAGAGGAATGGATTGGTTAGAACAATATCTAATTATTTTAGGACTTCTAGATCAAATTAAACGATCCCTATAAAAACACATTCCCATTCTCCTCTTTGTTTTCAAACCCCAAAAACATACGAGAGGTGCATAGAGAGTTAGAGGAGACGCAAAAAGAGCAATATTCATTAGTTAAAGGTATGCCTATTCATCATCATAGCGTTTTTCTAATTCTTTGGGGTCGGTTTTATTCAAATAATCTGACTAATTTTGCATTGTAAATTGCTGAAATTTTTTGAAGTTTACAGCTTGTATGCCTTTTATTGCAAGGAAGTCTGCTATCGTACTATTTCTCACCCATCTTTGTCTCTATATTATTTCTCACTCATCTAAATTTGTGCTTTTAACAAATCTCACCACCCCATAGAAGTCCTGCCTAATTTTCGTATCAAAGTTAGAAGCACTTAAAAAATAAAAGGAAAAACCTGGAACTCCTTTAAAAGAAATAACAAAAGAGAAGACCCTTCAAACTCAAAACTCTTATGAAAATGATTCTGAATTTATGATCCCCTTCTCCTTTATCAGAATGTAGAACAAAACTACTTCAGCCCAAAGGCCAAAAGCATTGGTTTTCTAATCAACTTCTAAATTAAATTAATGGTTTTTTTTTCTTTTTTATAATTTCATGTCTCCTATATTTGTTTGCTTTACTGGAGTCCTTAGGTGTCGAATATTAGTATAAATCATCTTAAGGATTGATATATGTACTTTATTTTATTGAAAATGTGTAAAAAAAATAAAAACTTGTCTGTAACGGGCCGAGACATCAAAAGAATGGTGATAATTGATAATAAGCCGCATTGTTTTTCTCTGCAAAAAGAGAACGGAATTCAAGTGAAGAGGTTTGTTGATGATACAAGTGATCAAGAACTTCCAAAACTTGTGAAGAATTTCTTTAATATAGCTTTGGATTTTGACAACATAAGGGACACAATACAATATTATACCCTTCAGCTTTTGAGGATAGGAGGGAGTTATAAAAGTTATGATCGTATCTGGATTTTTGGTGATTTACTCGCTCTTGACAGGTAAAGAACTGAAATCACATCTACTCTCTCTTTTGCATGTAAAGGATTATCTCCGTTGAATTAATTTGAGATATTATTAACTTTCTTTAAAATATTAAAGAAATATATTAAGGAAAAAGTTTGCATAGAGCCGAGACTCTAAATAATTAAACTAGAGCCAACCTCGAAAGTTTCAATAGAATATCTTCAAATTAATCATCTCGACATCAATATGCATTGACATGAGAAAAAAATGGATTTCAAGTATTGGAAATATTGCATGCATCTTGTAATGTATTTTTTGACCGTCAATTTTCAAGTTTTCATAGATCTGCTCGATCTACACTATTGTTTAAGCTTTAAATTTTATAATTAGAAATAAACATATATTTTAAGGCTTTCACAAAGATTTTGTGTGTTGAAGCTGTGAAGTGAATGTGTATATGTCTATGGAAGGTGTATATTGTAATAAGTATATATGGGAATGTTAGATATAATATCCTGTATTTTATGGTAAAGTCTGGGCATAGTTTAGATGTCTGTGATTTATTTCTATTTTTATCATCTATAATTTGTCTATAAAAGATAAGTATGTATATTCATACATTCAATAGACATTGAGTGAGTCTCTTCAGAGAAACCTAAGATTCTTCACATGGTATCAGAGTCCTCGTCCATGAAGCATTGTCGTCGATTTTCATGACGAGACTGTTGCTCACCAAGTTAGAGCAATTTTTGTCGAGTCATGTTTCGACTCTCGGATCTGTGTCTCTAATAAGTCATTTTCGACTCTCTGTTATGTTTTTCTCTCTGGGATTGTCTGTAGGTATGGCTTCTGTGCATCAAGTTTTCTGACTTTTTCTAAAAAAAAAAATATCTGGCCATTCTTCTGTAATTCTCACGGCTTTCTACGTCTCTTCCGAGAAACCTAAGACTCTTCATCTTCACAGTGTCTATTCCTATACGATCAAGTCTGCTAGTATGTTATTACTCAATCTTATCCCTAGCCTCTACTGATCATCTAATCCACAAGTCTGTTGACACTGAAGATCGAGCATCCATGGTCATTTACTGGTTCAATTCTTTGGTTTTGGTTGTTCTACCATCGGAGACTAGCATTCTTGGACACCATTGTTCGTATCACCTGTTGTTCTTTTGTCTTCTATTCCAAGTTCGTGGAGGCTTTAGACCTCCTCCTAGCCTTTCAAAATAAGTCATAGGGCTCCTTTATTTTGTCTCATTTTCTCTCATCGAAGACCCTTTATACACCTCCAATTTCTGGCCTTGATCTTTGGCATCTATGACGAACCCATGACCCCGGGCGAACCCATGACCCCTGGCCAATGCAACATGATCGTCGAGAGGCTTGGTGACTACCTCATCGACAGGGGCCGGTAGTTCTTTAGTTTCTACTTGGTTCTCTTTTGGGGCTGTAATTCACTGTGAATTTCAATATTTTCTCATTCTTGCTCTTCCTTCTCTATTTTCATATATTTTTTTGGCATACTTGTGTATTCCCTCCACTGTAAAGGGTTTCAATATTTTCTCATTCTTGCTCTTCGTTCTCTATTTTCGTATATTTTTTTGGCATATTTGTGTATTCCCTCCACTGTAAAGGGTTTCAATAGTTTATCATTCTTGCTCTTCCTTTTCTATTTTCATATATTTTTTGGCATATTTGTGTATTCCCTCCCTTTAGATAGGGATTGACATTTTCAAATGAGAGATATTTTTAAGAGGTTTTGGGTGTTTGAAAACAAACCTCTGGATATTAATTTGTTGTACGATCGAGTTTGTTGTCATGTTACTCGATCATGCCTATTCTGGTCTGCGAGTCATTGAGTTCTTTTAGCTCTTCCAAGTGTCATTCTATTTTTTTTGATTGTCTCAACTATTTTGTAGTCTTTGATGAAGATATGGAATTTATATGTTCCTGAGATTTGTTGATCTGCCACTGATTTTATGCTTGTTGATCAAGCAATCTGAGTATGAACCTGAAGATCCAACTGCTCATTTTCGTAACTAGTATTCAAACTCCAGTTGCTCTCTCTCGTAGCATCTTGAGTTTGAAGGGGAGTGTGAAAGGAAAGTGTATATGTATATTAGGTTAATATGGAATGTGCATATTGTAATAAGTATATATGATAATGTTAAATACAATATCCTGTATTTTAAGGTAAGTTTGGGTATAGTTTAGGTGTCTGTGATTTATTTCTATTTTTATCATCTGTAATTTATCTATAAAAGCCAAGTCTATATATTCACGCGTTCAATAGACATTGAGTCTCTTCAGATAAACATGAGACTCTTAACAGAAGCCACATTTCTCGATACGATTTGAAAGTGGGCTCTATTTGATTGTTAATCGAAATTATTTTTTATTGAACTAACTATTATCAGATTTTTCGTGATCTTCTCTAAATAATTTGTATAAAGTTATCTACTAAATTTTGGAAAAGTATACAATGAGACCATTTGGCCGACCCTAAATGGTTGGGAAAGGGCAATGATAATGATGATATAAAGAGACCATTTACTTTTAATACAAGGAGGGCATAATCACTCTTGTCTGTCAGATTTCAAATCGAATGGTTGTGAGTGCATCATTGATTAGCCTCAAATATCAAAAAAAAATTATCGAACTTTTCGACATACCCCAAACCATTCAATTTGACATCTAACGGCTATTAGCAATCATGACATCTCATTAACAAAGATAAATGGTCTCATAATATACAATCCCTTAGGCCCGTTTGGTTCATGCATAAAATATTGTCTCAAAAAACATTTTCAAGTCCAAAAACATTTTCAAGTGAAAATTGTGTTTCATATGTTTGTTTGGCGCGTAATGCATATGCAAATAAATCATATAGACAATTGTGTTTCACATGTTTGTGTTTCAATTTTGGACTTTTTGTAACCAAAATAGCCTTCACAATAGCCATATTACTATAAAGAACCATTACAATACTTTAAGTACTGTAATGAATACCTCATTTTATACGGTACTTAGAATACCGTAATAAAACCAAGGATTATTATGGAACTCGAATTACTGTAATAATAAAACCAAGGGTTCGTCTTTGGCAATTGTTTGTTAGATTGGTTTCATGTGCCATTAATGGATCTTTCGAGCTTTGTGACATGGGTATCTTCTTAGTTGTCGTTGTTTTCGAGTTTAGCATAGGTGGGTTCAGTGAGCTTCTCTCTCTACTTCACATTATTCTCGATTCAGAGTGAACTTGTCTTGTGTTTCTCTGTTAATGATTTCAATTTCTTAAATTGCAGGAGCACCATTAAGCATAGGTTTCACCTTGTGCTTAGGAACTGTATTAGTTGAAATTCTGGCTCTCGGCCTTTCGGAGCTTGCAGCTCTCATGGGAGAAGATTGGGAAGAAGGCATAATTGCTTTCATTTTCTTCATAGGTTAAGCTCTCGAATCAAGAGTACATGAAGAGAAGAGATAGATGTTGTGAAGAATGTTAGGTTTCTCTAACGAAACTCAGTGTCTATTAATTGATATGAATGTACAGATTTGTCCATTAATAATACAGACACATAAATTATACACAGACTTACCATAAAATACTGGATAAATGATGAAGTTTACATCAGGCTTAGGCTTTATGAAAACAAAATAAAGCTTCACCTCAAATCCTCATCCAGAAAGCACTTTCGACAATAAAAATCTCTATGATGGATCTAAAATTAATTTCTAATACTAACAATAGGATTTGAAACTCAAGAAATGGTACACATCTTGCGGATCTATGAACACTTATATTTAGTGTAAAATGGACGGTCTAGATAATTAATCATAGTATACACTATTTTAAAGCCTAAAATCTTAATTTTTTTTTTACAACTAGAATGTTCATGCCGAGATAATCAATGTAAAGGTTTTTCAATGTTTGAATTGTAATTGTCAATAAGTTATGAGATGAGGTTAATTTTCTATGGATAAACGAACCAATAGATAAATATAAAATGAGAGTTGCTTGAATGCAAAATCACAGAGGTACCGAGCTTTTGCTAAAATTAAGGGGAGCTCAGAGAGTTTTAAGGAAAAAGTCACTTTAGCTGCAAATCAATTCAACCTTTAAAAAAAAAAAAAAACCAAATCTCTCACTTTTCTTGTAAAACGCACACTCTCTCTAAAGCATGTCTCTCCTCTCTTTCCCTAATGGAATCTAGAGATGCAGGGAAAGCTTGTAAAACGCACACTCTCTTTCGCTAAAGCATCTCTCTCCTCAATTTCCCTAATGGAATATGGAGATACAGTGAAAGCCACGATTAACTTTGATGTTCTCTCTCTAAATCTATCTTCTTTCTCTCTAATTATTATCCTTTCTCATGGCATGAGAGAGGTTTAGGTGAGAGACTCTGATCAAGACAGGGGTTGAAGGGAGACGAGAATGAGAGAAAAAGACGAGATGGAGGGTGAGACGGCGGCAAATAATAGAGAGTAAGACGGTGTCTGTAATTTTGATTTTTGTTTGGGATGACTTTAGAATATTAAAAAGAGAAAGTATATGATTTCAAAAGATATCGTGGGATTACTTTAAATTTATTTTTTAATCTAAACAATTGTGAAATTTTTTTTCTTTTGTAAACCCAATCATTTCTCTTATTCACTTATATTCCCCAAATTTTTATCTCTTCCTTTATCTCCTACTTTTTTACTCCTATCGTGTTTTCCAAACACCTACCTCTCTTTACGATAACTTCCCACCTACATGAAATCCAACCCAATCATTTCTCTCTCATCATTTATATACCCAAAACTTCTCTCTCCATTCATCTCTCTTATCTTCTTTCTCCTCGTATGTTTCTCCGAACACCTCTCTCCTCCCTTTATAAAATCCAACGCAATTTTCTCTCTCTTCTTTTAGATTGAGGGAAGAGAAATGGAAAAGGGAGAGAGAAATTTGAGAAGATGGCTTTTGGCTTTAAGAAAGGTATGTTTGTTTAAATTTGTTTAGCCCAAAAAACAAAGTTTAAATTAGCTTAGGGGGGTTAGAAGAAATAAAATCTATATTTTTTTATGGGGAAAGGTTTCCATACTTCTCTTACAACATAGAAGATCTATACTTCCCCAACCATCCAACCATCCAATTTTGATCAAGAGAGCCACTCGCCATTTGATATTAGATCCGACATCTCAAATTATTTTATTTTTATTTTATTTTATACAAATTTTATGAATATGAAATTTGATATGTAAAATATTTTCAGTGGGACGCACCTATAAAAAATATTAAAAATAATTTTGATAAAATATAAGACCAAAATACCCCTTAAAATTTTTAGGGGCATTTTTGTCATTTTTATTGGAAATATTGTTTTTATATTTTTTATTAGTGTGAGTTTAATAGAGACGTGACATTGTGATAGGGCAAATCTTAGCCCTCCATTCAGAATGGACGGTTGGATAAGGGGAAGTATATAAGTTATATGTCGTAAGGGACTTGCCATTTTTTATGCACCAATATGTCTTTTAAAACCTTGGGTCTTTTATGAAACGAAAGTTAAAAATAAGAGATATGGAGATATTTTCCCTATTAAAAATGATCAAATGGGTTTGAAGAAAGGTTTTTGAAAAAGAAAATTGTTTCATGCCGGCTAGACTGCATAACTACAAGTGCACTCCAAAAAGTGTAAAGCATCCATCTCAAAGATGGATGCAAGTAGTTGACCAATTAAAAACAATAGAAACTAATGACCAAAATATTTTCTTACTAGAATTATTATTTTTAGTTTTTAAAATTTACTTAGTTGTTCATATTCATGATCTCCATGTTAGAGATTACATGTGCTTAAAAATTAAATCCAAAAATCCATCTCAAAAATAAATTTATTAAGTGGCCCTCATTTCTACATTACGGGCTTGGCCGCGTAGAAACTGAGTCCTTTTGAAAAAAACTAAGCCCCAAAATACGTTTCACACGTCGGGGTCTGCTAAGAAACCATACATCAATTAGGGTGCAAGGAGATATTTTTCTCAATATTTAATATTATATATAAATAACATTTTATATAAATAATTTATTATTTTATGTTATACTATATTATATAATATTAGATAATAATATTAATGTGTTCTAATACCGTAATATAATACACAATATTAATATTATTAATATAATATAATACATAACATTATTATAATGTAATATTATATAATATATTACATTACTCCATAGTGTGCGCACCCTAACATAACCCATAAAATATTATGTGGAGCCGTTCTTTTATTCGTGAAATGTATATTAAAATGAACGGCTAAAAAAACAGAAACTTGTATAATTTTCTGTCTAGGAAATTGCGATGTTTAGTAGAATGGAGAAGAAAAAAAAGTTATAATCATAAGGAAACAATCCTAAGAAATATGGAAGAATTATAATCTAAGACGAAACTGCGATCTATAAATTGTATGGAAAAGAAAAGATAAGTTAGGTATATAATAAAAAGTTTATATAATGGAACCTATGCTGAAGATCATCATGATTCAGGAGCCAATTCTTGAGAGAGATACATCTCGTCCTCCACAAAGAGCAGCAGATTCTTCCTCTGCAACAAAAAATTCACAGAATCCACCTCAAAATTAAGCAAGAACCCCAACTCTATGAGCTCTCTCAGGCCATCTACAAGGCCTGAGTTTTCCCATAAAAGCCCCTCTGATATTGCCTGTGCAAATGAAGCAATAAATTCGATATTAGCTCGTGGTTTTGATGTCTTCTGTCTCTGAAGAAGTAAGCGAGAGCTCTCTCTGTCCCATCGAACCATCATTCTCTCTCTAGCAGTCAAGCACTTTCGGGTCAGTATCAAACAGTAGCCAACTTCAATAGGCTTCTGTGTCTCCAACACAGCAAGGCCCAGAAGAACTCTAGCCATTTGATGCCTCTGCTTTGGGAGGAATGCAAACATAGGATTTGCTAAATACCCCAATACAAGTCGAACAAGGCCTTTACTGATTAACCAGTGTTCCGAATCCATCTTTTGAAGCTCTCTTTCCCCATATCCAGAAACTCCGAGTCTTTGCACTGATTGAGAGATATTTCGAACACCCATGTACTCAGAAGCTCTGTATAATTCTCTCAGTGGTATGTTAGGCAAACTAGGTTGAGGATACCAAACAAAAATGGATTTTCAGAGGCCTTTTGGAACATATCAGATAGCTGCAAGTCATCTGGTATAAATACTTCATGCCTGCTAACTAGAGAAATTTCGCTTGAAGCTCGATTTGTAGGAATCTTGAGTTTCTGACTTGTGATGAGAAGCTTGGTCTCATCATCCCAATTATTCAGAATGTGCGCCCAGAAAGAGCAACATTCATCATATGTCACTTGATAATTTTGATCTCCCCAATCTTTCCACAGCCTGCAATAATCTTCAGTTTTAGGATGCGGTTGAACCCCAAAAGCATTGGAGAGAAATGAAAACAAATTTTGTTCATAAAATCTCTCGAGAACATGAAAGCTTGATTCAAAGTCCCCATCGTAAAGTAAACAATTCTCACTGTTAACCCATTCTGCAGTCTCATTTCCACAGGGAACCCATTTCAAGCGAGGAAATGTATCTTCTGGTTTCCACTTAAAGGAATTAAGATAGTTCACGACCCTGGCTATTGAAGGAAACTGTGTATGAGAGTAAAGATGGCTTGCAACCAAGCTGCATCCATCTCGAACTTCAACTTTTGCGCCTAAATCTTTTAACTCTTTTCCATATAATAAGATCATGTGTCCATAAAATTCTTCATCGATAAATGGGGCATCATCTTGTTCCAGGATGGATGCTCATTTCGAGGTAAACAAGATAGATTCTGTCGGGCACTTGTAGCCATGCGAGTCTTGACCCATCTCACCGCCTTAATCCTCGGAACAAAGTCTTTAGGCAAAGAGTAGTCATGTGGGCCTGAATTCAGGTGTCTGATAAATTTGAGCACTGAAATTGCCTGACTTGCTGTTATTTTACTTGGTTCTTTGGGCATCTTGAAACCTTCAACCACGAACTTAAATCCTTGATTGAGATCAATCACTACACCAGAATATCTCAGCTCATATTTGTAGGAATATATATCTTTGCCATAATAGGATTCATCAACAAATGGAAGATCCGAAATTTCAGAGGTAAAACTCCTCTCAGAGGCAAACATAATAGAATCGCGGGGGCTTCTATAACCACGAATGGTTTCTAACCATTTCTCTTTGAAGATGAAATTTCTGAACGCTGAAGGAAGTGTGAGGTCCCTCCTCCTCATAGACTTGCAGCAATCCAAGACAGAGAGAGCATTATCTTTGGATAAACCACTAGAAGCCATGAGCACCCTCAGACGATTTGTAACTAAGTTGCACGCGTCTTCAAAATTTGTGATGACTCCAACTTGCTTCAACTCCTCCTTATAAGATTGGATTTGTGCTCCATAGAAATCCTCATCCACCAAAGCAACTTGCACTATTTCTAGGATGCATGCCAATTCTGTATCACAAAGCAAACATTCAGAGGGATTCCGGTATCCCATACTTGTTTTTACCCATTTTTTCCATTTGATGATATTCAAGAATTCTTTTGGCAAAGATTGACCAGGATTTGCGGATTTTTTATGCTTGATACACTTCAGCAGTGAAATTATGCTCGCAGGTGAAACTTTGATTGGATCTTCAGGCCATCGAAGATTTTTAAATGTGTTATGATAACCTTCAGAGAGAGAAGACACCACCCCTACTAACCTCAGCTCTTCCTTATATGAATGGATAGATTCACCATAGTACGAGTCATCAATAAAAGGAAGATTGGTAATTGGGGCTAAATGTTCCCATTCAGAATCAAGAAGAATTGAATCAGGTGAAGCCCTGTAACCATGTTTTGTCTTCAACCATTTAAATTGGAAAATGCATTTCTTAAACTCCTTGAGAAGTGATTCATCAACCGTTCTCAAATTCTTGCAACAATCTAACACTGCAAATGTAAAATCCTTTGTCATTTTGGAAGAAGAGAGGAGTGACCTTAGATGACTTCCTAATTCTCTGCAAGCCCCCTCAAAAGTAAATGTAACACCTAAAACACTGAGCTCATTTTTGTATGCACGGATTCTGTTCCCATAGAAACTTTCATCTATCAAAGGAACTCCAACAATCTCCAGGACTTTTCCCCATTTGTTTTCATAAAGGAATGACTTGTTGGTAGCTTTATAACCAAGATTGGTTTTAACCATTCTTGCTCTCGAATCTCGATCCTTGACTTTAGAGGAAAATATAACTTCAAATGACGAACACATTCCAAGATCAAGAAAGCACTGCTGCTTGTTAAACTGGATAAATCTTCTGGAAATTTAAAGTTGTTGGCAACCAACTCATATTTGTTCTTTTGTCCCGTGGTAACCCCCAAGGTTTGAAGCTCATCCTTGTAGTTTCTGATAACCTCACCATAGTATGCTTCATCAATTAATGGAAGATCAGTGAATTGAAGGACATCTTCCCATTCAGGATCAAGCAAAACAGACAAAAGAGGAGAATCAAAACCCTTAGAAGTTTTCAGCCAAATTCCTCGACTAGCACCTTCCACTAGCTCTTTTGGAAATAAATACTGTTCCCCCAAGTTTCTGATACATTCCAGCAATGAAATAGCCTGGTCTCTATTCAAACTTGATGACGTCCCAAGTAAATGAAGCTGGTCAGTTGTGAAACGAAAGGCTTGATTCCTTTCAAATGTGACACCCAGAAATTCGAACACATCCTTATACCAATTGATCTGATTATCATAAAACTTCTCATCAATCAGAGGAAGATCAAATGGCACATTGATCAATTGCAAGGTGGATACATCATTAAGATTAAGCAGTAAAGACTTGGAAGGAGATTTGTACCCTGAGCTGGTCTTCAACCAACATCCTTCTTTTATGCTTCTCACAAATCTTTCATGCAAACCAGCATTTCTTCCCAATAAGTTTTTTATCCAACCCAATAGAAGAAATTCATTCTCCTTTGTAAGTGGAGATGATGCAATGGGCAGCTCTGAGTTAGGAGGGAAAAGATCAGGTATGTCCACGACTTTCATGAATCTTTTCAGGAAGTTTAGTAACTGCCTTACATTTGTATTTTCACCAGCAAATTGGTATGGCTGAATGTACTCATCTCCTAAGAGAATGAGTTGGTGATTTTGTCTCATTATTGAGTTTTGCTTAGTAATTTTGCCCAGTTGCTAATAGATGATGGAACAAGTAATCCCTTCCTGTAAATATGTACATTGCCACAAGAATCAATAACTGGCATGGATGCACACAAAGGAAAATCTGCCTCTGAGATAAACTTCTTCTGCAATGAATGATACAAGAAGTGGGTGAAGCCAATAATCAAATTACGATCTTTTGATTCCTTCATATTCCGGAGAAGCTGCCTAATAAACTCATAAATTGTGATTTCCTCTACTCTTGCACGATCATGCAACCATGTCTTCAAATATTGACTCTTGCAATACCTTTTCAGAGCCATCTGAGTGGTTCCAGGCATAAAGAACAGATCAGATGCGAAGTTAAGTGTACCATTCCAATTAATCAACCAATCAATATGCTTATCTTGTGAACATAGGACTCCATTTCTCCCACAAAGTGCTGCCTTATTAATGCTACATGCCTCAATGTTTTTATTCCAAGAGACATATTTCAAGATGGGAAAGTGCTTAAGAGAAGTAGCATCAAAACCCCTATCCCACTTTTCAGCCAAAAAGCAAAGAAGCTTGATATAAACTTCTTCAGAAGCTTCAAAAACCAGATCAGGGCAACCTTGGATGCATTTAGAATACCACTCCAATGGCATCTCTCTCACTCCTAAGGAATCCATTGAATTTTTATATCTTGTATTATCCAAGGCCGCATTTTATACATAACTCCCATGGCAAGAAATGCTCTCTAAACTTACCCCAAGTTCCATGGCTTCTACAAGGATCTCACGAAAGGCACCAACCTTCCTACTTCAATAGGTCGGCCAAAAGCCCTTTTCTCAGAGAAAGATTCACAAGGAATGATGTGTTCTTTCACCAATTCATCCCTAATTGTTTTTCTCACTATGTTGAGCTCTGGAAAAGGAGAAGCCCGAATTGGCAAGAAATCAAGTACAGTTGCGATAGTACTCCTTGGTGATTCTTCGATCGACTTCAGCAATGAAGAGAAAGCAAAATTGAAGGCCATAGGAAAACAATTCAGGAAACCGTGGTTCCACTTGTTATTGGAGATTATCGTCTCTGTAGAAGGTGAAAGCAAAAAATCTGCCTGAATTATAAATGGGAAGTTAGTTATCATTTCAGTCGACAAAAATGCATAAACTCTTGCAGAAGAAGTTCCTCTTTTTAGCCGCTCACCATGTGGAAAAGCCAGTGAGATCACCAACTCTTCAATCTCCTTTCTCCCTTCCACTCTGTTCTCTGACTTAACAGGGAACCTCTGTTTCCACATATAATACGTACACTCTGTCCTAACTTTCTCATTGTGTTCATGTGCAGAAAGATAAAGAACATAGGATTCAGCATCAATATCGTTCCTGGTTTCATATTCAGTCTCCCTTGAAATCGATATTCCAGAAACAGTTGCATTTTCAGAAAGAGTATTAGCTTCTAGCACTGAAAGCTGTTTGATTTTGGAGAGGAAGAGGAGAAGCTCTGGATGTATGGTTGAGAGCTGATGAGAAAGACGCTCTTGAATCCAATTCCTGCAAGAACAAAAACATGTGGATTGTGAACCATATCATATGCAGAGCGATGTTTCCAAATGTAGCCTTCCCCCACCCTCTCGCTCACACACACAATGAACAGAAGGAATTGAGCAGAGTGCATAACATATTCAGAATCGCTTTTCAATGGTAACAGTTTTTATTTGGTGAACGTGCTTTTGAATGGTAACCGTTTTTATTTGGAGAACGTGAACAAAGTATTATTAGCCTTTTTATGGAGAACTTAATTAAGGGAAAAGTTTATATAGAGTCGACCCTCAAAACAATCAAATTAGAGCCTACCTCATAAATTTCATTAGAAGAAGTTGTTTTTATGCCCAAATATCCTCAAATTGATCATCTCGACATCAAGATGCATGAACATGAGAAACAAATGGATTTCAAGTTTTGGAAATAGTATATTTTGTAACGCATTTTTGGACCGTCAATTTTCAAGATTTTCAAATAATCATAGATCTACACTATTTTTGAAGCTTTCAAGTTAAAATACACATGAAAATATATTTTTAGGCTATCATAAAGATTTTCAGTATTGAAACCACATTTTCTTCACACAAACTCGTTAAAACTTAGGGATTGTATATAATGAGACCATTTACTTTTGGTACGAGGTTACTTATGACCATCCGATTTTGATAATAAATTTGATAGCTTGGGTGTGTCAAAAAGTTCGAGAAAATTTCTTTTGAACTTTGAGATTTATCAATAAAATGAATGCGGCCACCCATTTTCACATCCAATGGTCAACATTAATTGTGACCACCTTCTCATAATATACTTTTCCAAAATGGCTTAAAGGAGCTTTATGAATACAAAATAAAGCTGCAACTCAAATCCTAGCCCAGAAAATACATTTAATGACGGAAATCTCTATGATGGCTCTAAAATCAATTTTCAACATCGACAATTAAATTTGAAACTCAAAAATTGGTAAAGATCTGAGCTTATTTTTAAAGCAAAATGGACCGTCTAGATACTTTGTTACAACATACACTATTTTTAGAGTTTGAAATCTTTTTTTTTTTACAACTATAATGTTCAACTCAAGATGATTTCCAATGCATGACTTGCAATTTTCGACGAGTTATGAGGTGGGGATTTCCTTATTTTGATAAGGCTGCGGCCCTCACCAAGCATTTTTCATACTTAAAAGAATTGCACGTGTTATTTAAACATCATGCGTAATGTAATATTTATGTTAATGATATTTTGTTAACAAAATAAATTTACAAAATCTAAGTCACGGAAATATAGAATGTACTAAAAAGAACACCCCACCATGGCTGTAATACTAAACAATCCCTTAGAAAATAAGAAAATATACATGAAACAAATAATTGTAATCTTATAGTTATTATAATTACATAAGTATACGTAACTGATTGTAACACAGTTAGAATATCAATTAAGTATACTTAGTTCTTAAATTAGTTATTACTACAACTCATAAAAATGAATACTAGTACTTAATATAACAAATATATTAATTTGCATAAATTAATTATTATTGATGAGTTATATTGTAAAAAATGGATAATTATATACAAATTCATATAATTGTGAACATAATTTTGTAATGTAGATTATCAATATTTTACTTACGATTATGATTATTTATATAATTAATATGATACTCATAGATCTCTAGAAATAATAGTTAATATTCTTAATATTTTTATTTCTATTGTAATAATTGGTATATTGGGAGGAAATGATAAGACTTATTTTAGGTTTAAAATATGGGAAAGGAGAACTTGCACCCCATTAGAAATGAGTGGGACTTTCACATATAAATTTAGGAATGAGTATGACTTGCATGTACCTTCCCCTACAACATAAAAGATATATACTTCCCTTTAATCCAGCCGTTCAATTTACATCAAGAGATTCCCCTACAACATAAAAGATATATACTTCCCCTTAATCCAGCCGTCCAATTTACATCAACAGAGCCACTAATAATTTAATCTAGATTGGATGCGTATTGTATTTTTAATTGTTTTCTGCACTATATGAATATGAAATTTGGCATGTGTCATCATCTCAATGGGGTGCACCATATAAAATATTAAAAAAAATATTTTTGATAAAATACAATGACCAAATTATCCCTGAAACTTTTAAGGGTATTTTAATAATTTTATTTATATAGAATAATTTTTATATGTTCGAGTCTAAGAGAGGATTGGATGCCCAAATTTTGGTGTCAAAATGTTTCGTATAAAAAAAATTAGAAACAAAATAATATGGAAGGTGACACTGTGATTGAGGCCATCTAAGCCATCCGTTTAGAATGCTAATTGGACGGTTGGATAAGGGGAAGTATAGAAAGCTTGCCAAAAACAAAATATTAAAGCGACACAACAATTGAGAGATATAAAGCAAGGGTCGTTGCGAAGGGGTTTACTTGAACTTATAGTGTTAACTACAAAAAAACCTTTGCTCCAGTGGTTAAAATGAATATTGTGAGAACTTTACTTTCTATTCACAAGAAGATGACAAAACTCTAGCTTGCAGGTCCAAGCAACAATCTATGGGTTTAAACAGTCTCCCAAGGCATATTATGCAAAACTAAGTCAATTGCTCATTGATATAGGCTTCGCTCATAATAGTGATGTTTCATCCATTTTCGTAAAAAGGAGCCAATCCAAGAGTGTTATCGTCCTTGTTGATGTTGATGATATTGTTGTTGTAACAGGTAGAAACTCAAATGCTATAGTAAAATTGAAAAACTATCTTTGTACCAAGTTTGATATAAATGATTTGGGAAAACTTAAATATTTTTTTGGAATTGAGATTGCTCATTCTCACATGGAGTATTTTTATTTCTCAAATAAAATATGTTTTAGACCTTTTGCGTGAAATTGGCAAGTTAGGATGTAAATTAGTTGACATTCCAACTAAGACAAATTATAAACCTAACATAAACTCAGGCAAGGATTTAGAAGAAACTAGGATGTTTGAACATTTAGTTGGTCGACTTATATATCTTACTATCACTAGGCCTAACATTGCTCATGCACTCAGTATGATAAGTCAATTCATGCATTCTCCAAAAATTGATCATCTTAGAGCTGCCAATTGGATTTCAAGGTTTCTTAAGCCATCACTTAGAAAGAGAATTTAATGAAAAAAATGGACATGCTAATATTATTGCCTTTTCTTATGCTGATTGGGCAGATATTCCTACAAATAGAAGATCCACTACAAGGTATAGTCCATCAGTGGTGGGTAACCTTCTAACTTGGAAAAGTAAAAAACAGTCAGTAATTGCTCGATCTATTGTCGAGGCTGAATATGAGTCATGGCAACTATAGCATGCAAATTAAATTGGTTTATCTATACATATCGCATCAAAACCGATATTTCATAAACACACTAAGCATATAGAAACATATTGTCATTTTGTGAAAGAGAAGGTTCAAGCCAAAAAAATTATTACCCCCTTTATCAAGAGAGAAAATCAGGACGCTCGAGCCTTTACTAAAGCTATTAGCTAGGTGCAGTTTCAACAAACAATAAACAAGTGGGGCTTGATAGCTATCATTGAACCAACTTGAGGGGGAATGTTGAAACCGCGTACATACAATAATTATGTAAATCCCTTATTGGGGCAACTAATTGTATAGGATATATAGGATATATTTCTATATAGGATATATTTCAGAGATATTTAGTGTATCAGTTTCTATTCTGTTGGGATATTGTAAAATCTATAAAATACATGGTGAATAGGATAATAGGTATGAGAGAAAAGCCTTTTACTCGCGGATGCAGGTCTTAGAGACCGGACCACATATATTCTGTTTTCTTCTCCTTTCTCTTCTTGAAATATTCTTCCTTCTTTCTAGTTTTTCCTTTTTTATGACTTTGAACACAGTGAACTAAGGAATTAAACAGAGTGAAAAACATATTCAGAAATGCTTTTTGGATGCCTTCAAGATTGACAAATTGTTAAGAATAACAGAAAAAGAATGATAAAGAAAAAAAACAGAGGTCGTGTTTATATAAATTATAAACTCCCTCTTCTCAATGAAGAAAACAAAATGAGCAGAGTACAAATCATATTCAGAATTGACGTATTAGCTTCGTTTTTTTTTTTAAAGGGGGAATGCTAACAAAATATTATGCTTTTAATGGACAAATTATTCAGATTTCAGAATGACAGAGAGACAACGGTTTTAAAGAAATAAAATACATGTTATAAATAAACTCTCTCCAATGTAACCACCCTGTCTCTTCCCCTTCTTTGTCGATCGTCCAACACTCTGATATGGACTCTATGTTCCTCCTCTGAAAGCCCTTTTCATTATTGAAGACAAGTAAAGGTGCAGAAGTTCCAGTGCCGGTAATGTCACTAGATGTTATAACAAACTCCAGAGAAGGTTTGATGCCTGGTAAATACTCGTTTGTCTTCTGCATTCTGTTCATTTGATGTTGGGTAAAAATCATTCACCATGATCGACTCTAAATTCACTTGGGGTGAACAGAATTGACGAAGAAAACAGTGAATATAGTATGAGAAACTGGATTTATTCTTCACTTTTCTCATGTTTATGATGGGTACAAATCATATTTATCCTTCATTTTATATCTTTCGAACAGAAAACCAGCACCCAAAAGAGCATGTTGATATTTGGGATTAACTTGAAATAGAAATAATGAAGTAAAGAGTGACTTTAGTGAGAAAAACAAAGTTTTCTTCTGCCATCATCATGTACTTCACAGTGTTAAGAAAAAATCATTCAATTTGATTCTTTCTGATAAAAATGAGAGAAACCAAAAGAATAAAAGGAGCAAGTCAGTTTTAGGGAGAAACCTGAATTAACTCCATGAGGTAATGAACATCCTTGGTGTAAAGCTCTGCTGACAAATTCCGGACAGCATGATGAAGGTCTTCAGTGAGAGGATTGGGTTCCCTCCGTATTGAAAACTTTTGAATCCTTACCTCTTCTATGTTCTCTCTTTCTGGCGTTCTCCATTGTGAATTATCAGTTTGAAAAGAGTTAAAAATGCTGCTACTACTACCGGTAGCCATTGTGGATTATCAGTTTGATTCGAGTTAAAAAAGAAGTAAAGACTATACTAAAGAGCAATGTCTCTATTTTGAATTTTTTTCTATTAAACCAGAGTAGTTCTTTTATATTCTTTCTTCTTTCATAGATTTGGGGCGTAAAATTTGAAACTCTAGAGAGAGATGTGGAATTTTAGAGAGAATGAGGGTGGCGGGATTTTAACCAGAAAACAAGAGAGTTTCTTTTGGACTGTAGAGAGAGAGAGGGTTCAATGAGTTGAATGAGAGAGTGAGAATGCTTCCCTTAACAAAAACAGGAGACTTCCAGGGAAGAGGAAAGATGTTATGGAGCGAGAATGAGGACGTCCTTTTAAAGAGCTAGAGAGAGAGTGTAGTTCAAAGGATTTTAGAGAGAGAGTGGGCTTCTTAGGGAAGTTTGAACGACTTAGACAGAGAAAGTGTAAGGTTCACGGATAGGGGGAGCTGATTAATGGCAGTTTATGTAGAGGGAGTGACTTCGAGGTTAAGGAAATCCGGGGTTAAAAAAGTGGGGGCAAGCTTTCCCCTATGGCATAAAACTTACTTACTTCCGCTTATCCAACCGTCCATTCTGAATGGAGGGCTAAGATTTTTCCAATTACAATATCATATCTCTGCACTATTTTTTTTTAATTTTGTTTTCTATAAACTATTTTGACACCAAATTTTGGACGTCTAATCGTCTATTAAACTTGCACTAATGAAAAATACAAAAAAAATATTTTCAATAAAATAAAATGACCAAAATACCCTTAAAAATTTTAAATGGCATTTTGGTCATTATATTTTATCGAAAATTTATTTTTAATATTTTTTTATAGGTGCGCCCTAATGAGAAGATGGCAAGTATCAATTTTCATATTCATATAATTTGTATAAATAAAATAAAAATAAAATACTTTGAGACATCGAATCTAAGATCAAACGGTGATTGACTCTCTTGATCAAAATGGGATGGTTGGATGGTAAAGGGAGGATAGTTCTTCTATGTTGTAAGGGAAAAATAGAAACATTTCCCAAAAAGTGGAAGGAGGAATCATTTGGAAGAACAAAAACCGAGTAAGTACGGATGCCATTTCTGAAAGGACCCCTCTCTTCCTTTTTCTCTTTCATCAAACACTTTTGATTGGGGAAAGTATAATGTAAAAGAAAAAGTTTATATAGAGCAGAGGCTCTAAACAATCAAATTTATGCCTAACTCAAAAATTTCACTAAAAGAGGTTGTTTTGATGCCCAAATATCCCTGAATTGATCATCTTGACATCAAGATGCATAGATATGAAAAAAAAATATTTCAAGTTTTGGAAATAGTGTATTTTGTAACACATTTTTGGACAGTCAATTTTCAAGATTTTTAAGTTTTCATAGATCTATCGATCTACACTTTTTTTGAAGTTTTAAACTTTATAAATAAATATGAAAATATATTTTAAGGCTTGTAGACACTTCATTTTAAATCTGAACTCTTAGGACCACATTATCCTAGTAGACTCAATTTAATTACCCCAAAATACCCAAATTCTATCCCAATTTGAAGTAGAGCCCAAGAGCTTTCCAACGGTCTAATAATCGCCTGAATCGGACCTATGGATAAAAAGATATAACAAATAACAATTTAGTCACTGTGAGACCCACTTGTCGGGCCGCGGGCCGGGCTGTAACGGGCCCGACTGGCCCAGAAACAGGCTGATGACACAGTCAACACATCTGATGATGCAGTAAACACGTTTTTTTTAATTAGATATGGCTAAAACTTCAAGATAAATTCAAAAAATTCCGATAAAACTTCAAAAAAATTTAGAAAAAATCACCAATTGAATCTTATTAATACCCCCTCTCCCTATCCCAAAAGGAGAGAGAAAAATAGACCAAAAAAACCTTAGAAATTCTCAAAATTAGGAAAATTATCCACAAATAGGAAAAACCTTTAGAAAATTCCTAAAAATTTAGAAAAAATTCCAAAAAATTAAAGAAAATCTCAGAATTTATATTCAACCTCTGGAGGTCATAAAACATTTAGAAAACTAAAGAAATTATCCTTCAGACCCCAAGAACGACCAACAGTTTTAGAAAAAGCTCTAGATTGAAACCCTAGCCTCTTGAAGTCCTAACTCCCAAGACTGAAAAAACCTAGACCTAGGGCACAAAAACCCTAGATCAAAACTAGAATTATGGCACAGTAACCCTAGATCTAACCCTTTACACCAGAGATCTGATGATCAACATCCGAATCAGAGAGGCAAAAAGGGCTGGTTCTGATACAGGCAAGCCCTCAAAGGCTCAGGAATCTCAGGTCATCCGGCCCGAATTGGTATTATTTCTTTCTCTCTCTTTCTTCTTCTTTTTACTGTTTTGCTTCTTTTATTTATTTTTGTTTTATTAACTTGTCTTAAAAATCGTATTTTAATGCTCTGGATCATGTTGGCTCTACCACAGATCCGAGAGCTGATCTGCTCGTTTCAGGGCAAATATGGCCTCATATTTGAAATTCAATCAGTCCCACTTTCTCTACCACTTTATTTACATCTTTCTAATTAGTTTAAGGTGTTAAAATTGGAGAGATCTTCATCATAAGATCTGTCAGATTTTCATCGTAAACAAGGCTATGTAGAGATTTGCCATATTTGTGGCTGCTATATCTGTTCACAGAAACCACATTTCTCAACACACTATTTGAAGGTAGGCTTAATTGTTTAGAGCCTAGGCTCTATACAAACCTCACCCGTATGTAAATTGGGTGGTTGCAATTATTCAAGCTCAAACTTCAAAAGAAATTTCTCAAACTTTATGACACATCCACTCTATCAAATTTCGCAATAAATAGTTGTAAGGAATTGTGACCACCTTGTATCAAAGATGAATGGTCTCATTGTATACAATCTCGATTGATTAGGCCACTAATTAATACTTTGAGTAATTTGTCAAGAAAATTGACTGTCGGTTTGAGGATGACATCCTCGGACTACGTTTTATTTTTTTTAGTTTTTCCGTTACTAGAGTAGTGCCCTCGTGTAAGGGGCAATGCCCAATCCAGAATGCAGTCTGAGGTTGGCAGCTTCAGACTGCCTTATTTCTTAGCAAATAAATGAGCTAATTCGGTTAGAGGATGGCAACCTCGGACCGCCCTGAAGAGCATTGTCCAAGGTGATCCGAGGATACCAACTTTGGATTGCTTTGAAGAGCACTACAGAAGGCAGTCTTGATGATGCTAACAACATACCACCTAGGCACAACCCTAAACACTAGGCCTCAACCCTATTATTGAAAAAACTAAAATAAAAATAAAATGTGGTATGAGGGGCAATTTTGAAAGAAAAAAAAAAAAACCTCTTGTTCGCCAACTTTTCAGGTAATCTTAGCCCAAAATTGACTCATTTTGTATTTTAGTAATTTTTCGTGTCCATACGTAATTAAATTTTATTATTCTATCATCAACAACTACTAAAAGCAAATTTAGAGTGTAATTTGTATAAGGCTGAGGCCCCTAATAATCAAAGTAAAATGCATCTTCAATTAGGGGCCGTTTGGTACCTGAAAATATATTACAGGAAAATAGATTTTTATATATTTGGGTATACTGTATTAGTAAAAAAATGAAAATAAATTACACAATATTTCCCCAAATGTCGTGAAATCTATTCACACAAGGAGGGATGGGAAATCTTTTACTCGCATGAGGGGTAATCTATTGTGCATGTCTCTCTAAATAAAAGCCCTCCCTCCTGCGCACATCCTCTTCTCCCTCTCAGGCTCCTCTTTTTCTTCTCAACTTCGTGAGCCTACCACCTTCCTCTCTCACCTCCCTCCCTCTCTCGTATTAAGTCATTTGCATATTTTTCTGTCTCTACCATAAGATGTGCCTTTTCTCTCTCTAAGCTCTCTCTCATATTTTGGCGATTTTTTTTCAGCTGGTCATCTAGAAAGACAAAGAAGTAGCAGCCACCAAAGACTATCTTGTAAAACCTCTGTAGCGTCATCAAGCGAGGGTAGGCAAGGGCTGTCGAGGAGCAGGGTGTAAGAGGGTTGTTCGTTGAGCAGGGAGATAGCTTCCTCACGAGGATTTGTCCTCCAAAGGTGGTATTCTCAAATCCTCAGAAGCGAGTTGAAAGGTGGGGGAAAAAGAGAGCGTTATTGAGATGAAGAAAAGTGAAAATATTCATCACGAATTTTTGTTGCATTGTTTTTGGTGTTTAGTTTGTTGCTTCTCCTAGTTTTCTTCTTTACGTTAATTTATTTGACATGTTATAGCCAAACCAAAAATCTTTGATTGCTCACTTTAATTTCGGTCTTCTTTTACGAGGGAACTATAATTTCTTGTGTGTTCTTAGTTGTTTTGGTTTCTTTGTTTTGCTCTGTTGTATGAAGATTCTTCTTTTTATGCAACAATCTTCATCCCTCTTCTAGTTTAGAGTTTAGGGTCAATGCTTGTTCCATGAGATCCTTGTTTGTCTTAGAGTCTTTTTAGGATAACATGGGGGTTTGTAGACTGGTGGTTCTACTTTTGTTTCACATTTACTTGAGACCCTATGAAACTGCCCATACAAAGGATCAAAGTTCATCCAAGCTCTGTAAGACAATTGATTCTCTATAACATAGGTTGTTTGTTGCTTCTGTGCAGTAATAGAGTCTCTTGATTCTTTTGTTAGGTTCTCCAATTCTTCTCTGGTATTCTTTCTTAGTGATTGCTTGCAGTTAATTGGTGCTGGTGGATTTTGTGATATCAAGGTTCCATTATAACTATGTGTTTTGTGAAATTATTCATGATAGGTTGTTTTGTTCAAATTTCAAGACATTTGTTGCTCTTTTCTAGTGGAATTTTGAGGTCTCGTTACCATGCTTTGTTTCTAGGTGATAGTTGTTTTAAGGTATTTTTCAACGTTTGTATCCTCGAGGTAAATAAGGAGGAAGTCAATCGTGACCTAGGCCCGCCTGTACCAAAATGCCTACAGACCACATAACACTGTTGAAATAAGCCCTGATCTGGAGCGTATTTTTGAAAAGCAATAGATTGGTCCCAAAAAGTATGTGGAGGTAACACGTGACTTCCTAAGAGCACCCGCTGAGGTTTGCTGCACTCTGATGACGTTAAGGTGGATCAGAGACAAAATCAATTTTCAGATTCGACCTGTAACATGCTTAAAAAGCACCTTATAACTATATCCCTATCACCAGAGCTTCAAATGAATACCAGACCACTTCCATTGGATTCAGAAGGTCCTAAAACCCTTAGATTTCAAATTTCAGCTCTTCGAACACTTTTGGACCATTATGTGGCCAACTTACCCAAAAAAGGTGGGTTACACACTATTCTGACACACCCTCGGTGAAACAATTTTCACAAATGGAAACTGTGTAATGTGATTTTGGGATCACCTTTGAAGGTTCGTAACTCCTTCGTCTTAAGCCGGATCAAGTTCAAATTTTACAAGGACCTTCGTCTCGTCGACGCGCATGTTTTGATATGTGCCACGACCCCATGACACGACCCGAGAAGATAGAAATCTTAGAGAGAAGACGCTTAAAAAAACTCATGTGTTGCAGATTTTTTGAAAAATGATATCCCTTTGATCACACGACCACATCACGGAATCCCAATGTTAGATCGGCTTGAAAGTGGGTCTGTTGCGACCGCGAGGTCAAGGGCTTCAATTCAAGTTAAGCATCGCACATGATGAATGGCCGGAAGAGCTATATTTTAAGATGGTAAAAGAGGCATTTTTCAATGACCGGAATCCAAATTTTGGCAAGTTCCCCAATTTGGCAAGGGGCGATTCGGACATCAAATCAAGTTATTCTCATTGCCAAATGATCGTGACGACTTCCCCATCGTTCAACAATAAAAGGATTGATCTAAAACGACAAAGAATGAACAAGATTTGCGATCTAAGATTGCATATTTCTCATCTTTTGACGGATTTTGCCAAGAGCTCAAAGCTTCGATTCAATGATCAAGAGATATGTTAAAACGATCGTCTCGTCGAGACTGTCACCTTCACGACATTCTTCTCGCCGAAAAGTCACCAGAAGGGCCCAAAGTTAACCGAAAGATCATCATCGTTCATGGCCACTTTTTGGGATTATCGTGTCATTTGGAAGATTGTGGGTAAGTGCACAATGGTCATTTTACCCCAAAAGCATCCACCTTTGTTTCAAAGGGAGCTTTATATAAGCATTTGTGACCCTAAGTTCAAAAGGAAGGGAATTAATGAGATTTGGCCCCCCTAATCTTAAGATTTTCAATTTGAGTTTTCTCTTGATTTGTAATACTTTTATCTATCCCCTCTCATCCAAAGAGAGAGAAAACATTTCCCATAAGCCACTATCCTTGGAACTTCTCACTCCTCACTTGGAATCTCTCATTTCTCACTTGAGACTCTCCACTCTCGACCTAACCACTGGTCTGATCCAAGGATCCGACTAGGTAATCTCTTTTCTCTTTCTCTCTCTGACTTCTATCTCCTCTCTCTTTCCCTCTTTCCCTCCCCACACAGTCAACCGGGCCGGTGGCCGGCAGCTAAGCCACCGGCCCGCCTCTCTTTCTCTCTCTTCCCTCTCTTTTTCTCCTCTATTTCCTCTCTTTTTATTTTCTCTTCGCTCTCATTTTCTCTCTCTCTCTCTTCTTTCTCTCCTTCCTTTTCCCCTCTGTCTCTCTCTCGCTCTCCCACAGTCAGCTGGACCGGCGGCTAAGCCGCCGGCCTGCCTTCTCTTCTCTCATTCTCTCTCTCTTTTTCTCTCCTCTTTTTTATTTCTCTCTCTCTCTCTCTCTCCATCTCTTTCTCTCTATCTCTCCCTCTCCCTCATGCCCAACCAGGCCGGTGGCTAAGCCGCTGACCCGCCTTCTCGTTCTCCCTTTGTCTCTCTTCCTTTCTCTTTCATTCTCTTTCTCTCTCTTCCTTCTCTTCTTTCTTCTCTTCTCGTCTCCTCTCCTCTTCTTTCTCTTCTCTCTCTATTCCCTCTTCCTGCCTCTCTCACTTCTTCTCTCTCTTATCTTTCCTTGCTCTCTCTCCCCCTCTCTTTTCTCTTCTCTTTCTCTCTCTCTCTCCCTCTTCTCTCTCTTCTTGTCTGCTCGTTCTCTCCTTCTACTTCTCTCTCTCTCTCCCATGGCCAATCAGGTCAGCAGCTAAGCCGTCGACTTGCCCTCTCTTTTCCCTTTCTTCCTTTCTCTCTCTCTTTATCTTCTCTTCCTCCTCTCTTCTTCTCTTTCTCCTCCCTTTCTCGCCCTCTTGCCCAAATCGGGCCGCCGTCAGCCTGCCTCCTTCTCTCTCTTCCTCTCTTTCTTTTTCTCTTTCTCTCTTCTTATTCTCTCTCTCCTCATCTTCTCTTCCTCCCTTTTTCTCTCTCTATCTCACCCAAATCGAGCTGGAAGTTAAGCTACCGGCCTGCCTTATTCTCTATATCTCTCGCTTCTCTCTTCCTCTCTTTCTCCTTCTTTCTCTTCTTCTTCTCTCCCTCTTCTTTCTTTTCTCCCTTCTATCCTCTCTCTCTCCTTCTCCTCTCTTCTCTCTCTCCCTCTTGCTCTTTCACAGTCAACCGGACCTGCGGTTAAGCCGTCGACTCTCCCTCTCTTCTCTCTGTCTCTCTTTCTCTCTCCTCTTCTTTTTTTCTATCTCTTCTCTCCTCCTCTTTCTCTCTATCTCTCCCTCTCCCTCACAGCCAATCGGGTCGACAGTTAAGCTGCCACCCGCCTTTTCTTTTTCATTTTCTCTCCCTGCTCTTCCCTCTCCTTCTCTCTCTGCTCTTCTCTCTCCTTTCTTCTCCTCTCTTCTTCTCTCTTCTATCTTTCTCCTTCTCTCTCTTCTTCTTCTCTATCTTCTCCCCCCTCACTTTTCTCCTCTATTTCTCCCTCTCTCTCTCTCTCTCTTCTCGACTTCTCCCTCTTTGTCTCTCTCGCATAAATTGGCTAAGCCGTTGACCTACATTCTCTCTCTCTCTTCCCTCTCTTCTCATCTTCTCTCTCTTTCTCTCGCTCAAATCAGGCCAGCTGCTAAACCGTCGGCATGCCTTCTTCTCTCTCTCCCTCTCTTTCTTCCTTTTTTCTCTCTCTTTCTATCTTCTTATTCTCTCACTTCTCATCTTCTCTTTCTCCCCTTTTCTCTCTCCCTCACTTTCTCCTTCTCTTTCATCCTCTTTCTCTTCTTCTTCTCTCCCTCTTCTTTCTCTTCTCTCTTCTCTCCTTCTTCTCTCTCCTTCCTTCTCTCTTCTCTCTCCCTCTCACTCTCTCACAGTCAATCAGACCCGCGGCTAAGCCATCGGCCTGCCCTCTCTCCTCTTCTTTCTTTCTATCTCTCTCTTCTATCCTCCTCGTTCTCTTTATCTCTTCCTCTCCCTCATGGCCAACAAGGCCGCTGGCCCACCTTCTCTTTCTCCCTTTATCTCTCTCTCTCCCTTTTTCTCCTCCCTTATCTTTCTTTCTCTTTCTCTCTCTTCCTTCTATTCTCTCTTCTTCTTTCTCTTCTCTCACTTCTCATTTTCTCTTTCTCCCTCTCTCTTCTTCTTTTCTCTGTCTTCTCGTCTTCTCTTTCTCCCCTTCTCTATCTCTCCCTCTCTTTCTTCTCTTCCCTCCTCCCCCTCTCTCTCACCCAAATCGGGCCGGCAGCTGTCTTGCTTTCTTCTCTCTATCTTCTCTTTCTCTCCTTCTCTCTCTTTCTTTCTCTCGCCCAAATCGGGCCGGTGGCTGCTTCTTCTCTCTCTCTTCTCTCCCTCCTCTCTCTCTCACCTTCTCTTTTCTACTCTCTTTCTTCCTCTCTTCTCGTCTTCTTTTCCTTCCTTCTCTCTCTTCTCTTCCCCTTTTTTCTCTCTTCTCTCTCCCTCCCTTCTTCCTTCTCACTCTTTTCTCCTCTCTTTCTCTCTCTTCTAGTTCCCTCTCTCTCGCAAAAATCGGGCCAACAATTAAGCATACGGCCCGTCCCCTTCTCTCCCTCCCTCTCTTTCTTCTCCCTCTCTTTCTTCTCCTCACTCTCTTCTTTCTCGTATCGTCTTCTCTTTCTTTCTTTTTCTCTCTCTCTCCCTCTCTTTCTTCCTCTCTTTCTCCCTCTCTCTCCCCTTCTTATCTCTTCTCATGTTCCCCTTCTCTCCTTCTCTTTATCTCTCTTCTCTCCCTTTCTCTCCTTTTTCTCCTCCCTCTTCTCTTTCTTTCTCTTCTGTCTTTATCTCTCTTCTCTCTCTCTTCCTTCTTTCTCTCCTCCACCTTTCTCTCTATCCTACACGCTCCCACTCTTACCTTTCTCCCCTCTCTCTCGTCCTCTCTTCCATTCTTTCTCCCATACTCTCTCTCATTCTCTTTGATTATCTTTCTCTTCTCTCTCCTCCTCCTCCTCCTCCCTCTTGTCTCCCTTCTTTCCCCTTAACACCCCCATGCTACACCTTCCATTCACAATATTCTATCATGTTTATTTATTTATTTATTTGTTGATTCATATGAGACGGCGTTGAAAGGCTGCCAAATTGATAAACAGCCTCGTATCACCCCATTTCTTCTTTTTTTTTAATTTTTTTCTTTTTTCTTTTTACATATCTCTCTAAAGACAAGTCAAGGTCTTTTGACCCACTTGTCTGACAACCTTATGTGTGTGTTCATGAGTCGTAGAGTGTAAGCAAGGAGGCTAAAGCCAAACCCGCCTCAGGCTAGGGGGGCTTTCCGTCGTGATCTATAAGGGTGCCCAAGCGAAACGCCTGAGCGTGTCACAGACCCATCGTGAGGTATGTCTCGCCTCACACCACACAATCCTCTCTCACTAGTTGGTAACTGTCTGCATGTACACCCCACACACCGCGGTTCCGAGGGAGCGATCTCGAGCTAAACCCAAATCTAGGTCCCCATGTGGTCCTACGACAGGACGATATCGAGGCTCAACCATCTCGGCGACTCCACTGGGGACATCGCGACCCCATCGCCAGTTTAGGCTGCTTGCCAAGCATTCTACTCTTCATACACACACATCTCTTCGGGATTATTTAATCTCTACATCCGGGTTGGGGATTTCGTTATCCCCACACTCGGGAGTCTCTCCTTTGGGGGTGAAGTTCCGCGAACGTCGTTCCCCACTTTCCTCTTGAGTGTCGAACACGCTTCATGCTCCCAGGTTCTCACCCGGCATGGAGTATGGAGGGATCTTCAAATCCATTCTTCCCTATCTACCGGCATCAACAGACCACTCGTTGATGCCACTTGCATTGGTGGTACTTCAACCACCCCTCACAACATTCACCCAACTATCGGCAAAGCACTTGTCAATACCACTGTTTGGGGCAGCCGAAAGGCTATCTTCCACAATTGGCAGAAAGCCTATCATTGCCTTTGTGGGTTGCTGTATGACCAAATTATGTTTAGGGTGCTCACACTATGAAGTAATTTATCATTGTACTTGACAATTTTGAACACCCATAAATATACCTTTGTTTTATACATGGAGCATTTTTTTAGTAAGGGTATTTTCGATAATTTGAAGGAGCATGACATCATCCACATAGGGTGTGATGTTACTTACCCACATGGACACACTAGTGACATTTAATGCTCTATGTGGGTGATGTTATACCCTATGTGGATGATATCACACTCCTCCTAATGACTAAATAGACCCTTATGAAAAAAATTATCTATGTACGTTTCATAAGTGTCCAAGATTGTTGAGTATAATGATAAGTTGCTCTATAGTATCAGCACCCTTTTAAAAAAAGTTGGCCTTGGAGAGATATCAAGCCATTTTTTATATTCCCCCAAACCAGACCTATCCCAAATTATTTCTGTTTTTTATTAGCAATTCTCAATCCAGATCACCTGGTATTAAAGTACTAGTATAAGGTGTCAATCTTAAACCATCATAGTAACATTGTTCCAGTGCTAAACACCTCCACAATGGCTTAAAGATCTAGTTCTACCTGTAATTATGGAATGTAAAGTTCCAAAAAATGGTGCAAATCAAGGCAATCTATAAATACTTGAAAAAATGGACAATCTAGATCACTGGATGCATTATTTTTTAGGACTTGATGTCGTTTTCTTTCATAACCATACTGATCAATTGGAGGATTTTCCTTTGAAATAACTTTTCAAATACTATATGACTAACAACTTCAACTTCCTTTGCTATTGAGCACGTATACTATGCTCCCGCTAGAGCATATAACATATATATATATATATATATATATATATATATATATACTCTCTTGATGTAGAAGACCTATTTGAGAGGATTTTTTCAATCTTAAATTTTAGGGACCCCCTAAGAATAACTAGATTATTATTCTAAAAAAACAAATTGAATTTTGAGTTTCATAACACAACTAAAATTTGGGTGCTCTCTGTTCAATCTTGATACACTATTTTTTTCAAGTGCATAGAGGGTGCAATTAGGATTTTTTTTTCTTTTCTTAAGATTAATCTAGGGATTGAAGATGTTATGTCTGTAAAATTTTGGTGTTTAAAAATTAGTCTTTGTTTTACCTGAGAGAGTAAATGGATAGTCTACTCCCACACGAATATAATATCTTTTGGCTGAAGTATTTATCCTCAATGCGATGGTTTTCGCCATAGGCTATATAGAGGTAAGGAAAAAGCCTCCACACTTGCTCCCAAAAAAAGGTACTCCATGATTCATAAGCCAAAAGTTTCATACTCCAGTCGGAGCATGCTATCCATTTACTACCTCAGCTAAAACTCAATTTATTAGTAATTGGAGGACCCCAAATTGGAGCATGTAACAATTTGGAACTCATAGACTAACAAAAAATTTTAAAAAAGGAAAAAATTCATATAAAACTCTCCATGTACTTGAAGAAGCCAATGTCTTAAGATTGAACAAAGATCATCCAATATTTTGACAATATGATATAATTTTTAAAAATGTTAAAGTTCAAAACTTCTCTTTTAAAAATCAATCATCTAGTGATTTTTTAGATGGATTTCAATTTTTTATATTGAAAACATACTCCTAAGCAGGTCATTTGGCTGAGGAGTAGAGGTATAATCACTATTGGAAAAATCAAGCGATCTAACCGTTAACCGCCCGGTTAGATTGGAACTAGCCAGTACCTCTAACCGCCCTGTTAGATCGGAACTGGCCACTAGTCGGTTCCGGTTTTGGGCGGTTTTGGTG
>NW_006498507.1:3387679-3400668 GCF_000471905.2 Amborella trichopoda | reverse complement strand
AGGAATTTGATTTGTAATTTATTTTTTAATATTATTTACACTTTGGTAAAGATTAAAAATTGTTTTGGTTATTAATACTCACTTTTATCTTTTCCCATCTTTTTCAAAAAAAAAATAAAAACATTCTTTGCATGTTTTTGTTTTTCAACTTCTTTTGAATGTATTTTGTTTTAATCATTCTTTGCATGTTTTTCATATTTTAGTAGATTTTTTTTGCTCTATATTTTTTTTTTTTCCAACACTTTTTTGACCGCCCGGGACTTGTCTGGTTGAACTTATTGAATCAGTCAATTTACTGGTTAGACCGGTGAAACTGCTTCCAAACCCATGTCCGATTAACCGTTTTGGTTCAATTTTACGAACACTGGGTATACTACACTCCAACAGGAGCATAGCATACGACCTCAGTTCATAATCATGATAACATCACTTCATATAAAGTAATCTTCATCCAATCAATAGTGTGAAGGTGGGCCTATAATGGGATTATGACGAACTTGGTTGGACCCACTCCACTCCATTACTGGAATGGTGGGGATTGCCACATTATAACCATCATGCCCTGGCTTCTCTCTATTTTGTATTAGGTGTGGAGTGAGAGATAGGTAGAGATTCTGTGTGCCAACTAATGAGACCGGTAGGTTGTGTTTGTTGGCCACGTTGGACCTTTTGCATTACTATTTTTTTTTGGAAAATTGTTTCATGCGAGTTGGACCGCATTTTTATACATGCAGCCCATAAGTGTCTAGCATCCATCTTAAAGATGGATGCAAATATGTGGTCCATCTAAACCGATGGATGCAAATATGTGGTCCATCTAAAAACAATTGAAAATAACTGTCCAAATGTTAGAATTATTATTTTTAGTTTTTAAATTTATTTATTTGTTCATTTCCATGTTATAGATTACCTATCCTAAAAAATCAAGTCAGAAAATCAATTTCAAAAATAAATTAATTAAGGGGTCTGTATTTCTACATATCACATCCTTTTCTTTTTGAAAAAGTGTTTTGTGAGTAGGCCTACTGACACTATTTTTGTGTGGTCTCTCTACAAATTATGTCTCGAAGATGTATTTTCTATCCAAAATTTTAGAGTTCAATAACCTCAACCATGACAATGATCTAAATTTGAAAATTTTCTTTTTGAAAAAAATATAAATATTAATTTTTGAATTATTATATTATCCATCCATTTTAACTTTTAATAGATGTAATATGTTTTGACATCTATCTTTTAGTAGATAGACAAGGGACCACACGGTAATAGGTGAGTCAGCTGACACACCAAAACCTTGTCCTAACTAAAATACCCAAAGGACCCCCTTATTTGTAGACACACGTGTCCATGTCTACATGCAATTTTGTTGGACCTATGTAAATAAATGTTATGAACCTTGCAGGACGCACCTGCGGTGTAAGCTTTAGCAAGAAACAACATATTCCTTTCATCACGAGATAAATTATTCCAAAGTCATTCCTAGCCACGTGATGCATGGAAGAGTTTTTTGTGAGGGGGCCGATTCATGTGTCTGTTGTCTTTTGAGAGATGTAAGGTCTCAAGTGTATCTGTTATTGCAAAATGTATTTCTCTGTCGAAGTTCTGAATTTGGATCATTTGCCCAATAAACACACTAGTATGAGAATTATTCCACAAATTGTTTGTCTATGTCCATTTTTCGACTTCTGTTATTTGTAAAATCCCACAAATAAACCCCTAAAACCATTTATTTTTCCAACAGTCATGCACTTTTAGTGCTAGTCATGGTACACAACAAGGTTTTGAAAATACGGCTCAATGACCTGAATCGCCCTTGCGATTAGGCCTAGTGAAAGCGGATAAAAAAATAAGAATTTAGAAATAAAAATAAAAAATAAAAAATATTACAAAATAAAGTGGGACCAATTATCTCACATAATCGCCCATTTATATTAGATAACTTAACAGGACCAACCAATTTATGGGGTAAACCAACTGATTCTCGATATTTAGAAGGATCTGCATCGACCGGACCGATTCCTAATCCAAATCGACTGGTTTTAATCTAAATCACCAATTTTTAAGATCTTGGTATTTAGTGAAGCTAAAGTGGCCAAAATCGTGGATCACACCACAATGAGACAAATCTATAATCTTTTTGTTGGAAAAAATACGGTCCAACGGCCGAAACGGGAAGCAAAATAAAATAAACGAAAATCGGGTATCATACCTGAGTGTTCGCACAACAATTTTGGTGAACAAATGTAGAAAGGAATGGTAAACTCACGTAGGCACGTTCGACAACTGCTAGAGTTGCCGAAATCAATTCTACACCGCAAATCCCGAGCGAGGTGAAAACTCACGAACACTCAAACAGATGCGATAGGCACAGTCCAAACTTGACTCTCACGCACAACTCTTTATCACTCAGAGCCGGATCGCTAATTAGATCTCAAATGGGAGGGGGATTGTACTCTCTCTCACACTTTTTCTCTATCTCTCAAGATGAGCTCTCACATCTTTCTTGTGTGAGTTGTAGTGTATATAGACCTCCACCCTTCACCCTTTTATAATGAGAGAAAGTGCCCTCTCATGAAGAGGTGTAACCCCCTCATGAAGAGGTGTAACCCCCTCATGAAAAGGTGTAACATTTCCCCACCTCCATTCATGTTGTAAGTCAAACATGAAGGGAGTGTGGTCCACTTGGGTATTCCCTCATACTAGGGATGCACCCTCATATCTACATCTCCCACTCATCCCCTATGTGGGAGGGCTACATGCTCAAACAAGAGTTATCGCTCATTATTGCATCATGAGTATTCTTAATACAAATGAAAAAATACGGTGTGCGACCTACTTGAGCGAACATTTTGTTAAAGAGAACCATACAAAGTTTCCAACCAACTGGTATAGAACACTTCATCTCTCTAATACCTGTAAAAAAAAAAAAAAGTTACTCCACTTGCCCTATACCCAATTTGACCACACTGGGCTAAGTTCTCAACTAATCCCTCATAAGCCCAGCTTAAAAGATTACTTAGCCCATTCGTACACAATCACTGTCAATGTGCACGTAATGTGCATTGTTTTCTTATGGTACCAAAACAGAGTGTGATATCAAATGGTCTTCCCTTACAACATATATTATTTTACTCTGAACCCGACCATTATCTCAGCAATGTCCCAAACAAGTCTCATAGTTGACCTTAAGGAGTACATGCTAAAGTGAATGATCAAAGTAAAGTTTCCTAATGCAGTCTAAGGTCCATAAGGGCATCACAGATCACCAACTTATTAGCCTCGCACAGTGGCATAAAAGGAATATGATCTTCTTTTTCACACGAGTAGAAGTTTTGGTCACTTATATAACACATGTGGTATGAATCACACGTCATGGTGGATCACATCAAATGTTTGTCGGAATCAACACCATGCAGGTTATAGTCTTTTCACATCCATGCAACTGATCGCCACTCAGCGCCCCACAGTTACATTCATGTATCAACTTGAACATCCTTGATATTCATCCCTGACTACTTACATGCTACATGATCTTCGAGATGTCAATTTGAACTGATCATATCAATTCCCTTATTGAATCTCATCTTAAATCCTTGGTTGATGCTATAAATACACCACATGTATATCATCCTCCAATATCCCAAAAATTAAGGATAGCTCATGCGAGTAGTGAGCTTTGACCTGCCGACAAATTAAATAATAATCTCGCACTATTGTGCTCCCGTGTGTATTAAAGCGCACAAACCATCCATAAAATAACATCCATATTCAACTATAACAAGGTACCAAGTGTAACATAAACTTATAGGGTCCTGAGTCACATAGTTCTTACATAAATCTGATGTGCGGTCCTAACAATTGCCTTAGTCATAGAATCTGCCACCATTTTAGTCGTAGGAATATGAGTAAGTGCCACATGTGCATGCGCAATAATATCTCAAATATAATGATATCTAACATCAATATGTTTTGACTTTCCGTGGTATTTGAATCTTTTACAAAAGCAAGTATTGTTGTATTATCACAAAATACAGTGACATGCTCATTACTAGTTGCTATGACACCTAAGTTCTTTAGGAATCTTCTCAACCATACGACTTCTTGTACTGCTCAAGCACAAGCAATGTATTCATACTCCATAAGGGAGAGAGTGACACAAGACTGCTTCATGCTACACCATGAGGCTGCACCGCCTCCTAGCAAGAAGATATAACCTGAAGTCGATTTACGCTCATCTAGATCTGGTGCTCAATCAGCATTACTGTATCCTTATAACCGCAAATCGGTTCCTTGAAAACATAACATCTGACTTGAGGTTCCTCGTAGGTATCGAAAAATCCTCTTTACTACTTACTAATGTCCTTGTCCTGAGTTACTAGTTTTGGCTAACAATACCCATTGCATAGGCAATATCTGGACACGTGCCAAGCATCGCGTATATCAAACTACCAACTGTACTTGCATATGGAACACGTGACATTTTGCTCCTCTCAGCTTCTGTCTGCGGACACATGTCAAAACTTATAGTATGCCATTTCTCAACTGGAGTATTTATGGGTTTCAAGTCTTACATACGGAATCGCTCAAGAGTCCTTGGGATATATGTTTGTTATGATATAGGAAGAAACCTTTGAGAGCGATTTCGATGTATCTTAACACCGAGTCTGTAACTCGCCTCACTCATGTCCTTCATCTCAAATTTGAAGGACAACCACTCCTTCGTAGCAACAAGTTGCTCCAGATTAATCTCAGCTAATAAAATATCTTTAACATATAAAGACAATATCTGGATGTCTTTTTGATACTTCTTAATGTATACACAATGGAGCATTTCAAAACCATAAGTTAAATTTAATATACCATTGTCTAGATGACTGTTTGAGATCATATATGGACTTCTTGAGCTTGCACACTTTGCGCTCAAGACCAGGGGCTACAAAACCTTTAGGTTGCTCCATATAGATTTTTTCCATCAAGTCACCATTTAAAAAAGCAGTCTTTACATCCATTTGGAAGAGTCCCAGGTCCATATGTGTGACGATTGCTAGGATTAGGCGAATCGAGGTCATTCTCACCACCGGGGAGAATGTCTCATTATAGTCCACTCCCTCAACTTGGGTGAACCCTTTCTCCACTAAATGAGATTATACTTATCTATAGTTCTATTTACTTTCCTCTTGATTTTCAAGACCCACTTGTTTCCAATTGATATTCCCGTAGGCGGTAGATCCACAAGTTCCCAGAGTTGATTTTGCTCTATAGAACTAAGCTCATCTTTCATAGCAGACATCTATTGGTCCACAGCAGGAGAATTCAAGGCCTATTGGAATGAGCTAGGCTCACTAGCATCAAGTGAAATGCACGTGAGACCCTCTACTTTGAAGTGTCTACGAGGAACTTTTTCACGTTGACTTTTTCAAAGTTCAACCCACGATCCACTCTTAATAGGTGTGTCTAGCATGGTCGGTGACTCAATATGGGTCATATGCTCATTCTTAACCAGTGGCTCTCTCCCACTATCTTTGACAATCATGAGAAGACTCCCACTATTACCCTCAAGTGAAGGAACTATCTCAACATCTGTATGAGATTCAGGCTCTTCAGACATATGAGATCGCTTCCTGTTAAGGAATTTTGTCTCTATAAAATCTATGTCATGATATTCTATTACTTTGATCCCACCACCATCATGATAGAATACATATCCTTTCGAGTGCTCAGAATATCTGATAAAAATGCATTCGAAAAAGCACCTGTCAAATTTCCCTATCAATTGAGAAGGGATGTGAACTTATGCAGCTGACCCGTAAGGACGTACATGTGAAAGATCTGATTTTCTACCTATCCATAACTCATAAGGGGTATTGGGAATGGATTTTGATGGCACTTTGTTTAAGACATATATCGCAGTGAGGAGTTCATCTCCCCAAAACGATATTAGGAGGTTGGAGTGAGCCATCATAGACCTCATCATGTCCAACAGAGTACGATTCTTTGTTTCTGCAACATCATTTTGTTTCGGAGTGTAGGACATCGTCTCTTGTCTTCGGATTCCCTTATTCTCACAAAGCTTCTTAAATTGATCAGATAAGTATTTTCGCCCTCGATTAATACGAAGAACCTTAATTCTTTTGTTCAACTGATTTTCAACCTCTAGCATAAAACGACAAAAACAATCTATTGCTTGGATTTATGCGAGATTAAGTATACATATCCATAACGAGAATAATCATCGATAAATGTGATAAAATAATGGGAACCGTCACGGGCCATCTCATTAAATAGACCAAAAATATCAGAATGTATTATGTCTAGAAGATGGATTGCTCTTTTTGCTTTAGAAAATGACTTTCTAATTGATTTTCTAGCTATACATGATTCACAGATAGGTATGTCTATTTTGGATAAAGGCAACAATCATTCTTTGGCTAACCAGATCATCCTATCTTTTCCTATATGAGCAAGACTAACATGCCACATTATGGAGTTATGTAATAGAAGAGGTGGAAAAGGATGATGATGTCCTATAGGTAAAAGGAAGGAAAAAATTAATATCATTATTATCCAAAATAAATAAGTCATTAAAAATTTGGCCATAACAGTGAAAACCATGTGGAAATATCAAGGTAACATAATTAAACATGAAACTCATTAAGCAACCATATCTGACTAGACATAGAACTGAAAGCAAACTTTTTCTCATTCCGAGAGCATCAAGGACGTCAAGGATAAGAAGGATCCGTTCACTTTGGAATCGGAGTTGGTAATTTCCAACCCCTGGCATATCCTCTGATGCGCAATTCCCCATGAAGATCTTATGACTTCCAATCAGCAAAGTTTGGAGCTCAACGAACTCAATCCCTTGCAATATGCCTTGTCGCTCCTTTCTAAGTTCGGGACATTCACATGCATAGTTGCCCTTTTTCTCGCAATTCTAGCAATAGTGGTCCTTTATGCGTCTCCCGCATCTATGCCTAGCCATTTTCTTTTCCTTAGCCTCTTTCTTAGGTTGCTTCTTCCTTTGAGGTGCCTCATTTCTAAACTTACCTCGAGGTTTACGGCCTTGAGGCCTGCTGAATTGGACAATTAGAGCGGTTCCAGCTCCAAAATATGAGTAGAACTCAGCCTCCATCTCAAGGTGATGAGAAAATTGAGAAAAAGTTGTTACATCTTCATTATGCAGCATCAATAATTTTATGTTTTCCCAAGATTATGGAAGAGACCTAAGCAATTCGAGCATCTGTTGCTCGTGATTGAGTTTGTTTCCACTTGCCTCTAGGTCATATATCATTTGAGACATTTTTTTAACATGGTCCGTCATCGACACATTTGGAGGCATTTTGTATGTCTCAAAAGCCATAGATAAGGCTCGTAACTAAGCAGCGGAAGTGCCAGCATACTTCTGCTAAAACGCATCCCACTGTTGAAACGCATCCCACATGGCCTTTGTTGTGGTGAATCCCTCGAATTCACGAATGAGGTCATAAACTATAACACTTAGCAAAGTAAAACGAGTGCTACTGTCAGCATTGTCCCATGCCTCATATTCACGGACAAGTTCTTCAGCGATACCTTGTTCAGGTTTTTGTTTAATGGTAGTTAGGTGTTTAAATGTACATTGCTCATTTAGAAGGTATTACATTTTCCTATGCCACATAGGAAAATTGTTCCCATTCAACTTCTCACCTTTAGTGAGATTCGCAATCACGTTTTTAGAAGCCATTTTAAGTCAAAACAACAAAATTGTATTAATTGATATAGATGTCACATGGTTTGTTTGATACATGATGGCACTTAGATTATCATTTTTACGCTTGCTAATTGTCTAACTACTTGAAAAAAAACTTGACCTTTAAAAGTCTTGATATGAAAATTTCGCGTGGCCACATTGAACTCTTGCTTGTAATCAATATCAAGTTTCTTTCTTGGATCTAGTATCTCAAATACCTCACAATTTGCAAACGGTACACCTTTCTAGATGCCCTCCCACTTAAAAGAAAAATGCCCTTGACATACCAAAAAAAAAGTAAAGCTAACCATGCATGGCTTAGCATATGAGACCTACCGAGATTAGTTAGCCATGATCCTCATGGTCTAAGATGCATCAACTTGCATAAACCATGCATAAGGCCAATACGATTATGAAGATTGCATAATGCACATGCTTATGGTTTTAATATAACCATTATGTGTACTTTACAACATCATAGGACAACCACAGCCAAGCCTTCACAAGTAAATCGAGAATGGTTATGCGCGCACAATCGGGAACCCGGCTTCACGATGGCTCTGAAAAAAATACGGTTCAATGGCCGAAGCGGAAGCAAAACAAAATAATCGAAAATCGAGTATCATACCTGAGTGCTCGCACAATAATTTTGATGAATAAATGTGGAGAGAAATGACCAACTCACGTAGGCACGTTCAATAACTACTAGAGTTGCCAAAATCAATTCCATACCGTAAATCTCGAGCGAAGTGGAAACTCACGAATACTCCAACGGATGCGATGGGAGCAGTCCAAACTCAAATTCATGCACAACTCTTTATCATTCAGGGCCGAATCTCTATTTAGATCTCAAATAAGAGGGGGATTGTACTCTTTTTTTTTTATCTCTCAAGATGAGCTCGTACATCTTTCTTGTGTGAGTTGTAGTGTATATAGACCTCCACCCCTCCCCTTTTTATAATGAGAGAAATTGCTCTCTCATGAAGAGGTGTAACCCCCTCATGAAGAGGTGTGACCCCTCATGAGGAGGTGTAACATTTCCCCACCACCCTTCGTATTGTAAGTCAAACATAAAGGGAATATGGTCTACTTGGTCCCTCACACTAAGGATGTACCTTCATGCCCACACTTTTAGTATTAATTTAATGAAATTAAATACAATAGAATCATTTATCTATGGTACAAGGAGGTCACAATTGCACATAACTATCAGATATGAAATTTGATAGCTTGGGTGTGTCACAAGGTTCGAAAAAATTTCCTTTGAGCTTTAAGCTTTGTCACATTCAGCGATCAAGATTTTTTTAGACCAACTTGTACAAAAGATAAATAGGCTCACCGTATACTTTCTTAATGTAATTATTTAAGGGTGCAGTTTGCATATGGATGCATCCGTAGGTGTAGAGGTATCGTGCACCTTCAAATTTTATCATGGTACATAATTTTGATGTAAAATGTTCTCACAATTATCTCAAAATCTATTTTTATATCTAATTATAAAATTTTAAATTTAAAAAATGGTTAAAATCAAGTAGATCTATAAACATATGAAAATCTTGAAAATAGACGGTATAGATAATATGTTGTACAATGTACTATTTATGAGACTTAATTTTTTTTTATTTTTCATAGTCATATATCTGGACATCAATAAAAGGGTTTTTCAACATTAAAACTACCTTTTACGATGAATTTTTTAGAGGCATTCCATATTATAAAGTAGCATCCTTATATAAACTTTTTCCTTAATATAGAGTGGTTGTTTTTCCTTAATATAATGATGGATACTGATTTGAGTGGATGTCAATGTCAACTCGGATGGTGACATTGTGGCATAGTAGTCTCTCTACTCATCCATGTCCAATGAGTGGGATGATGTCCTTATTTTAGACCGTAAATTCATTTCGTTGGCTTGCAAACCTTTATCGTAATTCAACATACGGCGAGAATAAATGCTCTTCTATTTTAAAAAAAAGGTGCGGTTTGTATAAAGCCTAGGTTCTAAACAATCAAATTAGAGCCTACCTTCAAATAGTATTGAGAAATGTTGTTTTTAATATTGAAAGTCTTTGTGATAGCCTTAAAATGTATTTTCATTTTTATTTATAAAGTTTAAAACTTCAAAAATAGTATAGATTGACCGATCTATAAAAACTTGAAAATCTTGAAAATTGACGGTCCAAAAATACGTTACAAAATACACTATTTTCAAAACTTCAAATTCATTTTTTTCTCATGTCCATGCATCTTGATGTCGAGATGATGAATTTGAAGATATTTGGGCATCAAAACAATCTCTTCTAGTGAAAATTTTGAGATAAGATCTTATTTGATTGTTTAGAGCCTCGGCTCTATAAAAACTTTTCCCTTTTAAAAAAACGATTTTAGAATAAAAAACTTTCTTTAAACTTTTTAAACTACCAAGATGGCATATTTGTTTAATTTTTAATTCTAATTGGTGAATCCTATTACCCAAGCGGATCAATCAAGCTCAAAATTCGCAAATGACCGGTTGGATTAACCGATTTACATCTTTGAACAATATTGCATATTATTTGATTTGACACGCTTTTTACATACTAGCAAAGGGTGTGGTATATATAAGACTGAGGCCCTAAACCATCAAAGTAAGGCGCACCTTAAAATAGTGTCGAAAGATGTTGTTTTAATACTTGAAATAATTATAATTATGAGGACTTGAAAATTTATTTTCATCTCTAATTATAAAATTTAAATCTTCGAAAAATAATAGGGAAAGCTTTATATGTTCCCCTTACAAAATAGAAGTACTATCCTCCCCTTACCATCCAGCCGTCCATTTTTTATCGAAAGAGCCACTCACCATTTGATCTTAGATCCGATATCTCAAAGTATTTTATTTTTAGTTTTTTAATACAATTTTTCTGAATATGAAATTTGGTACATGTCATCTTCTCATTGGGGCACACCTATAAAAATTATTAAAAATAAATTTTAGATAAAAAATAATGACTAAAATACCCCTTGAAACTTTTGGGGTATTTTGGTTATTTTATTTTATTGAAATATATATATTTTTATATTTTTTGTTAGTGTGTTGTCAAAATAGTTTATAAAAATAAATAAAAATAAAATAGTTTATAGACGTGACATTGTGATTAGGGTAATATTAGCCCTCCATTAAAAATTGGACGGTCGGATAAAAGGGGATAGAACTTCTATGTTGTAAGGAGAACATAAAAAGCTTTTCCAAAATAGTATAGATGTAGAGGGGGATAGAACTTCTATGTTGTAAGGAGAACATTGAAAGCTTTTTCAAAACAGTATAGATCAAGTAGATCTATGAACACTTAAATTTTTTTGATTATTGACGGTCTAAAAATACATTCCAATATACACTATTTTCAAGACTTGAAATCCGTTTTTTATCATGTCCACACATCTTGAAGTCAAGATAATCGATTTGAAGGTTTTTGGGGCATCGAAACAACCTCTTCTAAATTTTTTTTTTTTATGCGCCTTAATTTAATTGTTTAGGGACATGTAAACTTTTCCTTGAATATTTTCCAACTCCACCCTTTTGTGCAGTCTATGAACCGAGTAACAACTCAAAACTCACAACTTTGCGGCAATAATTTATCCCTGAATGAGTTTTGTAAGATCTTGTAGCGTTTCTCTCTCCGACATATTTCTATGAATAGACTCTCACATGTACATGTGCGGCTCCCCTCTAAAATCCATGTTAAAGATAATATGGGTTTTCAATCTAAATGTTTTTAGAGATTCACGACCTAAGCCGTGGTTATTAAATATAAAAGAACAAAATAAAAATTTTTAATTTTAAAAATATGTTTTTGAAGAGTTTAATTGCACCGTTCATTTGGGTGTCTTTTTTTTTTTTGACGTATCACAAGGTCTTTGTCTTCTCTCTTGCGATGATTTGGACATCTAGAAAGACTAAGATATTTTATAGAGGTAAAAGTTTATATAGAGTCTAGGCTTTAAACAATCAAATTAGAGTCTAAATAAAAAAATTCACTAGAAGGGGTTGTTTTGATGCCCAAATATCTTCAAATTGATCATCTCGATATCAAGATGGATGAACATAAGAAAAAAATGGATTTTAAGTTTTGAAAATATTGTATTTTGTTATGTATTTTTGGACTGTCAATTTTCATGATTTTCAAGTTTTTATAGATATATCGATCTACATTATTTTTGAAATATTAATCTTTAAAAATAAAAATAAAAATATATTTTAAGTCTATTACAAATATTTCTAGTATTGAAACCACATTTCTAGATGCTATTTTAAGGTAGGTTCGAATTTGATTGTTTAGAGCGCATGCCTCTATTCAAACCGCACCTCCGAATGGCATTTTCATTATTTAAAATACGAAATTAGTTTGATAAGGCTGTATCCCTATCAAAATAAGTAAAGCCTCACTTTATAACGCATAAAAAATTACAATTCAAGTATTACAAAACTTTCACATCAATCATATTGACTTGAACATTATAGATGTGAAAAAAAAAAAAAATTCAAGCTCTAAAAATATGGTTATTGTAATAAATGATCCCATTTTGCCCTAAAAATAAGTATTTATATATCAAAATATTTATATTAATTTTTGAGCTTCAACTTTCATCATCGATTTTAAAAATTGATTTTGGAGCCATCATGGGATTTAAGATGGGGTTTTATTTTGTTTTCATAAAACCTAGGCCTTATAGAAACCTCATCCTTTAAAATATTGAGGGCACACAAGTCCACCGCAACGGACCATTTTGGATATTTATTGTAGAAACAAGGTTTATTTCGAATTTTATAGCGGAAACTCAATAGGAACTTTTCCATATAAAAATGGAGACATTCAGCAAGTTGGGAATTGTTTTTGTTAGGTGGGTAGAGAGAGAAAGGGAGAACTCTTTTATTTGTGGAATCCCTAGACAGAGAACGTCCAGAGAGAGAGAGGAGAGAGAGAGAGACAGAGAGCACCTTCAAAATTGCAGCTGCTCATCTCCGAATCCTTTGTTCAATTATTTGAGAGCTTCCATTTCAGCAGAGGTATTAACCCCATTTATCTCGCATTCGAATCACATGATTTCGAGTTTGCGTTCTTCTAATTCTCAAAAACACCTGTTTTGCAAATCTTTCAGTTTTTTGGCTTGCTCTGATTTGATTCAAGGCTTCTCTCTGTCTCTTGATAAGTAATTTCACAGAAATTATCAATCTCTTTTGCTATTCGTAATTGCACGGAAATGATCTCTCTCTCTCTCT
>NW_006498507.1:3374193-3387567 GCF_000471905.2 Amborella trichopoda | reverse complement strand
CACGGAATAGATCTCTCTCTCTCTCTCTCTCTCTCTCTCTCTCTCTCTCTCTAGTTTAGAAGTGATTTCATCGCACTGTATAGGCTTGAACATCTCTCTCTAGAAGTGATTGCACCTGAAGAATAGGATTGAATCTCTCCCTCTCCCCCCTAGAAGTGATTGCAGAGAAACCTGAGATTCTGAACTCTGTTTAAGATCTTGCAATGATCATTCTTTTACTTTTGGTTTAATTGGCTTGGCCTATGTGGATTTCCCTAAACATTTGATGACTTTCCCCACAATAGAATCTTCTGCAAATATGGGGCATTCATAAGTGAAAAAACACAGGAATTTTGTTATTCTCTGGGCTGTAAATTGGAGGAAATGATATGAGCCAGATTGATTAAATCTCTGGGGGTTCTTAATGCAACCCCATCTCTGTCTTCTCAATTTTCAGAAATTTCTACCAACTAATCATAAACCTATTAACAATTCAAATTTAAGAAATTGAATCATAAACGCATGTTTGTGAGGCATTATAAATGTTGTTGCCATTCGATTCTTGCATCAGCTTGCAACAGAAGGGTTGACAGCAAGGGTGGTTCAAATAATTTTTTATTTGGGTAAATAGGTGGTTCATAGTTGAGAATAGGAATTTTCTCAATTCCGCGTCTTTATTTCTTTATTCTATTTGTGGTGCAATACTTATACTATTTACTAAACGAAGGTTTAAAAACTCGCCAAGGTACTCGGGCAAGTCCGAGTGGACTTGCTGAATCCTGTACAGGGCCAAAAGCCCTAGAAATTTTTTTAAAAAATAAAAAAAGTGAAATAATAAATAAAGGTAGGAAAAGTAAAATAAATCAAAAGAAACCTTAAATGTCAAAATAAGCTTTAAAAAGTACAAAAAAATGGCTATTAAGAAAAATTGATTTGTTGTTGCGGATATTGCAAAAATAATTAAAAAAGGAAATATAAAATACAGGGATTGTGGTAAAAAACACTCACCAATCTTTTCCAAAAGGAAGAAGTTTATATAAGGTTGCAACCTTAAAATGTAGAATTAAAGGTACACCTCAAAAATCCATCATAAAAGGTTGTTTGGATGTTGGACAACCCTCTAATTGATCATCTCGACATAGAGACTTATGAATATGAAAAAAAAAAAAGATTTCGGGTCCGCGAAATAGTGTATCTTGTAACACATTATCTGGACCGTCTATTTTCAAGATTTTTATATGTTTATAGATCTACTTGATTTGAACCATTTTAGAGTTTAAAATTTTATAATTAGAGATGAAAATAAATTCTCAAGCCATCCTAAAAATTTTTGATATCAAAATTACATTTATGGTAAAATTTAGAGGCGTGCCTTAATTGGATTGTTTAATGTTGCAACCTTATGCAAACCATACCCTTTCCAAGAACATCCAAATCCCATACAAAAACTTTATATAACACTCGTATGTGCTTTACAACTTTTTAGATTTTTTATTTTTATCTTTTTGCACCCTTAATTGTACACACACCTAGGTTACTTGGCCTTGCCTATAGGACTCGTTTTAACAATAAATTGATGCTTACGAATCATCATCATTTTATCCTTTTTCCCAATTAATTGGGGTCGGCTACATGAATCTTGGTTCTCCATTCTGCTCCTATTAAAGGCCATATCCTCAGTGAGGCCATAAGGCCCCATATCTTTTTGGACTACTTCCAACTACGTCCTTTTCGGCCTGCCCCTTGTCTTTTTCGGTCCTTTTACTTGAACTAATGCGCACCTCCTAACAGGTGCTGTACTTGGTTGGCATCACACATGGGCAGCCCACCTAAGTCTACTCTCTCTCATTTTATCACCTATTGGTGCCATGCCTAAATTCTCTCTAGAAATTGATGCTCACAAATAATTATAATAAATAATAATTAAATAGTTAAGAATTATTTTTTTACATGGGCATAACTCCAGCAATATGGATTAGATTATAGGCTACTCTAGAGATAAACCCATATATCAGACTTTTGGTGGTTCATAGGATACTTTTTTTGTTAATGAAAGTGAAAGGCATTTCAAAACTTTACATGCCTGTGCACAACTTAGAAACATAGGTTGTTGATTGTAGTATTTATCTTTTCCTTTACATTTTATTCATTGGGAGTATTTAATTTGTTTGACATTCTGATTGCACAATTAGGGTCCTATTAGCAGTCAAAGGAAAGATGTTGGGTGTCATCAGACATAAAGCTCTCTCGGGAGGTGTTGTTTCTTCTTTGGTAAGATACCTTTTTGCAAATTCTCTGTCTGATCCATGACAATATTATTCTTTAGTTCCATCGAGTTCATAAATTAATGAAGGACTTGTTTATCATCCATGAAACATATGGGTACTGGATTTTATTTTCGTGATCTGTAAACAACTAGTTATTCTTTTTGTTCACTTGATATAAGTTGTATTTGATCTCTTCTCTGTTTCTCTCTATTTTATTTTATTTTATCATTTTGAAATTTGAAGTAACTTGCACCTGCAGGCCAATGGGCAATCAATGCAAAGGATCATACCTGGAATTGGTTTTCTATCAAAAAGTTTTTCCAGTGGTGCCAAAGAGGTATATTATCTGATAGTTGTTACCTTCCCTTTTTTCTAATTGTTCGGGCTGGACTGTGCTAGCAATGGGGATGCCTAAAGTTTCTCCCTATTTCTTCTGTACTTTGTGTATTAGGATTTTCTTGTCATATTGTTGTTTTGGCACGACGTGACTGATCGATTTTTACTCATGTTACTGGCAACATTGAGTTCAGATAAAGATATTGGAACAGGAACAAACATGAGGTATCATCATGATTTTTCTGAGATACTGTTAATCAGGAGGTTGACATGAAAATAAATAAACATAAAAGTAAAGAAATGTCGTCAGATATCTATTAGGACTGATATTCCATCCAAATCCACTAGAGAATTCACCGATACCAGAACTTTTGTGAGACTTAGAACAGAACCTTTTTGGGCAGATAATTGTCTATTTATTGCATTTCGGATGCGAATCATGTCACCCATTATAATTTTGCATTGTTATGGTTCCGAAGGGTGTTATTAGGGCATATTCTTTATGAGGATCTCTATGATCTAATTACTCACAGTTGCATGCACATGCAAGTATGCAACTATCTCAGAAAGTCTAAAAAGCGGGGATATACATGATCAGTTATTTAAAACATATGGAGAAGTGTTGGGGAATTAAATAAGCAACGGGGGTTTCATTGCAGGCGATCTAATGATTCTAAACCTGGCCCAGTGATGGGCTATTAGGATGTCTTAAGTGAAGTATCTTTTAGCTGTTATAACTTGTAAGATGAGTTTACTCTTGGATGGGTATAAATAGATTATTTTGGACTGAATAACTGTACTTCAATATTTGCATCATTTGGTTCAGATAACTATCTTGCTTTGGAAACTTGTGTTTCTATTGGTTTTGAAGAAGTTTATGTGATGTGAAATGGTTTGTCGGTCATGGTGTTTCTGTGATTGTATATTCAAGACTTCAATCCTGGATAGCAGTCTCTGACTTTTTATTGTACTTTTGCAGATGACAGTGCGAGAGGCTCTAAACTCTGCACTTGATGAGGAAATGTCTGCTGATCCAAAAGTGTTTTTGATGGGTGAAGAGGTTGGTTGGGATATTACATGTGGGGAACTTTAGCTAATCTTTGTTTTTAACATTTAGCATATTATTCTGACACAGAAATTTCATCACAGGTTGGAGAGTACCAAGGGGCTTACAAGGTTAGAAAACCTCTTTGGTTTATAGTTTATGGTCATTGTATATGACTTTTGACAAATGCACATTTACATTTTATTCATTCTGATCATTTAAATGGGTATTTCGTGTAGATCAGCAAAGGTCTTTTAGAGAAGTATGGTCCTGAGAGGGTTCTTGACACTCCAATTACTGAGGTAAACCTAAACTCTACATATAAATTTTGAATATTCTAGGGTTGGCCTAGCAGCAGCTACGTTATAGTTAAAACAAAGCAGTAGCTGATCCTGTTCTAGAACTTATTTCATAAATACCTATCAAAAAAGGAAAAAAAAAGAAAACTTTCCACAAATAATTCATGACCTTTAGATCTTCCTCTCTCTGGTTAACAAGTAGTAAACTCTATATACATGTTAGAGTCCTAATAAGTAAGATATCTTGCATATCTTTCTATTTCCTAATAAAAGTAGAAATCTCGCCTTATAACAAGACTTCCTTGCATGTATGGAATTGAGAAAAAATTTATTTTTTGGAATTCTTTAATTTTTGAATTCTAAGCAAAAATAATAAATAAGGGATAACAATTGAATCTGTACTTGTACAGTAGATTCATAATAAATAACGTCTCTTCACATGTATAGGAATTCCTTTATTTTATCGCTTTTCCAATTATAAGGTATATGTCGTGTTTTGGAAATTAGAATTATGATTTTTTGTGTTTAGTTTTGTCAATTGAAAAGAAAATTTCGGGGTTAACCTAGCAGCAGCAGCATTATAGGGAAATCCTCTGGTAGTAGGCCATTTTCTTAAATGTACTCATAAATAGGTCATGGAGATTTGTGCTTCAAATTATTTTGATGGTTTCTTTTTTCTTATGAGTGGTTCTTTAAGAATCTGTTGGATCCCATCTTGCAGGCTGGGTTTACTGGTATTGGTATTGGTGCGGCTTATTATGGACTTCGACCGGTGGTAGAGTTTATGACATTCAACTTCTCCATGCAGGTTACTGCTCTATCCTCATCTCCATTATAGTTTAGGAACATTGTTTTGGTGGTAATCATGATGCCATTTTCTCTTTGCGAATACCTTTGGTTATTCTTTCATGATTGACATGTAATCCTTATGAAAATATTCTTAATAAAAGATAAAAAAAGCAACGTATAATTGCCTTGATGCTATTAGCTAAGATATACTATGTTTTCAAAGTATGCTGGAATAGTTGTGTAAGATTTGCAATGATTTAATTGCTTGGCTTTATTATGTGAAGAAGTAAATTGCTTGTTTCATTTTGCTGTATGGAAAGTGCTATCAGTTGATTGCTAGGATGGGGCTTCTGAGACGTAAATATGATTGCTTGTCAATGTAGTCACGTGCTGAGATGCTGTATGATACTTCTCTACTATCATTTTTCAGTTACGCTACACACATGTATGATGTTGATTGCAGAGCAGCAGTAATGTTTCTCTTTTCTAAGTTCCAACAAGGAATAGCTATTTGGACTGTCATCTTTGTGTTGAGCTGTAGTATTTCACTGATTATAGTTTATGACGTATTCTCTTAATCTGCCTTATATTTTTTTTAATTAAATCTTCATTGAGATGTAAAATGTGTAACTATCGTGAGATATATGGTCTGAAAGTGATACAATCGTTAGAGACGTGTGTATTCTAAAAAAAATTCATTAGAGAAGTGTGTTGTTCTTAAAGCTGGTTCCCTTTAGATACTCCGTCATAGTCTGTGCAGTACCTGCAGTCCATAGCTTCATTCTTCAATACATTAAAGAAGATTTCCAAATTCCAACCACTGAATAATTTCACAAATCTTTTACATAAATCTTCATTATCCTCTACAGCTTTGCTACTTCGTGTCTTACTTAAACCCTTCCTTTTTATGACAATAGAAAATTCACAATAGAGAATTGCTTTGTACTCTACTAACCCCTAAAGAGAGAGAGAGAGAGAGAGAGAGAGAGAGAGAGAGAGAGGGAGGGGAGGACAAAACCACCTTATCGGACCTCTCCTACATAGGTGACTCCTACGAAGAAATAGGTGAGATAGAGAGAGAGACTATATGAGAGAAGAGACATGAAGGAGATGGGAGGACAAAACCACCTTATCGGACCCCTCTTATATTGGTGATTCCTACGAAGAAATAGGTCAAAAAAGAGATTAAACTAGATGCTTGGGAGACTTACTCAGGCTTACAAACCTATTGGTGTGATGCAATATAACCCAATATTCATCCTGAGCAGTAACTCGTTGCAGTGGACTCACTCCTGTTTAACATGACAACATGGATAGTGTGGGTTTCTCGGATTAACGTACCCAGAGAGATGATCTCAACCAATAGATAAATTGTTTCAAATCTCGCTTGCTTTTTTTGAATGCAAGGGGTACAATTTGTAGGCCTCATGAGAAATCTTTTTTGCCTCCTTTATATCATGTCGAAGAAAAAGTAAATGAATAGTGCAAAGTTTCCTATTTACATCCTATCAAAAAAAGAAATAAAGGAACAGTAAGAAATTTACATCATTTCAAGAAATAGTAAAAGCTAATTAATAGAAAAATGTTACATCCTGTCAACAAAAAATAAAAAAATTGTTGAAAGATAAGAATCTTTTTGTCATCTTCAAAGCTTTATGTCTTTGTCAAAGGGATTCTTCTGTACAACTGTCTTCTTTGAGGACCCTCATATAATCTTATAGATGATTCGGACAAAATCCTTTGGTCTTTATTTGGCAAGCCACACACTTTTGTATTTCTATCTGCAGAGTTGTTAGTAATTCACTTGGAAGACGGTCTTTATTTTTCAATGAATTCTCGATCACATAATACTAATTTTTATATCTTTTGACTACTGATTATGTAAAATTTATTCTCTGAAAACAAATTCTGAAATTATCTTCCTACTTAGTATATCTCAATAATTTATTAAGGAAATCCCTGGTATCTATATTAGGATATAAAGATCTTCTAATGAATATTAAGTTATCAATGACATCTTTTTTTATGAGCAAAGTTGTCATCTCTAGTTCGCGGGAACTCCATGTTAAATTATTTATCGCAATACTTATCCTCCTTGAAGAAGTCATATATATATAAGAAAGATAACTATTGTGATAAATAATTTAACACGGAGTTTCCGAGAACTAGAGATGTCATAAGAAAAGAGGTCATTGATGACTTAATATTCATTACAAGACCTTTATATCTTAATTCAGATGTCACCGATTTCCTAAATAAATTATTGAGATATGCAGAGTGGGAAGATAATTTGAGAATATTTTTTAGAGAATAAATTTTGCAGAATCAAGAGTGGTCAGAAGATATAGAGATGAATATTTATGTGATGAAGAATTCACTGAAAAAGAAGGATCATTTTCAAGTGAATTACTAACCGTTCTACATAAAGAAATACAAAAAATATATGGTTTTTCAGAAAAATACCAAAAGATTTTGTGCGAATCATCTACACGATTATATGAGGGTCCTCAAAGAAGACTGATGTGCAGAAGAATCCCTCTAACAAAGACAAAGTTTTGAAGGTTACATAAAAATTCTTATCTTTTAACTATTTCTTTTTTTTTGTTGACAAGATGTAAAGTTTTTCTATTCAATAGCTTTTATTATTTTTTGGAATGATATAAAATTGTTACTATTCATTTACGTTTTCTTTGATAGGATGTAAATAAGATGTTTTGTACTATTCATTTACTTTTTCTTTGACATGATGTAAAGGAGGCAAGAAAGATTCCTTCTGAGGCCTATATATCGTCCCCTTGCTTCAAAAGAAGCAAGCAAGCTTTCAAATAAATTCTCTTGATTGAGATCGTCTCTCTTAGTGCGTTAAGTTGAGAAACCCACGCTATCCTTAGTGCCATACTAAACAAGAATAGGGGTGGCAATCGGGTCGCCAACTTGGCGGGGCAGACCAGGTTCAGGATTGGGTCCAGGTCTATGTTTTGGAGCTAGAGGGACGGGTCCAGGTCCAAATGACTTGGACCCGATTCGGGTCTGGGTCCAGCTTTGACCCTATCCGAACCCAACCCGATCCGGTATAAAAGGTAGGAAAAATATATGTTATACATATATATAATAAATTTTTTATTTTTTCTATTTCTAGATTCGGATCTGGGACCAAGTTACGACTTGGAGTCGGAGCCGGGTCGGGGTCCATGAGGAACCTACTCGGGTCCCGGTTGATGTGGACTTGAGCCGCCCCGTTGCCACCACTAAATAGGAGTGATTCCACTGCGGTGAGTTAATACTTAAGGTGACCATTGTAGTAGACTGCATCACACCCAGCGGGTCTGAAAGTCTGACTAAGTTTCCCTGGCATCCGGTTTAATCGTTTTTCACCCCTTTCTTTGTAGGAGTCACATGTGTAAGAAGGTTCAATGAGATGATTCTGTCTTCCCATCACCTACCTGTCTCTTCTCTCCCTTTATAAAAATAAATAAATAAAAAAGAGGCTCTATCTCTCTCTCGCTCTCTAATATTTGCTCCAATAAATCTTAAAAAGGCTTTGCCCCTCATCCATTTCTTGTTTTATCTCTTCCCCTTATATTAAAAACAAGGAAAGAAAGAAATGTTCTGTACCCTGCTATACATCTGCTGCCTTGCTTTCTAAAAGAAAATTCATAACATTAATATCTCGGCCCAATAATATGGTTCCTCTGAGCCGTTCATGACTTTATTTAGTTCTATCAATTGTCCATTGCTCTCATAGGCAAGGCTCACCTGTCAGAGCACTCAATTGAAGCCATTCTCCTTGGAAAATAAATTTGTTTCATATGTTTAACTTCTCTTGACTTCTTCTTTTTGTTCTTTTCAACTATTAAAAAAATGTTCCTTCTTTTCCCGCAATAGTTTTGCATCCTAAACCACAAATATGATCCCCCGACAAATCTAGGTTTGAATCGCCACCAGCTATGTGTCCTAAATAGATCCATGATCTTTATCCAAAGCTGGAATCAGGCTAACCTGCCACTTCGTGATTCAGTAAAACCTAGCTCATTTGTAAATAGTGCAACTCATCTTGAACCATAAAAAGTATTCACCTACCATGCCTCCCTCTTCCCCAGAGCTGCTCTCTTCCTATTTTCTAAGTTCTAAATATTACACGGGCGCTGCCTTAAAGACTTTGTAGATGCTCTACATGCAATAATCAGATTCCTGTTTGTGCAAACTGAAGTACTGTATTGTTGAACATAGCACTTAGTGGACCAGATCTTTTGGGGCAAGAAGACACGTCAAGGTAGCAAATTGTGTTATCTTTCAATAATGATAGGGAATCAAATCAGTACTTAAGAAAAGAGCGAAAGGGAATAAGTCATGTGCTGGTTAGTGCATAGTATTGGTTGAGTTAAAGATTGATTGTCTTTCCTGGTGAAAGATTAGAATGTGTCCATGGTTTATGATGCTGATTTGAAGAAATGAAGCTTCCATTTGTTGCTATCCATATCTTGCTTTGTGCAGTTTTTTTTTTGTAATATCAGCCTTGGCTCTTTGGTGGGGATTCCGCCCCCTTCCTATTAATCTCAGATTGTGATATTTTAGTAATATTATTTGTGACAATGATGTGTGGTTTTTAACTCTTTCAAACAGTCCTTTGCTCTCCAATATATGGAAGTTAAATTGATATAAAGCTTATGCCATACAAAGATTGTGGAATGTCCATTAAGATCCCTGGTTAAGCTGTTCTCTTGAGATTTTTCTCAAAGTCTTTGCACGATATATGCACTATCCTTTCATTTTTTTCCCCTTCTTTGTTTTTTGGGAAACCCATCATGTCATTTTCTTTGCAGGCTATTGACCACATTATCAATTCTGCTGCAAAATCAAATTACATGTCTGCTGGTCAATTATCTGTACCTATGGTCTTCAGAGGGCCCAACGGTGCAGCTGCTGGAGTTGGTGCTCAACACTCACAGGTGTACTGCTATTTCATGTAGTATAAACATAGATATTTGTGCAATTGTCTTTTGTGCCATCATTTATTGTAAAAAGTATAAACTGAACGTTTTTTCTTTATTTTTTTTATCACAAGATGCAAAATATATTTCAATGTTTTTTGAGGTTACTATTTGTCAAAAAGCAAAAAGTCACCAGTTATGTCAATACAAGTTAACAGCCTGTTGGTACCCCTGTGCTTAATCATAACTTACCAATAAATTATGGGATTGACCAACAATCCGTTCTTTTTTTTTCTTTATATGAATTTGATCAAAAAGCGGGAGAACGAAATTTAAAAATACACATTTTATGGTGATTATATGCAGTGCTATGCATCTTGGTATGCTTCCTGTCCAGGCTTAAAAGTGTTGTCTCCTTACTCCTCGGAGGATGCTCGAGGCCTGTTGAAAGCTGCTATTAGAGACCCAGATCCCGTTGTTTTCCTTGAAAATGAGCTACTGTAAGTGATGCTGAACACTTTTTCTATCTGATTAAAAATTGTAAATCTGGATTTGCATTAACTTGGGATCCTAAAATCGGTTATGATGCCAGGTATGGTGAATCGTTTCCTGTATCTGCAGAAGCTCTGGATTCCAGTTTTACCCTTCCAATTGGGAAGGCGAAGGTATATTTTACCCAATGGTATATCAAATCTCTTTCTTATAATTTTTGTTTAATGGGGTCTTATTTGATGTCCCTCACTGCAGATAGAACGTGAAGGAAAGCATGTTACTATTACAGCTTTTTCAAAGATGGTTGGCTATGCACTGAAGGTGAGTTTCTTTCATGTGGTTTAGGTTACTACAATGATTGCATGAGATTCCTTGATATGTTAAAGTGATTTAAAAAATGGATCAGTGATCCAGATCGGGCACCCTAAAAACTGGTCCGGATCGATGGATCTGTCGGATTCGGCCTTAAAAAAGTTCAAAAAAATTATTAAAAATCATTATAAATGCTTTTTTTTGGGATTCCAATAAGAAATGGGGGTACTACATTTTTTACTTCCATTATTTTGCACCAATATGCGAATATTGATAGTCTTTCCCTGTATGAACTACTATTCATCATTGAATTCACATCTCACAAAAGGAGCATATATGTTTTTTTGATATAATGTAACAAAAACATACAACCAAATGCATGAATAACTAAGAATGGTTGACAATAATTAAGAACTCTAGATTAAACAAATTTTATGGATTTACAATCACAAAATATAGAATTTACTTCAAAATTTTCATTTGAAAGAATTAGAAATGCATTTCATGAGCCAGTTCAGTTTTCTAATTTCAAAAGTATATATCATCTAGGTCCCACATGAAAATCAAACCAACAAAAAATAAACTTAAGGAATTAACTGCAAATATTTATTTAACATAAATTGACATTGCAGTAAACAGAAAATCAATGGTCAAAGAAATTTCTTTGATAAAAATAAACTTTAAAAATGGTAAACAACTAAAAAATAAAATTTAAAATAAATGGTAAATAACTAAATATAAATTTAAAATTTAAATTAAAATTTAAAAACATCTGGATTTCAGTAATTCAACAAATTTCTCTGATAATCCATAATTTAATAATTTGTGAAATAAGTTTGTTTTTGAAAAAACTCCAAAAACTCTAAAACTGAACATAGTTTTGTGCTCAATCCATGGGGTAATTTGTCTAGATCCATTAGATTGGATCTACATAGTTGTAGATAGGTTTTCTATGATTATTTTGAAACAAATTCGAAGAAGTTTGATGCAAAATACTAGGAGAAATGATACAAATGGCGAATTTAACCATTGTTCTTTGATGAGCAGTAGCACAGCAATAAATAAATAAATTGTAAAATAAAAATACAAAAAGATTTCCTCATTACCGGATTTTGATGAAAGGTAAGCCCTTGTAGGTTGAAACACCCATTGAGATTCGAAGAATCGATCCCCCTGTAGATATTGATTGGAAGCTTTTTACGAAATATTGGTGAAACAGAGCATAAAATTTATTGGTGATTCTTCAGATTTTCAGAAATTGAAGAATTTAGATTGAAGCTCATATTAACACGATCATTTAAAAAAAAAAACGGACCAAATCAGTCACAAAATGGCCACCAATTTCATGAAAAGGCGGATAAACCTCGACCGCACAAAAAATCCCAAATGTCGTTCCCAAAATTCACAAAAACGAGTTGATTTGAATTCGATCCAACCCCAATCAGTGTTTATAGACCTAATCAATAATTTTCCTCTATTATTGATCCCAAAAAGCTCGAAAAATTCACTGAAAGCAAGATTTGTGTACTCAGCAGCTTTTTGTTAAAACAAAAGGGGAAAAAACAAGGAACAAGCGATTTACTATTGCAAAACGGTGTTTTACTGTAGCAAACTGCCAGGTCTCTTCTAGAATTGGATGATAACCTATATTGTGAAGGAATCAGCACGGGGTGACCGATTCCCGAGTCGGACCGGGTGATTCTATTGCGACCGAGCATTTTTTAAATCACTGATATGATTGAATGGTCAGAAAGATATAATTGATATCACATTGTAAAGGTCGAAATATCTAAGTGTTTTTTGTATATCTTAGGGTTGTTTGGCCATTGGGTGAAAAGAAACCCAGGCTTCATCCAATACCTAAGTTTTGGAATACCCTGCTTTTGGTATGGTTTCGGGAAACCTCAAGATAGGCTTATTTTGGGGTTTTGCAAACATCCTGATCTGGAGGAAACCTGGGTTTTGTAAATACATGATCCAAACAGGCTCAAGTGTTTTCATTATAAAAGTAATGATTTGGTGCCTATCTGAATTTCAGTAGTGTCTAAACATCAAGGAGGCCCAGGGTAACTTGCAATACTGGTTTAAAACAAAATAGTAGTCAAGAATGAAGTATTTACTTGGTTTATCTTTTCTGAAACCATTTTCTCATCTGCAATGAAATGTTTACGTGCCAGAATTTTACATCAACTGCATACCAAAAACACCAAAACAATTACACTGTCCTATATTATTCTCTAGCTTTGGCATGTCGATGTATTTCCTATCTTCTGTAATAAAACTATTTATCATGAGTAATTTCTTTCTGTAGCTTCATTACTAGTACAAATACTTAGTTCATTGACTTCATCATTATGTGTTAGTGGTCATCTAATTTTATACTAAACCTCAATTTTTTATTGACAACTATTTTTCTTTTCTCATTAAATTAGTTGGGGCATGACTGGCTAGCGTTTCATTAAATTAGTTAGGGCATGACTGGCTAGCGTTCCATGAATCCACACTACTGTTCTGAGTTGCGCTGAAGTACCCAGGCACTTTATGTCTGGTGCTGAAAATTTATTGATCCATTGAGGGTTACTTGTATGTTTCTATGGGGAGCATTTCCTATGGTTCCTTTATTATTAGATATCCTTGTCTTATTTGCCAAATTATGTAATCATAAAGCTAATACGGTCCTTAATCCTTCTGTTTTCCTTTCTTCCAAAGCATGCTGTATCTTTTTGTCTTTCACAGGCTTAAGTAAAGTGGAAATTATTTCTGGGTAATAAAGTCTATGTTTTGAGCATGAGAGAGAGAGAGAGAGAGAGAGAGAGAGAGAGAGATGTCAACGTGGGTAGTTCTTGCTATTGTGAATAGAAATATTCATAACTTGCCCTTAGAAGACGTATTCCAGTTGAGTTGTATTTACGTTGATAGTATTT
>NW_006498507.1:3362106-3373671 GCF_000471905.2 Amborella trichopoda | reverse complement strand
GAGAGAGAGAGAGAGAGAGAGNGAGAGAGAGAGAGAGATGTCAACGTGGGAGTTCTTGCATTGTGAATAGAAAATATTCATAAATTGCCCTTAGAAGAGATTCCATTGAGTTGATTTACTTGATAGATTTTCTTTGCATGTTTAAACTGATCAAATCGCGGTTTTTTTCCAGGCCGCTGATATACTTTCCAAGGAAGGAATTAGTGCTGAGGTAAACAAATCACTGGTTTTATGTAACTCTGGCTTCTAATAAATCTCAGGACACTAAAGGTATGAAGAGATTAAAGAACCAACTTATCTTTGTTTATGCAGGTCATAAATCTCCGGTCAATAAGGCCATTAGATAGAAATACTATCAATGCTTCTGTCAGGAAAACCAATAGATTAGTTACTGTGGAGGAAGGATTCCCACAACATGGAGTTGGAGCTGAAATTTGGTTTGCTGCTTACCTTTCATCTATTTTTCTTTCTTTCTTTCCATCATTTAAAGTTTCAGACAAGTATACCATAGGGCTGTGGACCATGGTTTATGGCATTCCAAGTTGCATCCAACATCTGTTCCTATTGATGGATGGTAGCAGATTGACCCAGGTATGGTTGATCTCCAATTACCTATCAGCGAGAATCGACTGTAGATGTGGCTTGGTCTCCCATGTACCTAAGTGCACTGGATTATGTTCCACTTTCCCTTTAAAATACGTACACTTGGAAGCTTTTCTGTTACATTGCCTCAAGACTCCCAAAAAATGGGTTAAGGTACAATTCCCCTTTGAAATATATGCACTCACTTCGATGTTTTTTTGGTGACAGCACCTCAGTCATTGAGGAAAGCTTCGAGTACCTCGATGCCCCTGTGGAGAGAATTGCAGGGGCTGATGTTCCCATGCCTTATGCAGCAAATCTAGAGAGGATGGCTGTTCCTCAGGTAGGTCTTCAACAGTTTTGATTTAGGGAGTCAGGATGAATCACCACAATCACATATTTTTATGGAGTAAAAGTTTACCCACTGTTTGTTCTGAATGGTGAGTGGTGGAGATTGTCTGTTCTGGGTGAGTGGGGCCCGTTTTGTTCTGAATGAAAAGTGGTGGAGATGACTGCACTGGGTTAGTGGGGCCCACTGTGGATAATCTCCCCCGCCTGTCATCTCAAACAGGATACCCCTTTTGAGTGCGTTATACCATACTCTATTGGACTAGGTATGCTTTCCTAATCATCACCTTTGATGTTATCCAATGAAAACATGAAAACAGAAAAGATCTCCCCTGCTGCTTTGGACGATTTTGCGTTTCCAATTATGTTTAAACTTTACGAAACTGTAGCTGCAGCCTCGAAATTCTGCTATTTGTTGAGTGGATTGTTCTCTTCTTTACAGTTTGCGGCTAAGGAAAAGACTGTAGCAATTGATTCCTAGAAGTTGGTAGACAGAAAGTCAATGTCCTGATTCTGTTAGAAAAATTCTCACCTAACAGGATATATTCTTATTAAAAAATTAATAACTTGAAATCAGAAAAAATAGATAACCTAGGGATTAATTTCGAAAATTAGGGAAAGCATTCAAAAAAATTGGAAAACTAAGGATATTAAAAAAACCTATTTTCCCTAAAGTGTATGCATATTATTTTTTAACTATTTAAGATGAAAAGGAATAGCTACTGAAACCAGTAAACAAGTAAAAATGTAACATTGAAGAAACTAAAAATGCATCCCTAAAAAGTAATAATGAAAATGCACCATACATCACCAATGCATAGTTTATGGTACACTGCTGGGACATCTGCCACTCATTTCCTATATACAGCGAAGATTAACTATACCTGGGTGAATTTGTTCACGGCGAATTGTACTTAATCACCAGTCTCCCTCTTCAGATAGTACAGTGGTGCATCCCAATCTTATCAGATACATTTCTGAGTGCCCTATGATTTGGGGAGGTCTCAGAGAGTAAATTTTTAAAATAAAAACATGTAAAATTCCAAAAACACATATGGATAGGCATTTTTTAGAAAAATTGGAATATATGGTGTGCTTATCCCAGAATTTTACCTTTGTCATGCTTATTTTGGTTTCGTGCATGTTTTGGTTATTTTTAAAGTTCAAACATTTTTTAGATGTATATATTGTATTTACTAAAGGGTGTGGTTTGTATAGAGCCGAGGGTCTGAGCAATCAAAGTAGAGCGCACCTTCAAATAGTATCGAGAAATGTGGTTTCAATACTGAAAATCTTTGTGATAGCCTTAAAATATATTTTCATTTCTAATTATAAAATTTAAAGCTTAAAAAATAGTGTAGATCGAGCATATCTATGAAAGCTTGAAAATCTTGAAAATTGATGGTCCAAAAATGCATTACGAGATGCACTATTTTCAAAACTTGAAATCCATTTTTTTCTCTTGTCCATGTGTCTTGATGTCAAGATGATCAATTTGAGGATATTTAGGTATCAAAACAAACTCTTCTAGTGAAATTTTTGAGGTGGGCTGTAATTTGGTTGTTTAGTCTATACAAACTTTTTCCTTGAGTAAATGTGCACATTTCCAATATTGTTTTCTGATACAGAATTTCAGGGCTCAATTTGCTTCACTTTGGTCTTTGGGGCTGAAGCCGAAGACTTCGGCTGATTCAGCCAAAACCAATGCGAATTTTATAACATTAGTGTGTGCTTTCCTTGAATTAGACAAGTAATAAATTTACTGAAAACATGAATAACCTCGGTTTCATGCATGTCATGATGTTGAAGTCTGTCATTTCTGAAAATTGTTTTCATGGTATCCAATGGTTCAAAATGCATCTGATCACATTCACTCTTGTGCATAGATTGAGGATATTGTCCGTGCAGCAAAGCGGGCATGCTACAGATCTGTTCCCATGGCTGCAGCTGCTTAAACTCGAAACGTTGGCCATTCTTTGATTGCTTGTTGCTTTTTGGGGAATCAAATTTGATCAGGCGCCATCTTTGAATTATGCAAAAAAAGAAAAAGAAAAAAAAGGAGATAATCCGCCTCTTGGCCTGTACTGGTTTTTGTTTTTCAGGTAGATGGCTTTTAAGTTTCAGGAATATATAACATTTGTTTGCTTGAGAAGCAGCAGAGGGAGTTGGGGTGACTCTTGACTTGTATATCCTATGCACATGGTGGTTTTCAACTTTTACCATTTTCATTCATGGTTCGATTCTAATAAAGTTCTATATGATCATGCTATTTGGTCTCATTTGAAGCCAATTATTAGGCGAAGAAATAAGTGTAAGAGATGCAGCTTTGGAAAAAGCTAATTTTGTCTGCCTAGTTTGCCTGCTCAACATTTAATTTTTGGAAAGTAGAGTGCATGATTTGTGTAGCCGACTCAAGTGGTTAGGATAATGCTTGGATGACGATGATCAGAGTGTTCGCATAATGTGGAGGCTCGAAGGGGTGAGTACCTTTTCCTATAGTTCAGATTGGATTTGGGCTTATTTGAGGGGCACTAATCAATTTCATTTTTTATTTTTTATTTTTTATTTCATATTATATTCACATGAAAATTGAGACGTACATGTATATTTATCTCGTGTACTCAATAAAAGATAAAAGATTTACATGTGCTGCAACCGGAATATGAAAAATGGGACATTATATGTGGTGTCATCCAAATACAAAATCTGATCCTTATTCATAGCAAAATGTGACATTTACATGTGGTTCCACCCAAGTATAAAAATGTGATCCTCATTCCTATCCGTTTGATGTTATGATTTGAAAGGATAGTTGGGATAACTTTAGGTATAAACTTAGAAGTTATTTCGTAAGCCTTTAATTTTGATTGGGTGGCATGTAGTGTTTTATCGTAAATTTTATTTTATAAATTATTTTGTAACGAAATTTGGGCCTTAAACACCTCTTACAAAAGCGTGTTTGATTACAGTAAGAAAAAGTATTTATGATAGAAAGTGATTAAAATGCCCCATAAACTTGTGATTGTATTTTAGTCATCGTAATCAAAACTATCTTTTAATTTTCTAGGTGGGGCTCAATAAGGTGAACGCACACCCCCAAATTTTACCTAAAACTAATTTGTCAAAAAAAAAATAAAAATACAAATAAGATGTTAGGTAGACATTGAAACTATCTCAACCATCTATTCAGATTGACAAGCTGGGAATAGGGGTTATCCATTCAGATTGACGAGCTGGGAATAGGGGTTACATGTGTTGGTGCTACATTTGAAGGTTTTGTATATTTTATGATCCAAAACTTATTTGATAGTATCAGTACCAAAACACAACCTAGAAAAAAAAACACTAAAAATGGAAAAGTACGAGATTCTTAAATCACAATCCTCAAGAAAACGATTTGCGAATATTTGGTGATAAAATTGCCGACTTGCTGGGTAGTTCTCAGTCTATGCGTTCTTGTCGGATTGGATTTTGAAGTCTATTGCCCACTCGAGTTTCATACTCCCTCATAGAGGCTCTGTCTCTCTATAAAATTTTGAGGGCTCACTGTAGTCTATCAACGGCTTACCCATGTTTTAGTATCGTCGAGCTACCAGGCTTCAAACGCCCCTTGCCCCTCTCACTTTTAAAAGCAACCTGGTTCGTGTTTATCCATGCATCAATCCAATGCCATTATTAGGGCTCCAAACCACATTTGCAAGCCCTAATAAGGGTTTACTTGCATATTCTTTGGAATTATCTCTTGCTGGGGCTTCTTTTCTCTCATGGGTTAAGCTACTTTTTGCATTTTCTCTAGTATTTTTTATCCTATTATATAGGGATTCGTTATTGAATGTATGTATGGTGGCAAATCCTTGGCACTTTTTTGGGTTTTTGGTGAGTTTATTTTTGTGAATTTTGATTGGTTATGCCACTCATAGTTTTTAGGTGTTGAAAATATGGGTGTGGGTGAAATGGTATGGAAGGGGTACGGTTGAGGGTTGTAGAATTGCAGTTTAGTGGAGATATTAGTGTACACTCTCAGCATGATATTTACTCATTACTGATAATAACTATAATAAAGTTTTTTTGAGTAGATTTGTCTTTAGGATATAAAAATAAAAAAAATGAGTATTTATCTTTTTAAGTTACATGATTTCAAGGCACTAAAGCTTCCTTTCTTTTAGAGGGAGAAATTAAGTTACAAAGGGTGAGATAGCATGAGAGGATGCATTTTGGGAGTGAAAATGAGTCGATGAGAAACAGTATTTCTAAGTCATGGGTTGTACCTATTCGATGTATCATGAGTCGTATAGGCATTTTGAGACATGACACTTCTTTATGGTTTTAAGTTTTTAAGTATTATTAGTGATTAATAATTATAACTATTTATAATTGGTTCATCAACGGTCAAAATAGTACAAAATGAACACTAAAACATCAAAAGAGCATCATTCATTGCACGAATCTACTTATCCAACTCATGCGATGGGCAACATTGTTGCGTAATTGTGGTGCGACATCACAGCTCTTCACATTGCCATTGGGGGAATCGATCGAGTGACTTAACCTGGTCAGCTATACATCTTCCAGCTCACAGACTTGGTCAGCATCATGCTCGAGCAGTGTTCGCAATATTGGTTGGTTCAACTCGGAACCGGGTACTGACTAATTCTGGTGGGTGGTTAGATTGGAACTCGGTGTTGGCTGGTTCTGATTTTGGTGATCCGGTTGAATATTTTGAAAAATATTCAAAAATTAATAAAATCTATAAATAATAAAAAAAAGGATTTGTTTGTAATGATTTTTTGAATTTTTTTATCCTTTTGAGAAAAATTGGAAAATGTTTTGATCATGAATACTTAGTTTTATATTTTTCCATTTTTAAAAAATTTCAAAAATACCCTTAAAATAAAAAATCAATATTTTAAAATCCATTTTTAAGATTTTTAAATTCAATATATTTTTTACATACTTTTCATATTTTTATATTTTTTAGCACCTCTTTAACACCTCCGATCAGTATTTGCCTGGATCAACAATACATATAAAATGAAAATTGTAAGTCAAATGCCCTTGCACTATCACACAAGCTCACGTCGCGTGCTCTGCATGAGCCACCATTCCCCGCGCAATAGGCGTTGGGGTATCACATATTTAGGCATGTCGTTGGGTTCTTCATCCTCCAATGTGGGGCTAAAGATCCCCTAGTTCTCTAAGACTATAGTTTTGGAATTATATTATTTTCAATTAACACCTCATATTTTTTAAAGCAAAATACTAACATCAGATTCTCTTGATTTAGGGTTGGTTTTTTCAGGCAGGGCAAGAACTTATTTTTTGGATTTTTCTTATATTATTTTTTCCAAGACGAAATTTGTATTTTTTTAGGATTTATTTTTGAAAAAATATTCTATTGTCCCCTATTTTTAACTTCTACATTTCATGAGACTCAAGAATTGAAAATATTACTTGCTAGCAAAATGACTATATCTTTTCTATCTTCTAACCCCCTAAACCTTTTTGACCATGTATTAGTGACCTCAACAACTTATGAAATGACTCTATCTCTCTTTCCTTCTCAAACTCCATCTCTCTATCACATCATCCTTTCTCTCTTAAGGGCAAGCTTCTATGCTCCCCCTACAGCATAGAAGTTCTATCCTCCTCTTACCATTCAGCCGTCCAATTTTAATCAAGAGAGTCAATCATCGTTTGATCTTAAATCCGACGTCTTAAAGTATTTTATTTTTATTTTTATATATATAAATTGTATAAATATGAAATTTTGTACGTGTCATCTTCTCCTTGGGGAGCACCTATAAAAAATATTAAAAATAAATTTTCGATAAAATATAATGACCAAAATATCCCTTAAAACTTTCAGGGGTATTTTGATTATTTTATTTTATTGAAAATATATATATATTTTTTTAACTTGTGCAAGTTTAATAGAGGAATGGATGTACAAATTTTGGTACCAAAATAATTTATAGAAAAAAAATTAAAAATAAAATAGTATACAGATGTGACATTGTGATTGGGGCAATCTTAGCCCGCTATTCAGAATAGACGGTTGGATGAGGAGGAAGATAGAACTTCTATATTGTAAGGGAAGCATACAAACCTTTCCCTTAACCCCTCTCTCAAAACTCCATCTTTTAAAAACCCAAACTCTATCTCTCTCTCTTTCTCATATCATCATCTCTCTCTCAAAACTCCATCTCTCTCTAAATCTCAAACTTCATCTCTCTCTAAAACCCTATCTCTCTCTCACAAATAAGAAGGTGTGCTCGTGTTCGAGCTCAAGCTAATTCCCTTGGCCGGTAAACTCATCAAGAAGCGAAGAGAGAGATGGAGTTTTAGTGAGAGAAATGGAGTTTGAATAGAGTGTCATTTTAGTGTTTGTTTGAGTAAAAAATTTATAGTCAAAAGGGTCCAAGGAGTTGTAAGATAGAAAAGATGAAGACCTTTTGCTTACAAGTAATATTTTCTATTCATGGTATTCATGAGATATGAAAATTAAAAATAGGGGATAAAGAGATATTTTCCTTTTATTTTTTCCCCTTTCTTTTTCTTTTAAGTCAAAGTATTGTTTCTATTTCTTTTCTTTTAAGTCAATGTATTGCTTCTATTTATGGCTTTATGTGCTAGGTTTTATTGGAGCTAAGACATTTTTTTTGTTTTTTTTGGTTTTCTCTGTTTTTTTTTGGGAGTTGATACCCATTTCCTCACTTGGGAATTGATTTTTCTATTGCATTTTATTTTATTTTTTTCAGTTTCAGGTGCATATGGGGCATGGTATTTTGGTTTTGCCTCTCCTGTATATTTTCTTCTTAATTGATTTCTAAAAATGTAGCTTGAAATTGCAGTTTATTCCAGTTGTTATAGTGTTATTTTTAGCAATCGACTTTTGAATGTCATTGAAGTAGCATTGGTGAAAGAGTTAATTGCCTATGCTAAAATGATAAGTAATGTATCTTCAACATTGATGAATTCAAGAGGTCCATTCCTCACTTTTCAATCCTCCTATGTCTGCTTCAAGCACAGTTCAGGAAAAATGGCTTGGTTTCCTCACCTTACACATTTTCTTCAAAAAATTCTCCGATGGGGCCAAGAAGATTCGGCCATTGTCAATTCAGCATGTCAATCTCGTTTTCATTGGAGATGCTTCGGTTGAGGCTTCCGATTGTCCTCATGATGCTCAAGCCCTGTCTCTGATCAGAGTTAAATTATATGCCCGAATCTGCTCCAATGAGAGGGGGAAGGGAACAAAGCAACGCTGTGATCTTCCTCCCTTGACCCTCCTAATCCTGTCCAAAAAGATTTTGGCAGAAAACTACGGTAGCGTCTTTGGCGCACACATGGTATCAGTAATTACTTAGCTTGGGCAATGACTTACGGGGAAAAGAAAAGCTGTTGATGATAAATCATCAGCCATTCTCAATGTTCGACTAATTTTTGGAAAAGTGCACATACGCACACGCACACGCACACGCATGCATATATTGCTCTCGGTATCATAATGATTTTCGGGTGCAGAGTCTGCAGTGAACCCCTTGATCCTCAAAGGTGCCGATAAAAGTTCTCTTTTAAAAAAGGGAAAATTACATTTGTACCGTTTTATTTAACCGTTACTACGTGATGATCCAAAAATATTGTATATTTATACGAAGGTCTTTGTCCCCTTGATTTTTCATTTTTTGCCAAGCTTGTCTTGGACCGCCTTAAACTTTCAAAAAATAAAGTCTAAATGCGGTCCGATGTTAGAAACATAGATTGCCTTAAAGCTTCAAATAATGAAGTCTAAATGAGGTCCACCTTAAACCTTCAAAAACTTGACAGGTAAATACGGTCCGATGTTCAAAACATCGGATCGCCTTAAAACTTAAAAAATGAGGTCTAAACGTAGTCCGACGGTAGAAACATTGGGACCACATGCAAATTTGTCAAAAAATAAAAAATTCTGAAGATCCCATCCTTCTTAGTAATAAGAGCCTAGTTTAGGGCCTTTTTGTTATAACGGTTAAAAAACCGGTACAAATGTAGATATCCCTTTGAAAAAAATCGTAAAAAGACGAAACTAGGGGTTCTTGGGTGGACCGTGGCTTAAGCCAAGCCACTTGACATAAATTTCAAGTCCAGCCCAGTCCATCTCTTGCACCGCGGCGAGCTAGGCCACCCTACTCATTCCCACCCTTAATTTTTAATTTTTTGAAACTCAAGTGATTCATACCCTTAATTTTTCCTTAGATTAACTTGCCCTAGTGGAATGAAACAAGTTTTTTCTTTTTTTTTGGGTAAGTCAACGGTGAAGACAGATCCCTACCCATTTTTCATATGGATTAGGGAGTTAGTTCTTTTGAAGGTGCTAGTGGATGGTGTCAGCAAGATTGAAGACCACAATGTGTTAACCAAGTATCGAAGTGCACCACGACCCAGCCCCTTTCTTAACAAAATCTCGCTTTTCTTAAGAACTTTCTCATAGTAAAAATATATTGCCCCTTTCTTAACAAAATCTCGCTTTTCTTAAGAACTTTCTCATAGTAAAACTATATTGGAGTATCCACTAATCTCGTTAACCAGTTAGAAGTTTCCTACTCTAATTCATATGAGTAATATGTGATGGAGAACTCGGGGAGTCTGTTGGTCCTAGACTCGCTCAAGTTACCTCGCCATGCTTCTAAACTTGGATGACTGGCCAAATCCATCGGTTCACAAAGTTTTTTTAAGATTCGGCCAAGTCAAATGGCAGGCTCGCCCTGTTCGAGTTGTTTGACTTGGGCTCATGTCTGCCTCGAGTGTGTTTATTGTGTAAAAGTAATGGCCATCTTTTATTGCAGTGTAGCTATGTGACAGGCATTTGGTTGGGGTTACTTTTTGAGCAACTTAGGTGTGGGTGTACCTCTTCCCCAGGATTGTTATTGCCCAAATGGATTTGCCTATGCTGCCAAATTTGGGGAGCAAGATACTAGGGTGGCTATTCTCTTGGAAGTATGGAAGGAACCAAATACGATAATGCTTGATGGTAAGTCTTTACCTTTCAATGTTATTTTAAAATATATCATCCATAGTAGTTGGAGCTGACTGTCCGTTACTAAAGAAGGATTTAGCATTTCTGAGATAGATAACTGGTTAAATCTTGTTCATCTAATCCTATCACACGCCAAGATTAGGCCAGGTGGAAGGTGGTGTCCGCCAGTTAAATGGTGCTTTAAATTAAATTTTGATGGAAGTTCTTTGCATAATCCAAGGGAAACTGGTATTGGAGGTGAGAGATTAGAATGGCACAATTACTTTCACATATTCCAGATCGATAGGCATAGAGCTACGGCTAATTTCGCAGAGCTATTGGTTGCTTTTTTTGGTATTCGATTTTTCGTCTAAAAATTTTTGGGTTCAGCCTGTACAGTAGAAGAGGACTTTTTAAATATGATTAAATCGTGTAAAAAGTAGAAAAGCATCCCTTGGTAAATCAGTGCCTTGTGGAGTCAGATTTTAGATTTGGTTAGTTGCTTAACCATATCCTTTCGGCATGTTCATAGGGAAGCAAATTCCGTAGATAATGAGTTGGTCAAAAACAGAGGTTACACGTGATTCAATCCAATATGCAGATGATATAAATGTGTTGTAATCTCTCGTTTTATACAATAAAACCTAGATAACATTTGTCCAAAAAAAAAAAAAATTGTTGGTAATTCTTCAAAATGGGTTTAGTTCCTTGATTACTCCTTTATCTAAGGTTAGTGTGATAAATTGAATGTTCTCCTTTACTTTTGTGTGCCATACTATGCTCCCTCGAGATCATGCTATACATTTCCTCCCTCTGTTAAAATCCGTACTAGGGAGATTTGTTTCGATTTTAAAAATTCGAGATCCATCTAATTATAAGTACATGATTAAAAGAATTTGGGTTTTGAGTTTTTGAACATCTAGATCATTCCCCTCTACAAACCGAAGGCAATATAGTGATGCCACTTTTTTTCTCTGGCACATAAAAATTGAGAATCATATCTTCTTTTTTTTTTTCTTGAGGTTTGTTGTTGTGTTCTAGAGATCACATCCCCTGAATTTAAGATCTAATATCACTTGTGTAAGTATTGCCCAAGGGAATATATATATGGAAAATACTACAAAATGGCTATAGGTGAAGTTCTACAGTACTTCACCTACGGTTACATCATCCTTCAAAGTTTATCACACGGTCAATGATATCTTATTGTATTTCCGATTTTAATATTTTTTTTACAAATCACAATGATCTGAAATTTTGTAAGTGTATGTGCCTTAGTGAGATGCACATGAATAAAATATAGAATAACCAATTTGAGTGACAAAAATTACATAAAATACCCTTATAAAGTTTCAGGGATAATTTCATCATTTTATTTTATGACTATTATTTTTTAAAATATTTTATTTTAGTGCGACTTGGTAATATATGCACACGCCTCAAATTTTAAATAAATATTATTAGTAGAATAATTATAAAAGAATAATTATAAATCTCTAGAAAAATTATCACATGGGTGTGGGCTCTGACTTTGCTATAGATAAGTACCAAATTTAATGGTAATCCTTTAGGATCCTACACATATGGGTGGGGGAAGGTCCTATAAGATCATTTCGCTATATATATATATATATATATATATA
>NW_006498507.1:3349230-3361877 GCF_000471905.2 Amborella trichopoda | reverse complement strand
TTAGATAAAAGATCAACAGTTCGGACTGCAAGTATTGAAGTAGTTCCTATGAAATGAAGAGCAATTGTATAAATCAGTGAATTGACAGCATCACTTTCAGAATATACCATATCCTGGTTGTGTTCATTTTTTGTTGTCCATTGACGAGTATTTGTTAATATTTGTTGTTTTGTTTGTTCATTGAGATATGAATCCCACCATCCTCTTAATCATCCAGTAAATCCTGAAACTATGGCTTTTGCTATCTCCTGATCATGGCTACCAACCATTTTACATGCCGAAGCATACATAGTCATATGTTTCATTGTATCTAATATTCGGTGATCGAAAATTCCATCAATGTTCCAATCTATAATAGTTCGACCAGTATATGTATAGGTATGACTTGTAAGGTCTTCTTCTAATTGGATATCAACTGGGGTTGGTCTCTTATAATATGGTCGGGCATTTATTGGTTGTCAATTTTTATTATAATTGACTCGATTTATCGTATCCGGGGAAATATGATGTTCAGAAAATGCTTTTTGTATATTTGTTATTGTGTTAGCGCTTGGCGGTTCAATATTTTCATTTTCTTGGAACATTATTTCTTCCTGAAGAGTCATATTATCATGTTCTGGGATTTTTGTTTTTCCTTTATCGCTATCTGGTATAACAATATTTTCTTTAGGTTTGGGACCTTTTATTTCTAAGTTGGATAATTTGGAAATTAATTGATCCATTAGTGTTTTATTATCATCACCTATATAAAATTTTTCTTTATTTAATTCAGGAGGAGATTTAAAGAATAATTGTTTCTTTTCCTTATAGGTGGGAGGATGTAATAAATTTTCTATTCTAATAGTTTGTTGTCCAATAGTGTGAAGATAGAGATTCGTATAATTGTTTTGTTCAATTATGTATGGGAGTAATTCCGTACGAGATAAATTCGCGTTATTTAGTTTGTATGTTGTAGCTAATGTTTCGTATACAATCATTTGGGTTGAGGATCCTATATTATGTTCCGTATTTGATCCTGTAGTGGCGGATTCTGTAGTGACTGTATCAGCTATTCCTTGTATTTTCAGACTTTGTTCAGGAGGATGTATGGCTTTGATTGTGTTTCCTTCAGTAGTATTGAATAATGTATATTGGGTTTCTAGTGTATTTATTTCAAAATCGGGAATAGGAATTTGTTTTTGGTGTAGGATGTCTTTAACCAATCAAAAAAACATGTTCCTTTATTTCCTTGTTTTCTCCATTTGTTGAATCTTTTATGAAACAAAGACACTAACTTAGGATCAAAAGTTTCTCCATACCATTCTCTAATATTTTTATTTCGTGGGATAAATAATCATTTATGATAAATTCTTTATCCAATTTTTCTTCAAGTTGGAGTACTTGAATGAATTCTGCTTCATCAGGTTCTTCCTGAGCCTGTTTATATTGAGGGATAATGATATTATCAGATGTTCTTAATAGTCCATCAATTTGTGGTTTTATTGAAGTAATCGGTGTTGATGAAATAGTTATGATGGGAGGAATTCTATTGTAAGTAGTAACAGATTTTTTTGCTGGTTCTGGTTTTGATTTTCAGAAAGAATAAGTACTTGAAGTACCCGAGATGGATGAATCATCCATTGGTTGCAAAATTCTATTATTTGTGAATTGGATTTCAATATTTCCATTTGTATATTCAATAATTTTATCTGGAATGTTTTGGATAGATGTTTGTGATGGTTTCATTATGGATGGACCATGTTTGTGGTAAGATAATATCTGACCATGATATTGTTTTTGGTATAATCGTATTGGATTTTTCCATCTTGGTTTGGAAAATATTGTTTGTCCTCTGGTATCTATTTGAAGTACATTTGGACATAACGTATTCATTACTTTATAATAAATACGATAAATGATGGCTATATTTTGAGAACCTAACATCATATTAAATCCTTTAGATTTAAAGATAAAACATTTAAAATATTTGGATCTGTAAGAGATACAGAATAATTTGGAAAATAATTGAAATATATTGGTCCACTACATAAACTAGATTCGACCATCCCTAGTAACGAATCAGAAAATATGTTATGCCTAGTATCTCGTAAGCATACTAAGATAGAATTATTTAATCCTAGACGAGTTAAGGGTTTCACAGCTATTTGGATTAATCCTATATGTAAATATTTATAGTTTTTTGTTTTATGGACTTGTAATATTTTTTGAGATAATAATTGGAAATCTTCTTAATTACTTGTAACAGATAGAGTCTGTTCTACTGTTTTGATAGCATATCTGATTTTCAGATCGAATGTGCCTTTCTTATAAACGTCTGATATTGGAACTTTGGGTATGTTCCAATTTTGTATTTGATTTTCAATATCGTTAATAATAATTTCTTCTTTATTTTTTATCCTTAGAGTCCTATTAGTTGCACTGGTTATTTTATCCGTCAGATTCTTAATAAATTTCTTCATTATTAGGTTGCGGTTGAGTGTTATTTGGACAGTCCTCTTTGACTACCTCTTACGTCTTCTAAACCTCAGCAACTCTCCTGGCCTAAACGGTCAACTGATTGGGTGTCTGAGCGTCTCTAACCTCAATGCTCGGACCAACTTTTTTTAATGGATTAATTTTTTAGGTTTCTTAAGATAAAACAACTAGTGATAACTCTTAATGCTCTAATGCAGGGTTGGCTCTGATACCATAAATGCGCCAAGATCACCCTATAGATACTAAAAACCCTATAAATACTAAAAACCCTAATACTGAACTTATCTTAGAAATCGAAATATTAAACTATGACAAGATACTACTTGTTGTAATATGCTGACAGAGTATAAGAATGCTATGATGATAAAAATAGCAGATACAATAGATATATCTATGACTATCCACGAAGTATGAGTATAATTACGAATTTTTATGCTAAATACTAATTTAAATTGCATTGTGGAAAAAACATAATAATCACATATATTGATTCAGAAAAAGAAATACAGGAAAAGAATACACACTTACGGATTATTACAGATACATAAGCTGGAAAATGACTGTCATTCGTGAGGGCAGTAAGAGGGTAGAGTTGATAAATTACAATCACACATGTATTAAATAATAAAGAGTAAGAAGTTACCGACTTGAGAGACGGTAGATTTACAACAGTACTGAGCTACTGTCGTAGAAAGAGTAAGAGAACAGAAAGAAGAGAAGAGCAAAAGAGACTAGAAGAAGATGGAAGAGAAAAGAGCAGAGGTCTGGGCTTGATCTTCTTTGGTCTGCCGGAAGTCCTTGTAAGCCTATCTTCTGGTAAGTGAAAGGGGTTATTTATAGTGGGCGAGAGGTAACTTGGTGTCGAAGGTATCATTTCTGATTGGTTGGTCCTTTGCTGTGTCAGTGAGAGGAGTTAAAGGCGAAGGATGGGATGTAAAGTTGAAGAGATGTTTGTCGTGACTTATTGTTGTCGAGTATGTGGTGGCTGTGTATTGGTTGCCGGAGAATTGACGTGACGGAGGAATCTCTGGTACTGTGCTTGAGGCTTCGTGGCGAGCATCCGAGGGAGGTGTGACTGTAGTTGGAGTCACATCGCGAATATAATGAGGCTACGTGACGGTCTGTCGAAGAAGGTGCTACTGTGGTTGGAGTCATGTCGCGAATATTACTGTAGTTGGGGTCATGTCGTGCATAAAGTGGAGTCATGTCGCGAATAAAGGTAAATATAAGAATCTGCTTTGTGTCGTATCATGTGAGCTGCTGCTGATGCTGCTTGTATTGGTCGGGTCGTAGTATCGGGTCGCAATTATTGGTCGGGCCTCTGGCTGAAATCTTCTAACAATGGATTGCCAGATTGAACTGTTTCTTCTGAAGTAGTAGGTGCAGTGGTATCAAGAGCAAAGATATTGAGAAGATTTTGTTCTAATTCTTCAAGAGTATAATTAGGGTGTGCTAGTCTCATCGTTTTCAAATAAGCAGAAAATGTAAGTAGGCTGACTGTATTATGTGCTTGTGGGTTCAGGATATTGTTCTGAGGAGGTATGCATTTAAGGGGTAAAGAGGCAGGATCAGTACTAAAAATATCTCACCATTTAACTTTGATGGTTTTGCCAAGTTTAGGAATGTACTCATAATTATGCGTATTATTTTCAGAGATGGCATAATCCCATTTTAAGATCCAAGGTATTTGGTAGATGGCCATGAAGTAGAGATGAAAATCATCCAGTTCGATGCAAGTATTATGTTGTGCAAATTTGGTTTGAAAGACTTGAAAAGAATCCGCTAAGATTTGTGTCTGCGATCCCCATAATAAAAACCAGTGGCGGAACCAGTTTGGAATCTTTCGTAAATAGGGAGTTTAAATTGTAAGTACCAAGAGTGAGTATTATTTGGATTCTGATATGAGAATATCTTATGCCAGGCTTCCATGTACTCAGCATATTTATAATATTTGTATTGAAATTCTGGATTTAACAATTTGTTCCCTTGGAGAGGATTACATCCCCAATCGTCATAAGAAAGTAATTTTTTGATTTGAAATTTTGAATAAGGATATACTTTAGTAGTTCCTTGATAAAAATGAACAATCGAAACTGAACCGATTTCCATGAGAATGGATTCGTACCATTCACGGGTTTTGACCCCGTGTGATGGATTTAAATGGTTTACAAGGTAAAGGGGGGCCAATTTATTTGGGTAAATTTGTGCATGGTTATCAAAAATAGGTATATCTGTTCGGAATGCTGTTTCTATATAGACTGACTTAGTAGTGGTAGAGGTTTGCTTATTTGGGTATGTTGCATAAAAGAATGCCGGACTTTGGGTTTGTATTGGACTTTGAGGAGGAGTTTGAATCAAGTATTCAGGTATGCTTGTGGATCGGAGAGGTGACATAGGTGTCAGATTCAGAGATGGATGGCTGGGCATAAGAGGCTCAAACATATTGCTTGGTACTCAGTCCATGGGTTGTTTTCCTCTTTTGTTGTTTGGAGGATTATTCATATTGATATTCTTATTGGCAAGAAATAGTTGCAAGCCGTATGGAAGTGTATCTTCTTCAGGAAGTATGGGTAATGCACGGTCCCCCTTGCAAAAATTCACGGGTAAGGAAGTCAGGTAAAGAATTAGCAGAGCCGTGAAGATGCTCAATAGAGAAATCAAAGGCAGATAGAATGACCTGCCAACGAACAAATATTTGTTTGGAAACAAGGTTTTGAACATCTTTTTGCAGAATATCTTTTGCTGCTTTGCAATCGGTATGAATAAGAAAGTGTTGGTTTAAAATATCAGTTTGAAATTTACAAACATAGTGAATAATAGTAAGTAATTCCTTTTTCACAGTAGAATAATTTTTTTATGTAGAATTCCAAGCTTTGGAAGTAAATCGTATTAGTTGTTCTTTGGAATTAACTGATTGTTTTAATATACCACCAAGACTTAATTCAGAAGCATCACATTCAATTATTTTAAAAGCTGTAGAATTAGATAAAGTTAAACATGATAATTCTTTTGCTTTTAATTTAAGTCGTTGTACAGCCAAAGTATGGACATCAGTCCATGGTTGAGGATTCTTCTTTAATCGGTCATATAAGGGTTTAGCATCGAGAGCTAGATTATGGTAAAAATCACTTATATAATTCAGACATCTTAAGAATCTTTGTAATTCAGTTTTATCTAAAATTTTTTCAGGAAATTTATCCGCAAAGAGAATGGATCTATCAATTGGGATAATTGTCCCTTGATTTATATTATGTCCTAAAAATCTAATTTTTGTTTGGAAAAGATTTGGCTTTTTAGCAGATACTACTAATCCAACATTTTTAACTATGTGGATGAAAGTATGAAGATGTTTAAAATGTTGTTCAAGAGATTCAGAGAATACTAGAACATCATCTATATAGAAAGGATTAAATATATCATTCATTATTTTCTGGAATTCAGATGGAGCATTTTTAATACCAAAGGGCATAACATTCCATTCATATTGTCCAAAAGGGACATTAAATGTTGTTTTATACTTATCTTTTTCCTTTATCTGTATTTGCCAAAAGCCAGATTTTAAATCAAATTTGGAGAAGATGGCTGCATGTAAGAGTCTATCAAGTAAATCTTTTTTATTTGGAATGGGATATCTAATCCATTGTAATACTTTATTGAGGGGTTTATAATTAATAACTAGTCGTGGAACTCCTCTTTCTTGTTCGGTGTTTTTATTGACATAAAAAGCAGAGCAGCTCTAGGGAGATAAACTGGGACGTATGAGTTTCTTATGAAGCAAATCTTTAATTTCATTATGACATGTTTGTAATAATTATGTATTCATCTGAATAGGTCGAGCTTTTGTTGGTATTTTCGTTTCACTAAAATTTGGTTCATATGGTAATCCAACAATATGTTGTTTTCTATGCCAAAAAGCGGTTGGTAGATCATTACATATTTCGTTTTCAATAAGACTTTTGAGTTGTTGTATTTTTTGTATCATATCATTAGTTTGGGGTTTTTCACTAATAATCTTGTGTTTGATTTCAAGTTGTAACGATCCTATAAAATCTTCTTTTTGTTTGATATTTTGTTTGACAGTATTAATTTCATTAATTTCTTTGATTTTTGGTTTATCAAGGAATTCAAATTTAATAGGGGTACCATGGGTATTAGTTTCAATACCTGTATGGGAAATAGTAATTGGATATAACAGAGTGAGGAAAGGTACGCCAAGGATTACAGCCTGGCTAAGTCCCTTGACCATAATAAATAGAGTAGAAAAATAATTCGTTCATCACAAATTTTAGCATTAGATAATTTGTATTTAATAAATAGTCTACTCCCATCCGCAGTGTTAAGGATTTGAGTAGTTTTATCGAAGTATTTTGTAGGAACTAATCCTTCATTAAGGCAATTAAGATCAGCACCTGAATCAACTAAGGCTAGAGTTTGGAATTCATATTCATCACTTATTACAATGGTTACTAAAACAAACAATTTTTGTGTAATTACTCTATTTAATACATTTACTGATTTCCTTGTAGATGATTCACATTGATTTATTGATCATTGGAATGATATGATTTGAGTAAGTGGTCAAATTCAATGGCATCTGAATCAGTGTCTATTTCGGAAGTTTTATTATGGAGTTCAAGAATTTGAATTCTATTTTTTAATTGGGTTACTTCTATCTTGACTGTATTTACTTCGCCTTTGAGTTCAGCAATAGTAGGTTCTTTTTGTGCGGTTTCATGCTGACTTACACGTTTCATTATATCATAAAAGTTATAATTATCAGGAGGTTTGACTAATGACATATGTTTTGTTTTTGTTTTGGTCAAATTAATAAACTGAGTAATTATTTCTCTTTTTTCATCAGGGTCAGAAATTTTGTCTATTAGGTCTAAAATAAGATTGTCTTCTTTTGTTAGCGTATGAATATCAGAAATTGTAATAGGACATTTACATATTTCTTCATCTGTGTCAGACCTACTATTTGTGGACCAATAAAAATCATCACTATGCATAGTTCCTATAAAAGATGTATCACTACTTGCTGAAGTAGTGTCTGTATCTGAACTAGTGGATGAATCATATATTTGAATAATGTCATATATTTTATTTCTGATTTGCTCATCTAATGTAATAGAGTCTAATTTTTGTTTGACTTTGCATTGACTTTTATAATGGCCAACTTTTCTACATTTATAGCAAACAGGTAATTTCTTACCGTTTTGTTGAAATTTTTTAGATGCAAAACGTTTAGTAAATTTCTTATATTTTTTATGTTTGGTTGGAAAAGACTTATGTGTTTTTTCGAGTTTATTAGTGCGATGTTTTTTCTTTTTATATAATTTATGTATTTTATGTGGTTTATTTTTATCAATATGATAGCCAAATTGATACCATAAATGCGCCAAGATCACCCTATAGATACTAAAAACCCTATAGATACTAAAAACCCTAATACTGAACTTATCTTAGAAATCGAAATATTAAACTATGATAAGATACTACTTGTTGTAATATGCTGACATAGTATAAGAATGCTAAGATGATAAAAATAGCATATACAATATATATATCTATGACTATCCACGAAGTATGAGTATAATTACGAATTTTTATGAGTGGAAAAAACATAATAACCACATATATTGATTCAGAAAAAGAAATACAGGAAAAGAATACACACTTACGGATTATTACAAATACATAAGCTGGAAAATGACTGCCATTTGGGAGGGCAGTAAGAGGGTAGAGTTGATAAATTACAATCACACATGTATTAAATAATAAAAAGTAAGAAGTTACCGACTTGAGAGACGGTAGATTTACAACAGTACTAAGCTACTGTCGTAGAAACAGTAAGATAACAGAAAGAAGAGAAGAGCAAAAGAGAGTAGAAGAAGATGGAAGAGAAAAGAGCAGAGGTCTGGGCTTGATCTTCTTTGGTCTGCCGGAAGCCCTTGTAAGCCTTTATTCTGATAAGTGAAGGGGGTTATTTATAGTGGGTGAGAGGTAACTTGGTGTCGAAGGTATCATTTCTGATTGGTTGGTCCTTTGCTGTGTCAGTGAGAGGAGTTAAAGGCGAAGGATGGGATGTAAAGTAGAAGAGATGTTTGTCGTGACTTATTGTTGTCGAGTATGTGGTGGCTGTGTGTTGGTTGCCGGAGAATTGACGTGACGGAGGAATCTCTGGTACTGTGTTTGAAGCTTCGTGGCGAGCATTCGAGGGAGGTGTGACTGTAGTTGGAGTCACATCGCGAATATAATGAGGCTACGTGGCGGTCTGTCGAAGAAGGTGCTACTGTGGTTGGAGTCATGTCGCGAATATTACTGTAGTTGGGGTCATATCGTGCATAAAGTGGAGTCATGTCGCGAATAAAGGTAAATATAAGAATCTGCTTTGTGTCGTATCATGTGAGCTGCTGCTGATGCTGCTTGTATTGGTCGGGTCGTAGTATCGGGTCGCAATTATTGGTCGGGCCTCTGGCTGAAATCTTCTAACAATGGATTGCCAGATTGAACTGTTTCTTCTGAAGTAGTAGGTGCAGTGGTATCGGAAGCAAAGATATTGAGAAGATTTTGTTCTAATTAGGGTGTGCTAGTCTCATCTTTTTCAAATAAGCAGAAAATGTAGGTAGGCTGACTGTATTATGTGCTTGTGGGTTCAGGATATTGTTCTGAAGAGGTATGCGTTTAAGGGGTAAGGAGGCAGGATCAGTACTAAAAATATCCCACCATTTAACTTTGATGGTTTTGCCAAGTTTAGGAATGTACTCATAATTATGCATATTATTTTCAGAGATGGCATAATCCCATTTTAGGATTCAAGGTATTTGGTAGATGGCCATGAAGTAGAGATGAAATCATCCAGTTTGTTGCAAGTATTATGTTGTGTAAATTTGGTTTGAAAGGCTTGAAAAGAATCTGGTAAGATTTGTGTCTGCGATCCCCATAATAAAAACCAGTAGCGGAACCAGTTTGGGAATCTTTCGTAAATAGGGAGTTTAAATTGCAAGTACCAAGAGTGAGCATTATTTGGATTCTGGTATGAGAATACCTTATGCCAGGCTTCCATGTACGCAGCATATTTATAATATTTGTATTGAAATTTTGGATTTAATAATTTTTCCCCTTGGAGAGGATTACATCCCCAATCGTCATAAGAAAGTAATTTTTTGATTTGAAATTTTGAATAAGCATATACTTTAGTAGTTCCTTGATAAAAATGAACAATCGAAACTGAACCGGTTTCCATGAGAATGGATTCGTACCATTCACGGGTTTTGACACCGTGTGATGGATTTAAATGGTTTACAAGGTAAAGGGGGGCCAATTTATTTGGGTCAATTTGTGCATGGTTATCAAAAATGGGTGTATCTGTTAGAAATGCTGTGTCTATATAGACTGACTTAGTAGTGGTAGAGGTTTGCTTATTTGGGTATGTTGCATAAGAGAATGCCGGACTTGGGGTTTGTATTGGACTTTGAGGAGGAGTTTGAATCAAGTATTCAGGTATGCTTGTGGATCGGAGAGGTGACATAGGTGTCAGACTCAGAGAGGGATGGCTGGGCATAAGAGGCCCAAACATATTGCTTGATACTAAGTCCATGGGTTGTTTTCCTCTTTTGTTGTTTGGAGGATTATTCATATTGATATTCTTATTGGCAAGAAATAGTTGCAAGCCGTATGGAAGTGTATCTTCTTCAGGAAGTATGGGTAATGCACGGTCCCCCTGCAAAAATTCACGGGTAAGAAAGTCAGGTAAAGAATTAGCAGAGCCGTGAAGATGCTCAATAGAGAAATCAAAGGCAGATAGAATGGCCTGTCAACGGGCAAATATTTGTTTGAAAACAAGGTTTTGAACAACTTTTTGCCGAATATCTTTTGTTGCTTTACAATCTGTGCGAATAAGAAAGTGTTGATTTAAAATATCAGAAGCCTTACATTCAATTATTTTAAAAGCTGTAGGATTAGATAAAGTTAAACATGGTTATTCTTTTGCTTTTAATTTAAGTCGTTGTGTACAACCAAAGTATGGACATCAGTCCATGGTAGAGGATTCTTCTTTAATCAGTCAAATAAGGGTTTAGCATCGAGAGCTAGATTATGGTAAAAATCACTTATATAATTCAGACATCTTAAGAATCTTTGTAATTCAGTTTTATCTAAAATTTTGTCAGCAAATTTATCCGCAAAGAGAATGGATCTATCAATTGGGATAATTGTCCCTTGATTTATATTATGTCCTAAAAATCTAATTTTTATTTGGAAAAGATTTAGCTTTTTAACAGAGACTACTAATCCAGCATTTTTAACTGTGTGGATGAAAGTATGAAGATGTTTAAAATGTTGTTCAAGAGATTCAGAGAATACTAGAACATCATCTATTTAGAAAGGATTAAATATATCATTCATTATTTTTTGGAATTCAGATGGAGCATTTTTAATACCAAAGGGCATAACATTCCATTCATATTGTCCAAAAGGGACATTAAATGTTGTTTTATACTTATCTTTTTCCTTTATCTGTATTTGCCAAAAGCCAGATTTTAAATCAAATTTGGAGAAGATGACTGCATGTAAGAGTCTATCAAATAAATCTTTTTTATTTGGAATGGGATATCTAATCCATTGTAATACTTTATTGAGGGGTTTATAATTAATAACTAGTCGTGGAACTCCTCGTTCTTGTTCGGCGTTTTTATTGACATAAAAAGCAGAGCAGCTCTAGGGAGATAAACTGGGACGTATGAGTTTCTTATGAAGCAAATCTTTAATTTCATTATGACATGTTTGTAATAATTATGTATTCATCTGAATAGGTCGAGCTTTTGTTGGTATTTTCGTTTCATTAAAATTTGGTTCATATGGTAATCCAACAATATGTTGTTTTCTATGCCAAAAAGCGGTTGGTAGATCATTACATATTTCGTTTTCAATAAGACTTTTGAGTTGTTATATTTTTTGTATCATATCATTAGTTTGGAGTTTTTCATTGATAATCTTGTGTTTGATTTCAAGTTGTAACGATCCTATAAAATCTTCTTTTTGTTTGATATTTTGTTTGACAGTATTAATTTCTTTGAGTTTTGGTTTATACCTCTCTTCATTTCATAGGCAGTACTTCAATACTTACAGCCCGAACTGCTGATCTTTTATCTAATTTACGTTGTCTTACACTATCTCACTACAAATGGTATAAAGACGTTTTTTTCTCTCGTTTACTTATACGAGAAGATAGTCATCTTGACCACTGGAAAGAAAAGTTCGTAGCAGGACTACCATATCTATTCGCTGAAAAGGTCAAAGAACGTCTGAAAAATAAAAATAGTGGTATAATCAATTACTCTCAATATACTTTAGGTGAATTATCCTCTGAAATATGTGCTGAAGGCTTAGCCCAATGTATAGATATGAAACTCAAAAAGCAACTTGATAAACACAACAAAAAAGAGTTAGGAGACTTTTGCCAACAATTTGGCTATCATATTGATAAAAATAAACCACATAAAATACATAAAATATATAAAAAGAAAAAACATAGCATTAAAACATATAAGTCTTTTTCAACCAAACATAAAAAATATAAGAAATTTACTAAACGTTTTGCATCTAAAAAATTTCGACAAAACGGTAAGAAATTACCTGTTTGCTATAAATGTGGAAAAGTTGGCCGTTATAAAAGCCAATGCAAAGTCAAACAAAAATTAGACTCTATTACATTAGATGAGTAAATCAGAAATAAAATATATGACATTATTCAAATATATGATTCATCCACTAGTTCAGATACAGACACTACTTCAGCAAGTAGTGATACATCTTTTATAGGAACTATGCATAGTGATGATTTTTATTGGTCCACAAATAGTAGTTCTGACACAGATGAAAAAATATGTAAATGTCCTATTACAACTTCTGATATTCATACGCTAACAAAAGAAGACAATCTTATTTTAGACCTAATAGAGAAAATTTCTGACCCTGATGAAAAAAGAGAAATAATTACTCAGTTTATTAATTTGACCAAAACAAAAACAAAACATATGCCATTAGTCAAACCTCCTGATAATTATAACTTTTATGATATAATGAAACGTGTAAGTCAGCATGAAGCCACACAAAAAGAACCTACTATTGCTGAACTCAAAGCCGAAGTAAATACAGTCAAGATAGAAGTA
>NW_006498507.1:3304171-3349210 GCF_000471905.2 Amborella trichopoda | reverse complement strand
AGCAAATTGTCCATGTGGGCTGGACCGCATTTCTACATCTGTAGTCCAGAAAGTGTAAAGCATCCAACATCTTAAAGATGGATGCAACTAGTGTTCCATCAAAAACAATGGAAACTAATAGTCCAAATGTTTTTTTTTACTAGAATTATTATTTTTAGTTTTTTAAAACTTATTTCTTTTTTCATATTCATGATCTCCATGTTAGAGATTACATGTCCTTAAAAATTAAGTCGTAAAATCCATCTAAAAAAATGGACTTATTAAGAGGCCCTCATTTCTACATATGCAGGCTTGGCAATCGATGATCGACGATCCAGATGTAGAATCGGTCGGGATCGAAACAGCTCCAAAAATAGTACGGTCCTGCTCAGATCCCCCATAAAACCCCTTGTCTATTCTTTTTTTTTTTTTACGCTTATCTTTCTGTTTTTTTTTGTGGTTCCCACTAAATCCTCACCCTATAAAACTGTGTTTTAATTTTTATTTTATTTATATAAATTTTTTATTTCTTTTTGGATATCCAGTCTAGACAATTCGAGAACAATCTGGATTGCCAATGAATTGAGGGTGGACGATCCGCCCCACGATCCATTTTTTTAAACATTCATAAATAGTGTATTCTTGTAGTAGGAAATCATTTGGCTTTATTTTCTAAACTCTATGGGCTTGGTGCTAAGCGTATTCACCGACCACTCATGTTTGACTGGCCAAAAGAAGACTTGAGCATGAAATAGATAATGGCTTTCATTTTCACAATTGGAAGCAAGGCAAAGACAAAAGGAAGAAAGAAAGGGGACGGTTGGACCAACAAATTACGGCCGCATTTTTTCCTCCCAGCAAAGACTTAGAAGTTTAGCCGTGTACGCCAATCTACTGACCTTAACTTTAACAGCTTTTACTTTCGGTTGTGGTCTCTATAAGGTGAAGGCCCTAAACAATCAAAGTAAGGCTCCCCTCGAAATAGTGTTAAAATATATTGTTTAAATATAGGAAATCTTTGTGATGGTTTGAAAATTTATTTTTATATCTGATTATAAAATTTAAAGCTTTAAAAATAGTGTAGATCAAGCAATTCTATGAACACTTGAAAATCTTGAAAATTAACGGTCCAAAAAACGCAATACTAGATGCACTACTTCCAAGACTTGAAATTTATGTTTTCTCATGCCCATACAGCTTGAGGTTGAGATGATCGATTTGATTATCTTTGAGCATCGAATCGACCTTTTCTAGTGAATTTTTAAAGTGTATCTTAATTTGATTGTTTAAGACCTCACCCTCATATAAACTTTCTCGCTTGTATAATTTATATAATAAATCTTTACGTTATCTTGCGTGACCAAAGTTACTAAAATACTATTATTTTAGCAACTTTGATTAACTGCTTTGATTCAAAAAAGAAAAAAAAAAAAGTAGTAACTGCTTTCAGTTGAGATGTTGAGTTACCATCTTTCTCTCCCTAACTTATTGAGTAACCATCTCTCTCTTTCTTATTTTTTTTTTTTTGGGTGTGTTGGACCGCGTAGGAATTGAACTTACGACGTAGGGTAGCAAATTATTACCAATTAAGCATAGGTTCTCTCTCACACTTGGGGAAACCTCGACGACTACGACCCTTGTCCCTTTCCCTCTTGCCAAAGATATTAGAAGTTTAAAACCCTGCTTTATGTCACTTTCAAGACTAAGAAAAAAAAGACCATTGAAGTCTAAACTGAACACGAATTCAAGTGCTGGAATTTTCAGACCATTCATATTGAGCATGGCTAAAACGTTCACATTCATTCATGATGCTAACGAACTACTGATTCCACAAAAGATCTAACTTTAACTATTTTGCAAGGAAGACACTATTTCCTAAGAATAGTGACAAAACACTACCAAAAAACGTTTAATAATAATAATAATAATAATAATAATTTTTGTATTGAGTATTATTTGAAGTTAACTAATTCGAAAAGTATATTGTGCATCAGGGGACGACAATTCTACATAAGCTCCCCTGATGCACAAGCATCCATCTTTCGCACAAAAAGAATAAAACTAACCATGAAAAATTATTTTTCAACAATATTATATTAAAATTTTAAAATTTATTTATTTTGTAACGATCCCCATGTTAATAGATTATATATTTCTAAAATTAGTGGGTTCAAAATCCACATAAAAAATAGGTCATGGTTAGAGTACGCACATCTACATATAAGTTGGTTGACTCATATAAACCATCTCCTAACTGATTTCACCAATGTTTTCTAAATAGCCTCGGGTCTCGGACTGAGCAACCCACAAATCATCGTAAAAAACATTCGAAGTATATATATATATATATATAACTTTTGGGATAGTATAAGGTCAGCTTACAAGCTGACAGTTATAGTAATGCCCAAATGGCTTAAACTGAATTTTGGCCTATCAAATGGTCATGATTGTATTTTGTATTTGAATTTTAATTTGTTTCTATTAACCCAAATCACGTGAAATTCGAAGTGTATATTCTTAAAAAACAGATGAATATAATAAAAGTCTTAAAAAAGTAATTAATAAAAAATGTATTGACCAAAATATCTTTGAAAACTTTCTGAAGCATTTTGATCAATTTATTTATGCGAAGTACTTTTTTAAATATTTTTATTAAGTGTGCCTTAATAAGAAGAGTGGACACTCAAAATTTTATGTGATTTAGATTTTTATAAAAAATATTAAAATTTAAATACAAAATGCAGTCGTGACCATTAAACTTACACTAATCCATCAATTCATGGGTGGCATGATCTTATCTCATAACTTTTTATATTGATTCCACATTCATGTATAATTTCCACATTTTTTATTTTTTAAGTTGCCCGAGAAGCACCCAAGTACTCAACATGGCAAGGAGCAGAGTCCGAGTGACTCAATTGAGTTTTAAACCACTGAATTCACTATGCAAGGGAGGGACAATTTCTGTTGTACCACAATTTTTTTTTCCTTTTTTGTCTTTTGTGGTTATATGGCAATGACATCATCCAAATGAGATCCTTGAGGGGAAAATCAGATCACCCACCTAAACCAATCCAAATCATCAAAAAATATCACTAATCAAAAAGTTTTGTATTAATAAATGAGTAATGATCCTATGAGACCCTCCCACACTCATGTGTGTAGGACTTTAAAGGATTACCATTAAATTTCGTACAGATCTCTAAAAAAATTAGCACACATGAAACTTGATTTTTTTAAATATCTGTAATGGGGATCTTTTGAAGTCCTACATACATGAGTGTAAAAAGATCTCATAATATCATTAATCTTAATAGATATGGTCAATGAATTTTTAATTAATATTAATCAAGTCAACGAAATACTCCAGGAAAGGGAGCAACCTCAAATAACCCTCCTTTTCCCTTTATTTTTCTCTTTGTTTGAGCTCTTGTATTGTAAATTCTAAAAATTTTAAAGCCGGCCGGCCGGCTATGGAAGAAAAATAATTTATTCGTTAATTAAAACATTGAATAAAACTATTATTTAGCTTTGATATGATAGGTTTAGAAAGTATTTTGATCCTCATAATTAAATTATTTAATTCTTTAAATATTGAGTGTCATTTTTATGCTCACGTCAAAGGTTGTTGCTTAATTTCTATATGCATTGAGTGATAGAAATTATATAATATTATTTTGTCAAAAGGGTTTGGTATTTCATGGAATAAAAAAGATTGGTTCTCACGTTTCAAGACAGACAAAGGATTGGTCGTCTCATTTCATATTTCGCGAAATTTTATCCCGAAATCCGAGTAAACGGCGGTAACGACGAAAGTTAACTAAACGCGGGAAGAGCGTGTTTAACTCTTCGAATAAGCATTTTAATTTGTGCAAAACTTCAAACTTTTTGAATTTGTGCAAAACGTCAAATTTTAAAAAGAGGTCAAACTCTTCATTAATTTTCAAACATAATAAAATTTTGCTTCCAAAATTCGAAACGAAAATATCGCCGAATGTTTGGCCTTATTTTCGGTTAGTCCGTTTGAGTGCCCTCTTTGTTTCCACCCAAATGACTTTAGAGAGCCTATTCACCCCAAAAAAAGACTTGAGACCCTGATTGCAAGGTTATGATTAAGATACGACTTTTAAGAAAAATTAATTTTTCACATCCATTAAAAACTTTTGTATTTTCAAAAGGACCTTTAAAAAATTGCCTTTTTTTTTGTGGAGCCAATATAGAGGCATATTTGTCTCTTTTTTTTTTTTCTTCAAAAAACCTTCTTCTATATAACTTTAATTCTCTTTGTCATTGATTTGATATCTTTGAAAATTTATTTTTGAGAAAAGCACATTAAATTGTGATTGAATTAAGCATCTTGATATAATAAAAAAATTCACCAATATATTTCCTTTAAAATTTATATTAGAAAACCAAATCATTCCTAGAAAAAATACTCTTCCAAAGCACCTATATATCTAAAAAAAGAAAGATAGAGTTGGAGGATGAATAACCTAATGAAAAATCTTCTTTTTCTTTAAACCAAGAGTACCATTATAAATAGATACTTAATTAAAACTAAAGATTTAGGCAACATGAAACTAGGAGTGACAGTTGAGTGTTTGAGTTTTTGAGTTTTTGTTTGTATACACATTGTCCAGTACAAGTAAGTTGTTGGTTACTTGCTCTCTACCTACAAAAGTTTGATTCATTTTATTATTTTTTATTTTTTTGTTATTTTATTGATATATACAACAAAAAAATTAGATTGACCATTTTTTTTCCAGATTTAATGGATTCTATTTTTTATTTTTTTTGTTAATTGCAATCCTATGCTAAGGCTCTTTTTTTTTAACAAGAATCCTAGACCTTGGGTTACAAATTTTTTAGTTTGTTCATGTAATTACCATGTTGAGTTTTGTGATATTATTTCCTTGTACACTCCCAATAAATTTGTTGTATGTTCTTGTATCATGACAGTGGAGGAAGCATTGTTCTTGTATCAAAAGAATTCAACAAAAAATTTTGCCAAGTAGGAACCTAAATGGTTTATATATAATTATTGTTCAATGAATTCAATATATCTTTATAATAACTGTAAATCATAATTCTATCACATGTCATCTTTGTATATTTGACTTTTACTCCATTTTTTTAGCCAACTCCGAAGTATTTACCATTATTTAACTTACATAATTTTTAGCAATTCATTTTTTTTCCCTGATTTTTTGCCATCAACTTTTTTGACAAAACCTAATTTATTACTAGTATTTTAGTTTTTTGATAATTGAAAAAAAGCTCTAATGACGTTGATGACTTTGACTTTCCAATTTATTATTAATCCTTGGGAATAAAACAAATAAAAATTCTATTGGGAAAGTGATTGTTGTATGGAAGTATTCATACCTTCGTCATTATTTTTCATTGGGTCTTGCAAAAAGAAGGAAATTTTTTCCAAAGAATAAAATGAAAGTCTATGATCAAGTTTCCTATGGTTGTATATTCCACGGGCAAGGATGAGTCCGACCCGGCAAATTTTTTTAAGGAAATTCTAAATATTAGAAAATTTTAGGAGACTGGATGATTCTTAGATTTCGGCTCAGAATCGATGATTTTTTAAACATTGCATCACAACTTAAACATGATTTTCAAACATTGAATCTTGAATTTATGCTATTTGCTTATCACAACGTACACGTATAATTTTTCTGGGAAATTGATCAAATTACCTATGAGAAATGAAAATTTTAACATTTTACTCATATTTTTTATTTAATTTTAAAATACCTATAAAAAACAACAAAAATACAAAACACACCATCTTTGGAATAGTTGCAAATAGCAAAAGAAAAATTGTTTCATGTTGGTTGGACCGCATTTCTACATTTACATTTAAGAAAGTGTAAAGCATCCATTTTAAAGACGTATGCAAGTAGGTGTTCCATCTAAGAACAATAGAAAATATTCCATCTAAAAACAATAGAAACTAACGGTGGAAATGTTTTCTTATTATAATTATTATTTCTAATTGAAAAAAATTTATGTATTTATTCATATTCATTATCTCCATTTTAGATATTACATGACCTTAGAATTTAACCGGGTCCATTACTAAAATGCTTAGTTCATCTCTTGGGCATTTTAACAATTTTTGTAAAAAAATTGAGAAAGAATTGTAAAGGTAATTTGGTCATTCTCAATGATATTTTGTACAAACATTAGATACGCTTGTATTTTGGTCATTCTCAATAATATTTTTTAACAAACATTAGATACCCTGGTCAAAATCCAGAGAAGCAATCCTTAACCGTAAGCGGGAGTATTTAAATCTACGGTCCAGAACACCGTGATGCGTACGTGTTAAAATCAGCACCGTCCGACAAACAATTTCAAATCCGGTATAACCACAGGCATTCCTTAATATAAAACCGGTATTCAAAACGAGAATTTGACCGAAATTTCGTTCAACCGGAGATTTGAAACGACTTTGACTGCTTCACAAAACGAGATGCTATATGGGCCGCCGATTCAAAACGTGTCGAAATCGTGGATCTCCACGTCTTCGCCGTCCACTTAACGCCTGCTGCTTTGTGCTGGACGTGGCTTGAAACTGACGGTGTCAAATTACGGTGGTCAAACTACGGATTAATCCGATATAAGCACTATTTAATCCTTGTTTAATAATATTTTATAATTTGAAATTTTAAAAGACTTAACCCTTTTTTGGTGAATTTTTCCATTTTATTTTGATCGAAAAGGGAGCCTATAAAAGAGGGCATTTCAGCGAGCTTCCCAATCTGTTCTCTTTTTTTTTTTTTATCATTTTTTTCTTTTTACTCCTTTGATTGCTTTCTCTCTCTAACTCAATAGTTTAATCGGCCTCTGTTCTTTTCCTTCTCTCTCTCATTGGTTTTTACCATTTTTCCCCGGGATTTTCTCTCTCTAACCCTTGCAGTTTCTCGGTCTTCTTCTTTGGTTTTACCTTTTCTCTGCTCTCTCCTTCTCTCTTCAAGAATGGCATTTTCTCAGTGTTTTCTGGATTTACCATTCGTTTTGATTGCTCTCTCTCTCTAAAAAGTTAATATTTTGCTTCTCTCTCTAGATCTTTTCTTATCTCTCACGTCACAGCCTGTCTTTTTATGGCGATATTCTCTGTAAAATCTTATCGGCTTTGACCGGGGAACCTTCTGATATAACTGCTCCCCGTGTCCTCTAATGGCTATTTAATTTCTCTCTCTTCGCTTTGTTAAAACTTCGAAGTATTCGCGTTTCTCATTCCCTGCGTATCTCTCTGTTGAAGCTCAATTTCTAATTAGTGGAGATTTTGGGCTTTCATTCTTCAAATAACATACAGCTATTCTTCTCTTCTTCGTATTATTCTTTATTCATAAGAGAACCAGAAAGCTTCATCACTATGAAGTCTTCTTTGAAGAAGCTCAGAGGATTTACAATTCATAAGAGCGATGCAAGGAAAGAGGACTACAGGCCTCTGTCTCAGTTAGATGAGCTAGAACAAGCTTCAAAGGTATTTATTCTTCTCATCTGGTTATTCACAATGAAACATCTTGCTTTTGAAGTAGTACAGAGTTTAGTCGTATACCATGCTGAATTTGTCGAAATTACAACCTTTGTGATTGAAAATGGATGTTAATTGTATATAGTTATATGTCAATTACTGCAATGGAAATTCGAAATGGAAAGGATCACTAATTTAAATGCAAAGTCAATGAAAAGGATTTCTATCATAGTTCCTGTTACTAAGTTTTTTATTCTAGCTCCAGTTGAAGTTAAATTGCTATCAATATTTGTGTACCAGACTGAAAGGATTTTCTTCATTTTCACTATCAACGTTATTTGCTTTTACAATTCAAAATGTTTAGGCTTTTCAGCCCTAATATAGAGCGATTAAAACTACTCCAATTCAAATTTCCCTGTTTGCGTCGTTTCTTTTTCTTTTCTTGTAGGACATGGAAGAAATGAGAAGTTGTTATGATAGCTTCCTTATTGCAGCGGCTGCTACTGCTAATAGTGCATTCGGTAAATTTCTCTCACCTCAAATGTGATTAGTTACTGCACAGTTTTTCTACTGATATGTCATTATATATCCCTTTTCATATCCTTGAGGTAGTCGTTTATATGCTGATATGCGTGTCTTTTTACTCTTCAATGGCCTTTGTCTTTGCTAAGAGTCTTGGTTATATTAGCATATGTTATTAGCTTTAAAACTTTGGATGCCATGCTATGCCTAATCTACTTGTGCTATATTTTGTTTATGTTTGATTTTCATTTGAATAATCTCCTTTCCAGTACGAAGTTAATGCTTTGATGAGTTTTTGTGGTAACTAATGCATTGAGTAATATGTGTTTGGCGTTCAATTTCTTCAGCCTTTCGACTTTAAGAACCTTATGGTTATGAACGTATATTGTCATCTCAAAAGCTGTTGGAGTTGGTGATGTTACTAATTTAAGTTTGGTATGCTTCTCCTTGTTTTACCTATAAAATTTGAGTATAACATTGAGTTGTACTACAAGGATGCATAAATAGAGCATGTCGATTGCCGCACATCTGAGGCACTCTTGTAAGGAATTATCTTTCAGAAGATATACAATGTACAACATTCAAATACTCATTGCAACATTATTATGTAACAAGGAGAGCACTCAGATACGCATTACAAGATCATTACATTAATTCATGAGCATAATGGAAAAGGACAGGAAATGGAAAGAGAATTTCTATGTTGAGTTTGATTCTCCAAAAAGGCAACAGTTTCTTTTTTTTTAAAATGTAATTTGTAGCTTTGAGTCTTTTTGAGTCTCCAGTAGGTGTAATGCATCTCCAAACCTAATTTCATAGCAGAATATTGTTTCAATGGTCTTCAAATAAGCTTTTGTAAATAACTTCTATGAGGTAGTCTTGCCCTTTGTTTTATGCAAGTTCTCATTGGTAGCAAGCCTGCACATTTAAGGCTGCAAGGAAATATTTTTTCTTGTGACTCTCAAGTCCTGGATGGATCCTTCCGAACTTTGTTCAATTAATAGATCATTAACCTCTCTTTCTTTCATTGATATCACTCTCATTCTTATCATATTCTTGTTGTTTTTGAGTCTTAACTTAAATGAATATGGAATTGTTTGCAGAATTTTCAGAGTCATTGAAGGAAATGGGTGCCTGTCTACTTGAAAAGACTGCATTGATTGATGATGAGGATAGTGGTAAGTGCTTGGAGAATCATAATTATATTATCATGGAAAATTGGCCTAGGAGAAAGGAGTTCTTAAATGATCCAGAAACACGTTGAACTGTTTGGAAAAAGCATGGCTCCCAAGGGCTATCATTTTTGTAGCATTATATTTCTTTTATTGAATTATTTGTTTATAACTTTTACACTTTTGGATATCCTAAAATGTGAATATGATATGTCAGGGAGAGTCCTGATAATGCTGGGGAAAGCACAATATGAGCTTCAGAAACTTGTTGACAACTATGTAAGTTTTGGTCATTATGCCTTCATGGTATATCTAGCAAATCATTTGTTTGTCTGTAGAAGATTTATTATGAATGTATCTTTGACGTCATGCCATTTGTATGCAGCGTTCTCATATAATTCAGACAATTACTAATCCATCTGAGTCTCTTCTCAATGAACTTCAGACAGTTGAGGTTTGTTCTTCACCACTTCACTAATTAGCTGTTGAGAAATGACTTGATGTGATATTGATTTTCTGCTCGATGGGGTTCCATGATCTCATTGTTCCTTGCATGGGTCTTTTTTGACATTGTGTGAGTAATTCCACTTGCTTATGTTGGATATGGTCCTTGCTATTCGCTTCTCATATTTGATAATATATGTGTTGTAGATGCAAATGTTCTTGACCATGTAGAGTACATAAAGAATCGGATTTAAGTCTTCGAACCTGTAATTAGCTAAGGGTTCACATTGCATGAAGCTGCTTGTTCTTTTTCAACTCGCAAAGAGACTTTTTGTTAAAATAGTGGAGATATACATATTTAATTGTCAACGAGGTGCCAAGTCAACAACAGCATGACTATGCAAAACCCTCTTCACTGAACAAAATGTCATGAGAAACACCACTATTAGCAAGAGAATCTGCTACATCATTGGCCTCTCTAAATACCTGACGGAAAGAAATTGTTGTAGTAGATAAATGAAAAACCTTATCTAAAATCCCTCCTGAGGTGCCACAGATCTGGCATATCCCTTCTTTGCCCATTGACTAAGTGAGTTTTTACACATATTTGGGGTATTGTACTATTTCTTAAAAGATGATATTTTTTATGTGCTCATGTCAAACTTATGTTCCTTCACAAATGATTTTGTGTATATTTTCTCTTGTAAGGATTGATCTGTAGCTCTCATATGTATGTGACAGATGAATGGTCATAGATTTCTACTAGGTATGTGACTTTTTCATTTCTATGTAGATTTTAGTTAAATTTGATCCAGGATAATCTATTGAATGCTTTTGCCCTATTAAATTAGGAGTCATCCTAGGTATTGTGGTGCTTTGACATCTTTTTATGTAAGGGACCTTTTGTTTAATTTTAGTAGCCCTTTAATTGCATTCTTATGTATAATTTTGTTCAAATTGGTAACTGTGATGCATTCTTTAACGGAATACTTGTTTTAATTTGCACAGGAAATGAAAAGCCAATGCGATGAGAAACGGTTAGTGGCCAACTTTTCTTTTGCATGTTGTTTCTGTGACTTGTTGAATTTTTTTTTTTTTAATTTATTTTTGCTTTTGATAATCTGTTGGAGTTCTTTTGTTCTGAAATGGTTATGTGCTCTTCAGAGAAGTATATGAATTTATGAAGGCAGCAAGAAGGGACAAATCAAAGTCAAGAAATACTAAAGGAGAAAGTTATTCATCTCAGTTGCAGACTGCTCAAGAAGAATACAATGAGCAGGCAACTTTATTTGTTTTTCGCTTGAAATCTTTAAAGCAAGGACAGTCCCGGAGTCTGTTAACACAGGCAACCCGACATCATGCTGCACAGGTCTTGCCCTAGATATGGACCTTAATGAATGTGAATCCTTTTTCTTGTGTTGCCGAGTGAAATTTTGATTGTGTTTTTCATCTTTTTTGTTGCTTGAAAACAGTTGAGTTTCTTTAGGAAGGGACTTAAAAGTTTAGAAGGAATTGAAGCGCATGTAAAACAGGTTACTGAACAGCAACATATTGATTACCAATTCAGTGAACTTGAAGAAGATGATGCTGACTATGGTGATGAAGATGAGGGATACGATGCCTTTGATGATGGTGAATTGAGCTTTGATAATGAACAGAATGACGATGAAATGGAGGTGAGAAATGTATCCATCTATTTTTGCTTCATATGATTGAAATGGACGGTTTCAAATGGATGGTTATATAGGAGGCTCTTATCTACATGACTAGCTCATTTATTTGTTGAGGTTCAGAGAAAGCATTTAGCCTTTCTGGTTTGTTGGACTTATGTTTAAGTATATTTGTTACCGGAGAAATAATGACTTTATATTTGTAGAACTTGAACTTATTATATGTCTATGTGTTGACAGGATACTTCTTAATGTGATTGGAAAGTTAAATTAACACCAGGCAAGATGCCCATCCTGTCAGAATGAGAACGATATGCAATAATTTTTCTGAAACTATCATTCTTTTGTCGCATGACAAGTATGGTTGTGGGAGCTGTCTCTATTCAATCCCATTTTTCTTAACAGAGTTGGTTTTATTACCAGTGGTTGCTGCTGCCATGTTGGTTTGTGCCAATAGTTTATATTTTCATGGGTTCGTGGTTTTTAACAGTCTAAGCCATAGCTATAAGTATCACATTTGAATCTCTTTTGAAGAATTTGGCCACATTTTGATGCATCCATGAATCTAAGTTTGAAGTATGCATCTTTATTGAGTTGTGATAAATGTGATGAATGTCGTTATGGTACTTGTCAAAAAAAGAGTAATAAATCCTGGTTTTATGTTCTTATGTTCAAGCCACATTCACTATCTGACTTTTGCCCATATGTTCTGCTATTTCTATTTGTAACTAAGGGCAAATGTATTAATTGTACTAGTGGCTTATCTATAAGTTGATTTTGCCTTTTACATGGGAGAGTCAAGTCCTCTGAGATACTATTAACAGGATTGCACTTCTGTCTGCATTATGAGTCCTGGTTTTTTTTTTTCCTGCTAAGTGAGTCCTGGATTTGTCTGCCCACTAACCCGAATGCTAGAACTGTAGTAGTCAAAACTTTTAACCTATAAACTCTGTTCCTTTCTGCTCAGTTCCCCTGTTAAAAATGTCCTGTTTCTTCTTATATTTGATGCCATTTCTGCTCAATCTTCGTTACTATTTGGACTATTTGGTTAACTGTTTTCTTGGATTTGATATGGACACTGTGGTCTGTTTGCTCGAGGTCGTAGATATCTTGATCCTGATATGTGGTATTGTATTTCAGCTTGATCAAATCAACCATGCATCTGTTTCGCCTGTTAAGACCATATCTTCTCAGGTACGAACCACATGCCAATGGACATCAAATATTTTAATCTAAAGAGGAGAATATAATATTATAATTATTTGGACAGAAGAATTCAGAATAACATACTCATTCGAATAATTGTATATTCTCTTGGACCTTGGCATTCTCCTTTTATGATTTTGGCAGTTTAGATGGGGCATAATTTTTCTCCTTTTTGATTTCAGGTTAACATAGATAGACCCCAAAGGCATTATCATGCTGTAGTTAGCAAGCCAAGACTTGGCAGCCAATCAGCACCAATATCAGCTGCGACAACTGAAAAGCCAAGGAGCTTGCCCTCAACAACTACAAGAAAATTCCATACCTATGTGCTACCAATACCACTCGATGCCAAGAATTCGCCAACTACTCAAGATCATGGCACGAGACCAATGAGTACAAGGGGGCCTGCTCACTCTTTATATCATTCATCTCCCTTAGAACAGAATAAGCATTGTGGGGAATCCAGACCTAAACAATCATCAGAGCGCATCAGATTTTCAGTTCTTAAAGAAAACAATTTTAACAGGCCAACCATCCAAAGCAAGGGTTCACTGCCAAAATTCAACTCTCGAATTCCCTCTGATACTAAAAGGATCAAAAGGCATGCCTTTTCGGGTCCATTGCCTGGTAATTCTTTGTCGAGAAAACCCATTATATCTCATAGTGGTTTTGGAGATTCAACAGAGAATCCTTTGTTAGGCTATGGAATTCTCACTCGTGTTCCAGTTTCTCACTCTCCAAGACTTTCTCCTAGTGCCTCACCTCCATTAACATCACCAAAAATAAGTGAGTTACATGAGCTTCCAAGGCCACCAAGTAGTTCAGCGAAATCTCCAAGACCTTCCAACTCCATAACCTACTCTGCCCCTTTAGCTCCTAAAAGAAATCAAGAGCCTTTGACTGTAAATAGAGTTACCTTCTTGACACCAACTGCTGCCTCGCCATTGCCGACACCTCCTGGGACTGTGCTTTACAGTTTCTCTATACCTTCAAGTCGTCAGAAAGCAGGGGCACTGCAATCAACAAAGTCATCAGAGGCTTCTCCCGGCAAAGAGACAATTGAAGAAGTTTTTTCACCTCCTTTGACACCTATTGCATTTTCAAACATTAAAAGGGCATCATCTGCTTCAGCATTGGAAGGTCATGCGAAAAAGAACCAGTGGTAATTTTGAGTTTACAACTGCTGTTTCTATACAGAGATCATACCATCGATGGTTCTCTTGAGTTAAATTTCTTTTTCTTTCATATCATCCGTTAAGTGAGTTTGTTTTATTTTGATTATATAATGTCAGTTTATGTGCATGCACATGTGGTATGTGTTTTGATGTGTGTATGTGGTTGTTTCTGAATGTTCATGCACATATATGCATGCATGCATTGATAGTTGCATGCATATGTGTTATGTATGTATGCATAAGTGTGTATGTATGTTTGTATTTGTCCGTTCACACATGCATTTGTGTGTACTAGACATGCATACACTTCTATCTAATCGAAGTGAACTAGCAGTAAGACCAAATCGCTTCCATGTCCCATGTTTCAAAACCTTGGTAATGTGTTTTGCAGCTCAACATCAAAAAACTATGAGCAAATTCATTTGACGATATTGATACTGATGACTTGATTTACTTGATCGCTGCTTCTTTCCAGCATAGTGTGTAAAGCAATGACATCTCTTCTTATTGGTTGCAGATGCATATGGTTTCAAAAAGGCAAAGTTTGATTAAGGCCATCCGACCATTTCGAACGAGAGCTCTCATTCTTAGTCCTCCATGTAAATAATATGTGTATTATAATCATATCTTTTACAACTTAAAATTTTTTTTTTTTTTTCATTGTTTGCTTGGGCTATTGATTGCGACATTATATGCATCATTATGTCAAAATAATGTGCGATCTCGTGTTCAATGAATTGTAACAGCAATTTTGTCAATGGTGTAAAGCATTTTGTACAAATAAATGGTGTTATTGTGTACTGTCCCTCTTGAAATACCTCTTGATTGCTCATTGTATTAAATAAACTGCAGGGAATTTATCAAAAGACACTTAAATGTTGAACTATTTAATATTTCACCTTTGGTGTAATTTGTTGAATTTCGAAACCCATTTTTATGTATCATGTGAAGGCCTATTTGAAATTTGATAAAAAAAAAAAAAAATACTATTGTTTCTTTGAATGAACTTAATTATTTTGCTTGGGCGTAAGTTATTTTGCGTTATCTCTTTGAAAAATCTAAATTTCAATACATAACTTTGAAAAAAATCATAAATCTTGATTTCAGAACCTCTAAAAAAAGTGTATATAAATCTTCTCTATTTGTTAATAATGAGAAGTATGAAACAAACAAACCTCAAAATAATCGTGAAGGTAGATGCGTTAACAATTATCATAATGGTGGAAAGGGTTGCAGTAGCAGAGGGAGTTCTAGATGTGATCCAACAATATAGGATAGTTGTTGGGTATTATACTCATACTTAAAGCCCATTAATAACAAGACAGTAGATAGATCTACTGCTTAGATCGTAACCACTCATACCCATCATTGAAACTATGATCATTATCAGCAACTAAGTAATAACATTGGTTCTTTCTCTACATAGGATCAGTCTTCTTCATTCTTATAGTATCATTTTTCTTCATTATCAGACACAGGTAACCATTATTCTTCGATGTCTTTCTCAAAACTCTGAAGTTCAGTTTATGTCATCATTTTCTTTTAACTAAATGTCTGTCGGTAGAACTACTCAGAGCATGAATGGCAATGCTATTTTTTCTCCCAACTATGTGACTTTCCAAGACCGGGCCACGGGGAGGAAGATTGGTGAAGGGAGATTGACTCATGGGCTATATTTATTTAATCAAGATAATACAGCTTTAGTTGTCAATCAAGATAATTATGATATTAATACATTGTGGCATTGGAGATTTGGATACCCCTCAGATAAAATTTTAAATTTTTTTAACGCCCTTTCTATCTTTAAACTCTCATTCTTGTGAAGTTTTTATATTCTCAAAACAGACAAGACTTCATTTTTAGTCTTCCATGCATATTTCAAAAGAACTATTTTATTTGATACATTCTGATGTGTGGACACCAGCTCCAATTAATTCTTATGTTGGTTTTAAATATTTTGTTACTTTTATTTATTATTGGTCTCATGCTACTTGGGTATATTTATTGAAATAAAATACAGAAGTTTTCCATGTATTCAAATAATTTTCCAAACTGATTTCTACTCGATACAATGGTAAGATTAGAATTTTGTGGACAGATAATGGCACAAAATATGTGAACAAAGTTTTTTCTGAGCATTTATTGAATCTTGGTATTATACACCAAACATTGTGAGTTGGAACACCTCCAGAATGAATTTGCTGAAACGAAAAATAAGTACGTTTTGGAAACTACAAGGTCTTTGATGTTTCAGATGTACGTTCCAAAAATTTATTGGTATAAAAGGTGTTATAACTAGTTGCTATTTGATTAATAGACTTCCAAGTAAAATTATTAAGTTCTCCCCTTGAAATTTTGAAAAATAGAAATTTTGATTTGTCACATTTGTGAGTATTTGGATATGTATATTATGTTCATGTGGTTGGGCACAACCGGGATAAACTTGATAAACATTTCAGTAGATGTTTCTTTTTTGGATACTCATCTACTGAAAAATGATACAAATGTTATGATCTCACAATTAGAAAAATACATATTTCCAAAGATGTTCAATTTGTTGAAACAAAGTCCTATTTTTATGGCATGTTGAAGACTAGTTTGGAAAATAAGACTCAAGAGGAGTGTTCAAGAGGTCGTTTGCCCTCGCCTAATATTAGTGCTTCTGCTATGTCCAACACACCAAGAACAAGTCATGATGATCAAGCCAAAGTTGAAGATACCTTTAAAACTCACCAATTTGGTTTAGAAGAAGAAGACTCCACCGTGGCCCCACCAGATCCCCTCTTACGCATGTCTTCTCGTATCCCTCAACCTTTTCCTAAACTTCAAGATTTTTATACTTAGTATGTTGTTTCTTATCATGTTCAAAACCATATTTCTTATGAAAATATTTCTCCTGGCTATTTTGTTTTCGTTTAGCTTTATTTCTAATAATTCTGAGCCAACCAATTTTCAAAATGTTATTTCTCAACCTGTGTAGAGGAAGACCATGAAAGAAGAACTTCAGGCACTTGACAAGAACCATACTTAGGACATTGTCAAGTTACCTAAAGAGAAAAAACAGTTGGATGCAGATGGGTTTTTAAAATCAAATATAATAGCGATGGGTATGTTGATACCTAAAGGGAAAAATCAGTTGGATGCAGATGGATTTTTAAAATTAAATATAATAGTGATGAGTATGTTGAGGGACATAAGACCAAGTTGATAGCGAATTGATTTACCCAAACTTATGGAGTCGACTATAAAGAGACTTTTGTACCAGTCATTAAGATGAATATTGTTCTTGTTCTTATGTCTATCACAGTTAATTGTGAGTGGTCTCTACATCAGATAAATGTTAAAAATCCATTCTTACATGGTGACCTTGAATAAGAAGTCTATATAAGTTTTCCTCCAGTCTATTCTAAAGAAAATGAGAAAAGACTTGTATGCAAGTTAAAGAAGGCTTTGTAACAATTATCTCGTGTATGCTATGCCAAACTCAGCACAACCTTGATGAGTGTCGGGTTTCTCAGAAGTTCAGTCGATTCTTTAATGTTCACAAAAAGGGGAACTTCTGATACAACAATTGTACACTTTTATGTTGACTATTGTCATTACAGGTAATGATAAAAAAACATCATGAAACTTAAAAATTATCTTCACAAGAAATTTGACATCAAGGATCTTGGTCAATTAAAGTATTTTTTCGGTATTGAAGTAGCACATTAAAAAAAATGGCTATTTATTTCTCAAAGAAAATATGTATTAGATCTATTGAAAGAAACTGAAAAACTGGGAGTCAAACCTATTGACACTCATGTTGATATAAATTACAAACTTAATTCAATAAATGAAAAACCTCTTAAAGATATGGGCTGCTTTTAGAAACTTGTGGGCAGATTGATTTATTTTGATTGTGACACGACCATAAATAATGTAAGTAGTTAGTCTTGTGAGCTAATTTATGCATACTCCTAGATCATGTCATATAGATGTTGTCGATAGAATTCATAGATATTTTAAGTCGTCACCTGGTAGAGGTGTTTGGTTGAAACCGGATGGTCACATTAATATTATTTGTTATTCTGATACTGATTAACCTGGTAGTCCACTTGACAAGATGTCCACTACCGGCTATTTTATACATCGGTCGGAGGAAACCTAGTTACTTGGAAAAGCAAGACACAAAATGCAGGTGCTTGATCCAGTGCAAAGGCCAAATATAGAACTATGAATTCAACTACAATTGAATTAATGTGGCTAAAATACCTACTCTGGGGATCCCAACGATCAATCCAATGAAAATGTTTTATGATAATTAAGCAGCTATGCATATAGCCTCCAATCCAATTTTTCATGAAAGAACCAAGCACATAAAAGTTGATTGTCACTTTGTGAGATAAAAGGTTGAGTAAAAAATTATTAGTACTCCTTGTGTTCAAAGTGAAGACCAACTTGCAAAAATATTTACCAAAACTACTGCAAAGACAAAGTTCCATCAGTTACTGTCCAAGCTGGGCTCCATTGATATCTACGCACTAACTTGAGGGGGAGTGTTGACAGTCATAAAAACCGTATATTACAAGATATTAAGTTTCTCATATTGAGTTTTGCAGTATTGATATTGTGAGGGGATTTGTTTTCTAAAAAGCAAGAATTGTAACTCTATAAATTTATGGTAAACCAGAGTAATTCCTATAAATAAAATACTGGTTTACCCTCCTAGATGTAGGCACTATTGCCGACCACGTATATATTGTGTTGATCTATTTTTTCTATTCTCTATTTCGTTTATTGCAAATTCTACACAAACTAGTGTTTTTGGACTCGGATTAGTGGGGAGGGGAGTTAGCGATGAGTTGGGTGCTAACTTGCCGGCACAAAAAAAACCTCCTATAAAATGTAAAAAAAAGTTAAAAATATATAATGCGTGAGGTTTGTATAAGGTACCCACTTTATACTCTAAGTGGAAGGCACACTTCTAAATTTTGCCAGAGTTTCAGTCTCGAAAGCCTTAAGATGGCTGAAAATTCATGTTCAACCTAATTATGAAATTTAAAATTAAAATAATGGTGTAGATTTAAGCAAATTTATAAACACTTGAAAAACTTCAAAAATAAATGGTCTAATTAACTTGTTTTAACATGCACTATTTGTGACACTTGAATTTCTCTTTTTCTTCTTTATCTCCATACATCTCGAGGCCGAGGTGATCAATTGGAAGGTTTTCCAACTTCGGAACATTCTTTTCTACTAGATTTTTGAGGTGCATCTTGCTTCTAAAGTATAAGCTTATATAAACTTTTTCCATGTATAATATATTGGTTAGAAATATTCTTTTAGATGATTTTCGTAAAAAAAAAAATTTCTTTTTAGGTGATTTTGATAGTTCCAATTGTTCTGAAATATTCAAAGCATAAATCAATTTTTTCAGTAATCCATCCGTTTTTCACTATCTTCATTGGTTTACTTCAAGTTATCTTATTTGGATTTTTATTTTTTATTTTTTTTACATATTTTCACTTTTTTAACATTTTTGGAGGTGTACCCCAAAAGCTGAAGAAAAAAAAAAAAGGATGCCAAAGATTCTTCATAATACTTTTCCATTACAAACAATTATGATCCAAAAGCATTGTCCCTGAAGTGAAGAATAGAAGCTTGAGGACCAACCCATTCTCCATTCGCAATGCTTTTAGGGACTGATATCCAAAACTTGGGTTTTTCTCTTCTGGTTTCCTGTGGAACATGTAAGGTAATTATAGACTCTAGAAATGTCGGCCAACTCGGCGCAAAGTTTGAGACGATCCAAAATTAAAGGGTATATACCCCCAAATTAACTCTCACTCCAACTGCTTTAAGCCCATCTCCATGTATACAATGCTTACACCATAAAATGCCATCTGATCATCATTTTTTTCCAATATAGTAGCCCACTTAGAAGAGAACAATCTGAGAAACGCAACTCTTGCCATGACGCTGAGACGTAATTAGTTAGCTTTAGTTACCAGAAACCACATTTCCTTTCTTAAATTATTTGTTGATGAGAGAGACTTGAAATTGAGAGCAACCCTCGGTATTGCTCCTTCAAAAAGAACGGTCCACCTTGCAACCACTAGCTCCTGATTGTGTAGGGTTCTCGTGAGCCCTTAGGTTTGCGGAATCGGGAATCTCAAATATCGGGAACTTATCCAAGATAGTGTACTCAATTGGTCAAATACGAAGTAGATGAATACAACTATAAATCGCGTGCGAGAAATAAATCAAATATAAAAAACACACAACAACAACACACGATTTACGTCGTTCACCCCGTAGGAGCACACCACAATAACACACGATTTACGTGGTTCACCCGTAGGGCTACATCCACAGCCTCAACAACTAAAAATCCACTATTACAATGAAGATTGCAGTTTTAGGTTACAAGAGATAATACCTATCTCTAAAAATCGGTAAAAGACCATCACCGATCTTCCTTCCGAACAACACCATGGATCAACATAGTATTTTCTACCACAATACTGCTATTGGAAAGATAACCTCCAAAGCAACATAGAGATCATGAGAATACCGCTCCTCTCTCAGAGGCCATGTCTCTCTTTTGGAGACCCATCTCCATATTGGAGATCTGTTCCCATAACACCCAAAGGGGTGGTGACCTTCAAAATATAGGGTATTATGTCGCCTTTCACTCTCTTATAAATATATCACTTTCTTGCTTCCAAGTCACTTTTCTATTTTCCATAATATCCTAATCTTTAGAAGAAAATAAGTACTATATCGTCTTTCACTAGCTTATAAATATATCCCCTTATTACTTTCCAAGTCAATTTTTTATTTTCCATAATACCTTAATCTTTAGAAAAAAATATAAGTAGGGTGATTTAGCTATCACTAAACCCAACTTATTGTAAGACCCGAATACCCATCCCCGTTCAGAATTGTTACGATAAGATTCAACCGGTTTATTACAACCATGGGTAATTTTGAGCAATAGACTTCTCTTTTGTAAAATTCTGATGATTGCCAGAAAAGACAAATGCATGTAAGTATGAAAAACCGGCATCGCTTGTCAAAGTACAGAGTACACAAGATACGAAATTCTTTGTAATCAAATCTTGAGCCTCCTCTATCTCTATCTCTGTTGTGACCCCTAACCATTTGAGCTCATTTATAAAGCCACTGATATTTCCGCCATAAAAGGTTTCATCTAGGAGGGAAGGTCAGAAACCTGTACAAGTGCATCTCTTTCAGAGGTTAAGAAACAAGAACCAATTGGAGTCTTCTAAGCCTGATCAGTTCATATCGGCCTCCCCCCTCCCCTACTAAAAACAAAGGGAAAACCCATTTCATCTTCTTTTTTTCCTTAATATTTTCTTAGGTCCCCTCTCTCGTGGACTCCTAATTCAATTTTAAAGTTTAAAAATTTAAAATTTTAAAATTTTAAATATATTTTCCAAACCAGTGATCCAACATGAATATGTCGAGTGGACGATCCACTTCACAAATCGGGGTTCTCAAACACTCGAGAGAACCATAAAGTTCCATGACATTATCTCGCATCCCCAACTCTTTAACTCCAATGAGCTTGAGCTTATTGCCATATGAACCGATCTTTCCATCATAAAAAGGCTCTTCAATCTAGGGAATACTAGCCGAAATAGATCCATCTGTGGAAAAACACAAAACCTTGTCTGGTTAGCAGCAGCTTACAAGGGTCTCTATCCACGTACGTTTCTTATGCTCTTGAGTGAAGGACGGACTGCGACAAAACCTCACAAAGAAAATAACAATGATACAAAATGATAAATTCTAAATTTTGGTTTGTCTGCAGAATCCCATTCTCGGCATGTCTCACTGTAACTAGAAATATCGGATAAGAAAGTAGAAACGACACTGTGCGTTTCGGTTTAATAAGAAGCCATTATTATGTCTTCTCCTATGCAGGGCCATTTAGCATTTGTAAGAACTAAAGAGAGCTACACTGAAACCTGAACCTTTAAAAGTATGTTCACAATGGTAAGGATAAAAATATTTAATCACGTTATTTTGGAACTGAGTTCCAAAATCTTGTTCGAGAGATGATGAATCTTTGAGAACTGGCGAGCCAGAAAAGGCAAGCTACCATTGAATAGGAAACAACATACTTATAATGAACCCAGATAAAATTGAGATGGTTGTAGAACTGATAGGAAGAGAGCATAAAATGATTCACTTTATAATTCTAGCTTAAATTTTAAATATCCACCCAGTGGAAGCAAATAAAGTTCATCAAAATTAATTACAATAACCTTTAATGTGGAAGAATACCCTTCCTTGTTAAATGAAATTCAAGCATCACATTATGATGTACTTTGAAGAAAAGCCATGAGAAGGACTACATTTCGATAAAACCGGTCCTGAACTGAAGTATTGTTTGTTCATGGGTATTTTAAAGAAGCAGACTAGTTTAGCTCGGGTGCCCCCATCGATAAAGAGTATCGGCTTTGGTGCATACATTTCTATTGCCAGTTTATCTTTACTATACATTAGATTGTCTCAATTAAGCATCTAGTATGATGGAAACTGAATTCCAAATTGGTGAAAGAAGTATATAGGATCTGTCAAGTATTCCTATGCGTACGAACGTCTAATGCTTCACATGCTCCAACTGATCGAATTAGAATAGGTTTTAGCTTTATACTATTAAAATTATTTTTATTTTTTTTCTAACCTTTATTATCGTATCTTAATTCTTTTACGCATTTGCTTATTCTAACCGGTTGAGATGAAAGCTATGAGTGGCAGGTTCTTACAATATTCTGAGAAATTATTGTCCGCCCTTTTATTATTTGGTTTCGGAACTAACCAAGTTGCTTCTTGTTCATTCTCCAATGAGAAATGTTTTGTTAAAATTGCACCTTTAGCCCATAGGTAAGGCTCTTCTGCACCATCTAAACATGGACGTTGCACAGTTGCTCTTCCTATACTTTTTCTGGCTCTCTCTAATCTCCCTCTTTTTCTTTGTAGCCAGCATCGCGAGATCAGGCTCCCGAACGAAAAGAAAAGGAATGGTAGGATCTTTGCAATCAAATGGTACGATTGAATCTGGGCCATCCACTTAACCAAGCAGATCAGGAGATTCACTAACAATTTTAAGTATCAAACAAGCGCTACGCTCTGTTTTGGAAGGGTTCAGACTTTATTCTTACCACCAAAATCCAGAACATTGTAATGGACGTCAACTCCCTGCTGTTGGATCATCCTTCAACACATTCTACCCGAGCGGACGCTCACTCTGATAATATAATCAAAGAGTGATAAACATGAAAACAAACCGCACTAGAAGAGGCAGTCTCTCTCTCTCTCTCTCTGCTTGTTAAAATCACTCTGATAATATGAAAACAAACCACACTAGAAGAGGCACTCTCTCTCTCTCAACACGAATGATAAATATGAAAACCACATAAACCCCTTTCCCCAATATTATTACATACTCAACTTTGCAACCATTCAAGAAGCAGCTCGACAGGGTGAAGATGCCCTCACACAATTAAAAAAAATTGCTATAACAAAAAAAGAACAACTTCTAATTCAGGGAAACAAAACAAAGAAGAAAACAGTGAGAAACACAAAAAGAGAGTATCACCTACCTTAAAAACCTGCCTGCCTTGTGTAGCTTCCCTAAGAACCTGTACATACATATACAGAGAAATCATCGTGGTGGGCTCTGCCATTACTGGAAGCACCAACAATCGCTCACACTAAATCTAACACTCAAGAGAAATCATCCTAAGCTTGATTCTGCTAATCTATATCCCAGCAACCAAAGAATAAAGAAGAACCAGAAGAGAGAGAGAGAGAGACCGAGAGAAAGAGAGAGCACTACTTCTGAGAACCAAAAACTTCTGATACACCCTCCTTGCCCTTGACCTTCAAGCCACTGCTCCGATCTTTCTGAAGCTCCATGGACAAACCAATGGAAGGTACTCTCGATGGCCTAGAAAAAACACGAGAAGTGTGCAATTGAGATTCATCAACATTTGTTTTCTTCTTTCTCGTGAGGCCACCACTTTTCGAGTTCCCAAGAGGTCCAGACCAAGACACCACTGGCCCCTTCTTGAGACCGAAAGTTGCTGAAGTGAAAGAAGCATCATGCACATCAAAGGACATTTGGCCATGAGAAGCATCTAATGGAAACCCAACAGCTCCGTCTTGGTGTGGAGGTGGGAACTTCTCGCTCTTGCTTTTGGCATTTGAATGGGTTATCATTCGTCGTCGCTACAATCATATCATGAAATGAAAGTAAAAATCATGAGAGCAAGATAGAGAGATCGAGTATAAGAAATGAACCACGTAAGAAAACCACTATTTATGTATGTAGGTACATACATATGTATTTGTGTCTGTGGGTGGTTGGGGGTGTGTGTGGTCTTATTCTAGGTTACACCACTTAGGAATTTAGAATTTTCTACTTCAAAAGTTTTTGGCCATAGAATATTCTTATGTAGTCAAAAATGACTTTTAACTAAAGGGAAAAGTTTATATAAAGCCTAGGCTCTAAACAATCAAATTAGAGCTTATCCCAAAACTTTCACAATAAGAGGTTGTTTTGATGCCCAAATATCCTCAAATTGATCATCTTGACATCAAAATGCATGGACATTAGAAAAAAAATAGATATCAAGTTTTGGAAATAGTGCATCTTGCGACGCACTTTTCGACCATCAATTTTCAAGATTTTCAAGTTTTCTGCTTGATTTACACTACTTTTAATGCTTTAAATTTTATAGCTAAAGATGAAAATATAATTTAAGGCTATCACAAAACTTTCCAGTATTGAAACTATATTTTTTTATAATATCTGAAGGTGGGCTCTAATTTGATTGTTTAGAGCCTCGGCTCTATACAAACCTCACCCCTAAAGGGAAAAGTTTATATAGAGCCTAGGCTCTAAACAATCAAATTAGAGCCTACCCCAAAACTTTCACAAGAGGTTGTTTTGATGCCCAAATATCCTCAAATTGATCATTTCGACATCAAGATGCATGGACATTAGAAAAAAAATGGATTTCAAGTTTTGGAAAAAACTGTTCATGTATTTATCAGGGTATTCTTGTCATCTTGAAATCCCATCAAAAAGTAATTTCAAATTTGAAAAGCTTCTTTTGACTTTTTTAATCATGCTTGAATTTAAAGAAAATTTAAATTACAAGAATACCTTATAATCAACAGTTTCAAGAAAATCATTGCAAATATATAAAATTTGCAAGGGCATTCATAGTAAATATAATTATAGTAAAATCCAACTTCACCGTTAGAATGGTGTAGCCTAGAACAACTATATATACGGAAGTAACAAAAGCCAGCCCACTAGCTGACAGCTATAGTAAATACCCAACAACCTAGATTGAATCCGGACCAATCCACAATGTCACAATTGTATTTTATATTTGACTTTTAATTTTTTTCTACAAATCCAAATCATTTTAAATTTAAAACGTCTAGTCTTGAAAAATAGGCTAATCTAATAAAAATATTTGTAAAAATAATTTACAAAAAATAAATTGACCAAAATAGCCTTGAATCTTTTCGGGGTATTTTTGTCAATTTATTTTGTGAATTAGTTTTTAATATTTTCATTAGGTGCGCCTAAATGAAAAAAGTGGATGCTCCAAATTTCATGGGATTTGGATTTGCAGAAAAAATATTAAAATTAAAATACAAAATGCATCGTGACCATTAGATCGGCCAAGATCCCAGATTTAATCTCGACGGTTGGGCTCACACTATTCCATTAGACAAAGCTGACATGATCTTTTTCATATATATATATATATATATATATATATATATGCCTTTTAAGAAAGGAAAAAGTTTATATAGAGCCGAGGCTCTAAATAAACAAAATTAAAGACTACCGCAAAATTTTCATTAGAAGAGGTTGTTTTGATTCCCAAATATCCTCAAATTGATCATCTCGACATCTAGATACACGGACATGCGAAAAAAATGGATTTCAAATTTTGGAAATAGTGCATCTTGTACACATTTTTAGACCAGTCAATTTTCAAGATTTTCAAGTTTTCATAGATTTGTTTGATCTACACTTTGAAGCTTTAAATTTTATAATTAACAAATGAAAATATATTTTAAGGCTATCACAAAGATTTCCAATATTGAAACCACATTTCTCGACACTATTTGAAGGTGCGCTTTACTTTGATTGTTTAGAGCCTTGGCTCTATACAAACCGCACCCTTCAAGAAAAGGCTTGTGAAATAGTTTCATTAAGAATTTGTCTCTGAAAATTAGTTTTAGACTAAGGGCTCCCACTCTTATGAATCACTCATGGACCTCTTAATCCACCATTTATCAAGGAAAGGCCTTGTGAAATAGTTTCATTAAGAATTTGTCTCTTGAAAATTAGTTTTGGACTAAGGGCTCCCACCCACATGAATCACTCATGGACCTCTTAATCCACCATTTATCCTTAGTTATGAGGAATCCACAAACCCTAGCCCCAAGCCTAAGCTCCACCCCGAAAACAAAATCAAACCTCTACAGTTGTGAGAGATAAAAAAAGAAAATCGAGCCTCAATTTTTCTATTGTACTATAAACCCTACAATAATCTTTTATTTCTAAAATGTACTGGATTTAGGACAACCATCATCTTTCCCAAACCATAAAAGAAAACATCCATTTAAAAGATCATTTTCTCTCTCTAAAAATATGGCATTTCAACCCTCACTCAAAATTTCTAAGAAAGATTGGGGATATGAGAGTCATAGAGGTACAAGTAATGAAGAAACCTAACGCTCAGAAGTTCAGCGTACGAGAAACTATTTAATCGCACAAAAAGCAATTGATGCTTAGATAGAGATTTTCATCAGAGTAGAAGGTAAAGTATGAATTCGAAAGAACTAAAAGTAAAATAAAGAGTTGGAGATAAACTTAAGCAACATACATCCAAGTTTGCTTGAAGCTCCGCATTTGCTTCTGGAGCAGGCAGAGCCCTGCTGCCACGGTCACGTGGACGGTGGGTTTTCTTCGTTCCATCACCACCATGGCCTCTCCCACTAAGACCTCTTTGCCTGCATAAAAATGACATAGCATAACTCAATATCAGATAACCATATAAAATATTGAAGCATCCCTGATCAATCTCCCAAATTGGATAGAATGGACTGAGAAAAGACTTCAATCTTCTATCTTTAAACAAAGCGACTCTCAAATATTTCTCAACAGGAAATTATTTTGGCATTTTCTCAAAACAAAAGTGCACCAGAATTCAATAGGAGCCAGAAAACCGTAGTCAATTGGATTCATCGTGGTCCAATGACATTATGGAAGTTGATGGAGAGTGAGACCAGAAGGAGGCGTGACCCCAATGACAGGTCCCACTCTCTTCATTGCCATTCATCCTTTCATTGGAAGGTGGTATCCCAATGGACAACTGTTTTCCCAAGTCCACTAGATCAGTGTACCACCCCTGCCTCAAGAAAGAAAAGGCAGTGAGTTAGAAGGATTGCAAATCAAGAAAGCATACACATACCTTCTAGCTTCTTCATCCCTCAATTTGGCATCCATTTCTTTGCTAGGAGGATACTGTGGAAGGCTTGAAGGTTCACAAGGATAAGGCTTTGAACTGAAAAACTGCAAACGAAACACAAAGGCCAGTCATATGGTATGCCCGATATTGCAAATTTTTTCTTGTATACAAATAACAATTTGTTAATGGAAAAAGCATTGAGAAAACACATGGATTAAAACCACAGATCAACTTCCCTAAAACTTGTGTTTCTTTTGAACGCTGTTGATTTCAATTAATAATGGAATATCTGTTGGGATCCCATCATACTAATTTGATGGTAGCCCTTACAAAAACTTGCATTGCAAAGACCATTAACTGCATATATAATCCTTTTCTTTTTTTGTTTTGAGGAGAGAGAGAGAGAGAGAGAAAGAGCGAGAGAGAGAGGGTAGGGAAAGAAGCGGTGTTCTTACAAAGGAAAACAGTAATTAATTTTCAAAAGAAAACAGATATTTAAATTTCATATGAGAACATCTTGGGAACAGAATCTGACACACACCCTTCTAAACTCGAACTTAGTAGTATAGATGCAGATGATCCAATACTGGTCCAAACGTAAAAAAGTGGTCTAAATGATGTCAAGCTTGGACTTATTAAGGTAGGTAACATTGTGTGTCCTGCCTGATCATTCCCCATGGTTTACAAACAAAATATGTAGCTGAAATAACTCATTGTAACAATACGCATCAAAGAAACTAACTCTGTACCCTCTGCTCCCAAGTCAGCCAATCTATTGGCTTCCTGAACCAAATAATGAATATCCCCAGTGAAGCCTCCGACAAAGCAAAAGCAGAAGTTCAAAAATACATTTCTGTTTTTTTTTTTTTCTTTTTCTTTGTTATATGTTTTTTGAAAACACAAGTTCAATTGACCTTTCCTATTGATAAACTTTTATCAAGTTACTCCTCCCCCCTGGCAATTTTCTACCAAGCTAAGGCATAGCAACTTGTAGCAAGGCCTTAATTTAATTTACGAGGGCTCCATAAAACAGCCAACAAAATGGTCAATATGAAACCTAACCTAATAATTCAACAAAAGTTCCAAACAATGCAGTGCAGCGATGTGCTTCCAAGGGAACATGAGAAACAATTTAATAAAGAAAGAGTAATCTATAGCATAAAGACATACTGATAAAGAAACACATAAATTGGGCTGAGCACTCACTTCACTTTTCAGAGCAGAGGTAGCAGTACCTCGCTCAGCTGGGTCAATTGCAAGAAGTGTCTCAATAAGGGGTAATGAAGAAGGTGGAAAATTCTTAAATGTCTCTGCTAGAAAACGTTTATATGGCTGTTGGGGCTTAAATATAGTAGCATGCGGCAACTTAGATTTCTTCCAATATTCTTCTGAGGGAGAACCACATAATTTAAATATCTTGTGCAATTGCTCCACCTAAGAAGACATGAAAAAAAAAAAGGATTGATGAATGTCCAAGGTGAAATAAAGAATGAAAATGCTAGATAAATAACCATGCTCTACATATCACATTTCCTTTTTGATGAACTTTGCTAAATAAATACTACAAGGCTACATCTGTTAACATCAAACCACTAATTTGCTAATGAAATCAAATACCAGTATGTTTTTTAAGAAAATCCTGAAGCACCAGACCTGAGAGATTGAGACTAACCATTTACTTTAATTTATAATCAACATTTTAATAAACATTATCTATCAGGTTACATTAGGTGCCATAGTTTATACACAGACACGGGCATGGATCCAGGCAGGGCCCAAGCCCAAGTCAGCAGGTCCGACTCGACTGAGTCTTTTAGAAAATAACACAAATCTCAGGAAGCAGTGAGACTTGGGCAGTTCCTGAGGTTTCTGTACAGTTACCTGAGACCATGTTGGGTCCAAGAAACTCACGCAAGTCAGTTGAATTGCCAAGTGTTAAAACATTGCTAGGCTCTGACGAACAGAGACATATTGTAAACTATTGTTCAAAACAATTATTACGAGGTGCAGTAAAGTTTGACAAAATCATTCAAAAAAAAAAAGAAAGAAGCAAACAAGTTGAACTTTTGTCGCTCAAGGGACCAAGTAATCATTTATATAAAAAACAAAAAGTTCATGAGTCTGAACTCATGTCATGAAAAGAGGCAGTACACATGAAATTTAATTTCTACGCAAGTTTTAACATCCAAGGCGTCCTCATCAAACAATTAAATGCCCAAACAGTGAACTGTAAATCTCTGAGACAATAAAGGACAGGGGCTTAAAGTCCATCAAAATCCATCTCCCAAGTGCCTCTGAATATGCATCTACCACCCAAAGAGACCCTAGAAATGTCTGTATACATTTTGAGGCTGATTCGAGTTCTCTAGCTAAACTGAAACCAAGGAAATTCTAGGACCCTAAACCTGTGATTTATAGGGAGGTGAACACAGTGATCAAGAGGTCAAGTCTCAAGCCTCACGAAGGACTCCCAGCAGGCATTTGTGATAAATTGGATTAGGATCCTTTTCCATCTAGTAAGGGATCCCCTGAATCATGTTTCAGTAAACTAGAGGAGGTAAGGTGATTCTCTTCCTCCCTTTCTTGTCTTTGATTGTATCTTGAACTTCTAGCCACATGACAAAGAGGTATAGCTCTACCACCAGATGTCACTCAGCCAAATTAAATAAGTAGCAACAAATGTAGACATATAAATACGCATTTAAAATTAATGAAAATTTAGTAAAAGAAGGCTAAAATGAATGCTAAAATAACAAAGGAAAGAGGTGTGCGAGTGAACACCAAAGTGGAGGAAGGGACATTTGGATCGTTGAAAAATTACTACTCGCACTTCCCTTTCCAGCGATTCAGATTCCAATTTTTCTTCACAAAGTGCGTATGTTTTTTTTGAAGGAAAGGTTAACCTGTATGTTTGACCCCTGACTTCTGGCCAAAGCCTCTACAATTATATCAAGGGCAATGTTGACACTGAACTCACCCATTTGATGACATTAAACATTGCCTCATCCCATAACAAGTGAACCAAAATAAGATTGAATTATCTTCTTCAGATGATTTGAATAGCAACAGTCAAATAAAGATTAAAACAATCCACTCAACAACAGTTAGAGAGCCTCTCAGTATGCTCCGCATTCTAGAAGGATATGGAATACAACAAACTCTTTGATTTGTATTATGTTTCTGTATGCAAATTGACATCACCTTATGGATTTAATCCTTAAAAATATTATCAGCAGGTAATCTCTCAAGAGAAGTGACTTGAGGAAAAGGTCTCTGATATGGAAGAGGATGAATTTCCTTGCTAGATGCCTTCAATTGCTTTTTGGGGAGCAGAGTTGAGACACTTCCAAGTACATACTCGCAAGTTCCTTTATCCATTGGCAAAATCCATAAGCCTGGGTGGGCTACGTTAGTAGGGGTGGCAACGGGTCGGGTCAGGTTCATTGCCACCCCTATTCTTTAGTTAAAGGTGTAAATGGAGTCAAACATATTTAGTTCACAGTGCCCACATAATGGAATCTCATGTTACAAGTTCCTTTAGCTTTCCATAAAAATATCTCACATATAAGGTCAACAGGGAAATCATTATCATTATCATCAAAGCTTTTTTCCAAGTATTTGGAGTCGGCTACATGATTCTTGATCCTCTTTCAGGATTTATGGAAAGTTTTGGCTAAGTTTTATATTGACTGCCTACCTAACACAACCCACCTCTTTTACCCAGGCTTGAGACGGGTTAAGGGAAACTTCAAGGTCTTCACAATTTTTAGACCATAAATCATCATCATCCAAGCCTTATCCCAGTTATTTGGAGTCAGCTACATGAATATTGTTCCTTATTCGTCTCCATAGGTTCAGGATTCATGATAAGATGTGGTAAAGTTATATGCTGACTGCCTACCTAACACAACCCAACTCTTTTACTCAGGCTTGAGAACCCAAGCTTGAGACGGGTTAAGGGAAACTTGAAGGCCATCACACTTCTAAGACCATAAATAATCATCATCCAAGCCTTATCCTAATTATTTGTCGGCTACATGAATATCGTTCCTCCTTCTCTATAGGTTAAGGATTCATGATAAAATGTGACAAAGTACGCTGGCTGCCTACCTAACACAACCCACCTCCATTACCCGGGCTTGGATGAGTTAAGGTCAACAGGTAAATAAACATGTATAAATGCATTCTTTAGCTCCAGGGGCACATGAGCTCCATCACACGATCCATTCTTGTTATTCTTAACTGCTTTCTTAATTTAGTACCTACTTATTGATCTAAATTTTATTCCCTCGCTTTTGCATGGCTTGTATGTTTACCAATCCCTATATTTCTATAACCCATAATTCAAAATTGTCACATCACATACTAAGAAAATCATCATATACATCCAAGCGTGCTTCTCCCATTTTCTTATCAAGAGCAAGGGATGAGGGTAGCGGTATTATGTATAACTCAGAGAACATCAGCTTTAAAATCCCATATCCATTTCGTAAATTTTTGGAATCAGTGATGCTCTCTCCAAATAAAAACAAGTGAATAGAGACATATTCATAGTTAATTATAAAAAGCTAAGCTCAAAATATGCTCATAACTTGGACATTACCAATTACCTCTGTTCGTCCAGGCATTATTGGCTTCCCAGAAAGAAGCTCAGCCAAAATACATCCTGCACTCCAAAGGTCGACGCCCACACTATAATAGGTGGCCCCTAATAGAAGTTCGGGTGGCCGATACCAAAGCGTGACAACTCGACTTGTCATTGGCTGCTTCTGTTCAGGATCATAAAAAGATGCTAGTCCAAAATCAGCTATTTTCAGGATCCCTTCATTGTCGAGAAGAAGATTTGAACCCTTGATGTCACGATGCAGGACCCTCTGGTTATGACAGTGCTCAAGACCACGAAGCAATTGAGTCACATAGCATTTGACCTACACTCGTCAAAAAGCATATCTAGAATGATATATACAAAACCAATTAAATATATAAGTAGAGAGAGATAATAGATAGATGGATAGCTAAATATAGTGAGATAGAGAGAGATACAGACAGACAGAGATTTCCATCATACGAATCATGATATGGATCATGGAGCTCTGAAAGTGTTATATGCATTTTCATATATGGTTGATATGAATGCAACATCAGATGGGGATGACTGATACCAACATTTTAAGCATGCACAAAGCAAATAGCCATGAGAAAACCTGTAATTTTAATGACAGAAAAATGGACAAAATAAAAATCGAGACTTGAGTACCAGAATCTATGAATTTCAAAATAAAGAATTCTCGACAATGGAGAAGGTCAAAATATGCAATGACAAAATATTAAATTACCTGAGGCTCTGTGAACTCTATTCCTGGGCATGCAGCAAGCCCTGCTAAATCATGTTCCATGTACTCAAAAACAAGGTACAAACTACAAGACATCCTGGAAGTGACAAGACCCTCAAGCTTCACCACATTGGGGTGGTTCAGTCTTCGAAGTATAAGAATCTCCCGAGCCATGAATTTCACACTCTCTGGTTCTAAGTTATCAAATCTGACTTTCTTTAGGGCCACTATCTTTCCCGTGATGATATCCCGGGCTTTATAAACATTGCTATATGTTCCTTGTCCAATCTGCATGAAAGAAATGACATCCATAGGCTTAACATAGCGAAAAGGTCCTTCTCAAATTGAAAATATTTAAAACTTTAAAATATGTGCAAGAATGAAAACTGTTCATTCATCGCATTCAATAGAAACAATGGAATCAGATGCAACCACTATAGCATCCATGTTCTTTTTATCACCTTTTTATCCAACATTTCTTTGTGTTTCTCTGGGGCTTTTAGCAAATTATTTAGATGCAGATATTAAAGGAAAAGTAACCTGAGATCTAACTCATCTATGTCATTTGATCAACATTAGAATAGTCATTTAATGGAGTTCGTGGCCCTGGTGACTATCCATGTAAAACCTCTTTAACTAGCAACACTGAGTGCCTTCCAGTTGTGCTGTGGGAATGAATCCTAAAACCTCTGTAAAAGAAATAACAACTAAAAGTATAACAGAGGAACCTGCTTGAAGAAAAGGACAATAGAAATGACACCCTAAACCCCTCAGCCACAAACAGATAATTATATAAATAAATGACAAATAGAGGATAAGAGCTAAGTTAATAGAAGATAAACCAGTTGAAAAAGTGCACCTTAGAAACCAATGTACTTAGAAAACAATGTCAAAAAACGAAAAAGGAAAAAGTAGCACAGCCATAACACACAGAATAATAGCCGAAAGAGAAATACAAAAAAGGAATTATAGCTGTCTTGAGATAAAAAATAGAAACCAAGGAAGATAAAACCATGATACACAAACTCTATCATTCTTTTCAGGAGGTGCAGGCCTTCCCTAGCCTTATACATTACCAGATGATTATATAACACAGTAGGAAACAGAGCACAGTAAAATTAATCGAAGTGTAAAAAGCAATGGGGTTGAGTCAAGGTGGTAGCACCACACCTGTGACTCAGCTACCGGTCTCGGTTTCCGTTCCTACCATTGCTCCTTTCAAAAACTACCAACCGTTTCAAAAAATTGCTAACCCCCCACTAACGGTTAACGTTCAAATATATATAGAGGAATAACATAAAAATGCTGCTTTAAAGCTCTTTCATAGAAAAGTAAAATAAAGAAGAGATGCAGAAAGCACCACCAGGGTAAAGATAGAGGAATACCAAACAGAAGAACATAAAAAACAGCCTACAGAGAAAAAGGAAAAACAAAATACAACTAATTAAAACTCGTAACAAACAAAAAACAGTACTGCGAATTAAAGTGAGAAAAAAAAAAAAGGTGATCCTTAACTGTAAAATACCAGAATTAAGAGAAAAAGAAAGGGAAAATGATGTTGACCAAGACAAGGGAAGAAAAAAGTGACAAAGTAAGCCACAACAAACAGATAAGAATTTCTTTTCTGTTTTTAATAACAGAATAAGAACAAATATCAGGAAAAAAACAAAAAAAAAGGAAAGTGAGAAAGATAGTTGTAACAAACAGAAATTTAAATTTCAAGAGCCAAAAGTAGCGAGAGAGAGAGAGAGAGAGAGAGAGAGACTACCACTACCACAAAAATCATTAGCAACAAAATCACAAGAAGAAGAAACAACGGACTCAAGGAAAGATTAAAAACATGCGAAATGAAGAATCAACAGAGCAAAAGAAAGAGAATTTACAGATAATAGGCTAACTACCACTACTACTAGTTGTAATAACAATAACAACAAAAGATGAAGATCAAGATGATGACCATGATCATGCTAAGAAGCAATAAAACATAAATTACAAAAACAAGAAGAAGAAGCATATGAGCAAAGCGGAAGAAGTACCAAGTGATCAAATAAGACGATGAATCAAATGATCGAACAAAAGGAAAGAGAATGTGACCTTATCAAGCTTTTCAAAGGTATCAGCTTTTCTGGGTACCCACCCTCTAATTGCCTCTCCTGCAACTGCAGAGAGCCAAGCAGGCCAACCAGCTGCTATCTGCTCTCCAATCAAATTTCCAGGAGGATTGCTCAATCTAGGGTTTGCTTTATGTCTCCTTCTCTCTCTCTTCTCCACGACCGCCAAATCACCTCCATTTTGGCGGGCTTTCTCCTTCTTAACCCTAACATCGTTCTCTATTTCCAAAGCCTCTGTTTTGGCAGGAATTTCCTTATGGTCACCCGAAACCGGTTTCCCAGCAGCCGGTTTTTGGCCGGAAAACCGCTTTCCAAAGACGCAGCCCATGCTTAAGTTACCTGAAAACCGTTTTCAAAGACAAAAAACCACTTCTGTGCTGGGAAGTGATGAGATAAGGCATTTTTTATGCCCTAGAGAGAGGGAATCGCGGTTTCGGTCGAAAGAGGAAGCTGTTTTGAGGGTTTTAGGTTAGCGGAGTGTTTGCCTTCGTCTTAAACCACCATAGATGGGAGCTTTATGGTTTTGAAGGAGCGTTATGCAGCGAAGTTCGTCGAAGGCTTCGAAAACAGCGAACCAATACAGTGATCCTCTCTGTCTACTCCTCTGAACCCTTTCTCTCTCTCTCTTCAAAACCAAGAACCAGTAATTCTGCTTTCAGGATTCAGTTTCTTCCTGATTCAGCGCTCCTACCCTTCTCCTCACCATTCTTCTCTCTCTTCCCTACTGTCGTTGTGTATTCCTCTCTCTCTTCGATCCTACCCGTTCCTCTGTTTTCCTCTCTCCTTGCACAGATCCTACCCCTGCCTCTATATTCCTCCCTCTCAGCGCTATTGCCTGTGTTTTTCTCTCTTCTTCTTGTACGTGTTTAATTTTCAGAGGTCTGCTCACCTCTCCCCATTTTTGACTGGCGCGTGAAGTAGGTCCTCTCTCCGTTGTCTCTCAGCTCGGTCGGTGTTTGTTTCTCTCTCTACTGGTGTGAGTTGTTTCTCTCTCTCTCTACAAGATTTTCTCTCTCTTGTAAATGTTAGCATTTAATTGAGAAGGTCAGACAGGGTTGGAGTGGGATTTGCTCCGCTTCTTCTCTCCTTTTGAATGGAAGACGAGGCTTGCCACGTCATCATAAAGGCCATCGGAGTAGCTAAACTTTACCATTTTACCCCTATATTTACTATTTTACCCCTAATAGTCCAGGACGGGGTGGTGGCGGCTTTTAATGGGCCTGAAATTCTCATTGAATGCTTTGAGTTGTGGGTAGGTTTGGACTCTTGGGATACATACCCCACTCGATCAACGCCCTTTTTATTTTCTCTCTCTCAATTTTTGTGTTACCGCAATATTTTTTTTTTTTTTTTGGAAAAAGTTTATTTATATAGAGCCTAGGCGTCCTAATCAATCAAATTCGATTGCATTTCAAAAATTTCACTGGAAGACGATTGTTTTGATGATCAAATATCATTGAATTGATCATCGCGATATCAAGATGCATGAATTAAGAGAAAAAATTTAGATTTCAAGTTTTATACATAATGCATTTTGTAATGTATTTTTTTACAGTCAATTTTAAATATTTTGAAACTTTTATAGATTTGTTCAATCTAAACTATTTTTTAAGAGAAAAAATTATATAAGGTTTCAACTTAAAATGTAGAATTATAGATGCACCTCACAAATCCATCGAAAATGGTTATTTCAATGTTGAAAGACCCTCTAATTGATCATCTCGACATCAAGATGTATGAATATGTAAAAGAAAAAGATTTTGAGTCACAAAAATAGTGCATCTTACAACACATTATCTAGACCGTCTATTTTCAATATTTTCACATATTTATAGATCTACATGATTTTAACTATTTTTAGAGTTTAAAATTTTATATTAGATATGAAAATACATTTTCAGACAATCCTAAGAATTTTTTACACCAAAATTACATGTTATAATAAAATTTGGAGGTGCGCCTTAATTGGATTGTTTAAAGTTCCAACCTTATTGAAACCGCACCTTTTTTTAAAGTTTTCAATTTTATGATTAGATATGGAAATATATTTTAAGGCTATCACAAATATTTCCAGTATTGAAACCATATTTCTTGATACGATTTAAAGATGCGCTCTATTTTGATTATTTGGAACTTGGCTCTATACACTCTCTCTACTTTGTTTTTATGGGTGCGGTTTATATAGGGCGTGGGCTCTAAACAATCAAATTAGAGCCTACCTTCAAATCGTGTCGAGAAATGGGGTTTCAATACTGGAAATCTGTGTGATAGCTTTGAAATATAATTTCATTTTTATTTATAGTGTTTAAAGCTTTAAAAATAGTGTAGATCGACAGATCTATGAAAATTTGAAAATATTAAAAATTGACAGTCAAAAAATGCATTACAAAATAAACTATTTCCATAACTTGAAATCCATTTTCTTCTATGTCCATACATCATGATGTTGAGATGATTAATTTGAGGATATTTGGGCATCAAAACAACATTTTTTAGTGAAATTTTCGTGGTAGGCTCAAATTTGATTGTTTAGAACCTGGGCTTTATATAAACTTTTATTTATTTTTATTGGATGAGGTTTGTATAGAGCAGAGGCTCTAAGCAATCAAATTAGAACCTACCGTCAAATGGTGCCAAGAAATGTGGTTTCAATACTAGAAATATTTGAGATAGCATTAAAATATGTTTCCATATGTAAATATAAATTTTAAAGCTTAAAAAAAAACATAGATCGAGCATAGCTATGAAAACTTGAAAATTGACGGTCCAAAAATGCGTTATAAGATTCACTATTTCCAAAACTTGAAATCCATCTGTTTTCTCATGTTCATACATCTTGATGTCGAGATGATAAATTTGAGGATATTTGAGCATCAAAACCACCTCTTTTAATGAATTTTTTGAGGTAGGCTCCAATTTGATTGTTTAGAGCCTCGACTCTATATAAACGTTTCCTTTTTTATTTTGCTTAATGTGGTAACCGCGTCGTGCCTTACCTCTTTTCTCACTGTGTTGGGGCAGTAAATGGAAGATATGAAATCTATGGATGACTTTTAAATGGAAATATTTACTTGATTACCTATCTCCTCTTTTTTCTTGGGGGATGAGTGTGATGGATTTTCTCTCTCTACTTCGTAGTAAGAGTACGCCTTTTCTTGGGGTTGGGTCCTACTCTCTCTCTCTCTCCTTAAATTAGGTGCAAATCTCTCTCTATATGAATGCTAGAAAATGTGTTTCCAATGGCTTTCTTGTTTGATGGGTCCTCTCTCCATTGTAATTAAAACTCCTTAACTTTGTACTAAACCAGTGTTTCAAAAATTGAACAGGCTTCGGAGACAGGTTAAGTGCCAGTTACTTGTTCAACCGGGCACGTCTTGGCATGTTAAATAAGTGTTAAAAATAAATAAATATAAAAAAAATCTAAAAATTTATTAAAAGTATATTTAACTTATAATTAAACAATTTTGTACTCAAAGTATCTTTAAAATTTTTCAAAAAAATATAAAAATAAATATTTATGACCAAAAACTTTCTAATATTTGTCAAAATGATAAAAAAGCATTAACAAACACAATACAAGCAAATCTCTATTTTGAGATTTTATGTAAATTTTTTAAAATAATTTAAAATATCTAGCCGGATCATCAAAACCGGCCAATGCCCAATTCCGATCTAACCGGTCGGTTTCTAGTTGAACCTTCTGAGTTTGGGAACACTGGTACTTAACTTCTAAGTTCTAATTATTACTTTTTTTTTCTTTTGAACACTAAACATAAGATTTTGTTTTTCCATAATCTAAAGATATATGTAATTAACAAAGCAAGAATCAATATTTGTGTAACTGACATAAAATAATTGAAACAAGAATAAAAGAAGCAATGACGATGACGATGTAATTAGATTCTGTCTCTCGTTATTATGAAATAATATATGTCATCATGAAAATAAATGTCTCCCTAACTCAAACAGAATGCTTGCCCTTTAGCAAATAATGCACTTAAAACCTTTCCTCCCTCCATCCTCTCAATTCAAAAAGAACGATTTATAAGTGGGACCAAATGTTTTCCCGGGACGGAAACTCGACTCAGAATCTCTATATTTGCAACTATTCTCCCCATACCTGTTTCTCTCTCTTCCCTCTCCCTCTCCCTCTCTCTCTCTATATATAAACATGAACACCTCAAAAAATCGACCGAGAACAACAATTAATACAAGAGTCTTCTGGTTCGAAAATCTTCCGAATCGACCGAGTTGGATCAGAACTGATGGAAGCTAAATCATATCGAACCAGAAAGGTGGACAATTTCGGATGAAAAATTCCCAAATTCCCAAAATCCGAATTCTCTTGATTTTCTATATTTTCTCATTCTCTTGTGAATTGTAGCCTTGTCTCATAAAAAACTCATCCGAGTTGGACCAAGTGAGTCAGAATCGGAGTGCTAGGCCGGACCGGTTCCGATTTTCTTAGACACTGCACCGGATCATGGGGAAACCAGGTAATTCTAACACAAAGTGAGAAGGGATAGAAACGGTAATATTGCTCCATTTTTTGAGATATATGATGACCAACTTGTATTAATTGGCATATTATTTCCACTTTCTCTCATTTCTTTTGGGTATTATAACTCTTGGATTCAATTGAGACACTATATTAAATCCGAACCGTCCAAGTAATTAATAGATCTACCATTATTAACACGTGCGTTCTCACGAGAGTTTCCCACGAATATGTCTTTTTTATGGACATACGTGTAATGACTTTTTGGTGGTCCATCATGTAATATCAAAGAAAACTTACAATTAGCCCACCCAAAGTCAATGGTTTCTTGTTGACAATTGGAATGATTTGTCGCTCTTCTTTGTAATAATCCTATCATTTGGTTGGCGGTAATTGTTATTGTTTATGTTAATATTTGGTAGCTCAATTGGATAAACATCTACTATGGTAATTGTTATTGTTTATGTTAATATTTGGTAGCTCAGTTGCATAAACATCTACTAATTAAATAGGGACTTAATAATTAAAAATAATAGAAAAATACCAGTTTGATTGTATATTACTATTATTTTGTTTTACTAATTTAAAATCAATTGACATAAATTAACCTTTATTGACTCAAAGGCCTTATGGTTGGTGCACCTGTCTCTCTTTTAGCAAGGCAGAGGTAGCTCCCATCAATTCTTTAAAAAGGAATTAATTTATATAAGGTGTGAACCTTGTACTATAGAAATATAACATGCATATTAAAAATTTTGTTCAAATTGTTACTTTAATTTTGTAAAACTGTTCAATTGATCAGCTTTGACACCAAGATATATGCATATAAACATAAAATAATTTAAGTTTTTAAAATAGTCCATTTTATAACATATTATATAAATCATACTTTTTAAAAATATTTAGACATTTATAGATCTGCTCAATAGGTACTAATTTTAGAGCTTTAAATTTCAGAAATAGGGATGAAAATAGATTTATAGGTCATGAGAAGGAGTACTAAAATTGCATCTATTAGCAAGATTTAGAAGTGTGTCGTACTTCAAACGATTAATTGCTTAAGGTTGATTCCATATATAAACTGCAACCTTTTGAGAAAAGGGATCAGTCATCGACTCGGACACCTATTGATCCCATTCTAATTGTTGATTCTTGAGTCGGCTTACTGATTCCCACTGCAGAGGAATCACATAGTGAAAACTTAAATAGCTGCCTTGAACTATGTCTTCATATGCGAAAATTTCGACATAACAAGTGTAACCTCCGCTTTGTTTTCCCGCTTAAACTCATCATTCAATGGTAGATAAAGGTATCCCTTCAAATTGTAACGTGGATGCCAGACTGGCCACAAGACCGCTCTTGTAAACATTACCGGTGGTGCCAACTCGTGAAACGGCAAAAACTAAAAATTCTCAAGGAAAGCTTTGGAAGAAGGGTTTTTTTGATTAAAAGAGCGAGAGATTTAGAAATGGGTTTTAGAAATAAAGAGAAAATGAATAAGAAAAGAAGAGGAGGGGGTGAACCTCAAGCCGTGCACCTAGGCCTGGCACCTGAAGTCCGAACCGATTCATAATTGAGTTTGATGCACCGACTTCTCTGGTTCTAGGGTGCTGGTTTGCAAGGCTTTATGTGGTCCTAGGATTAATGGTGGATGGTGGTTGGTCCGAGATCTTTTGATTTCTTAAAATTTCCTTACTTGGGAATGGGGTGTCTACACTAGAAAATAACGAACCTCATGGTTTACAGTAACTAACTGCCAAATTCTAGACAGCTCTAGGTGAGGGCCAGAACCAAGGAGCTCCAAGTCAAAGTTTACTTAGGCGATTTCTAGTCGGCCGACCGATCTTTGAAACACCATCCCTCTTATTCTTAGGGGCGCATTTGGTTTGTGTGAAAGTATACTCCTATGAAAATAGTTTCACACGTACCAAACGTGCCTTTAATATTTATGTTTGATGTGACATAAACATACAATTTGCTTTTAAAACTATTTTTATTATGTCATAATAGTACTACGAGGCACGTTACAACCTGTAAAGCTTGATATTAATCACAAGAAGAGTATGAGAGAGATAGAGAGAATCCATTCAATGAAAAGAGATTTTGTGGCGATTCAGCCTTATGTTGGCCCCCCATTTTTATTGTGCAGGGATAGACATTTACGACTTGTCAGTGTGTGATGTTTAATGTCCCCAATGTTTGCCCACTTGTTTTCAATTTGTTATGAATTATATTTTTCATTTAAATCAAATTCGTATCTTTCATGCCTCTTCCTCACTATACATACTATCAAATATTAATGAAAATTTATGAAAAAGATTAATTATTTCTTTTTGTTTTAAGATAGCTTTAATGTCTGCCACCATTTATGCGCTGCTATGTTACTTTTCATCCAACATTTCCGGTTTGTAAATTGCTCATCGGACTCGAGAATCGGATGCATCGCATGGGATTGGGAGGGTGGCAATACTAGGCCAAGAAACCCTTGAATTGCTTTCTATAAGGTTGCAACCTTAAACAATCTAATTAAGATGCACCTCAAAATTTTATCATAACATGCAATTTTGGTATAAAAAAATTCTTAGGATTATCTGAAAATCAATTTTCATATCAATTTATAAAATTTTAAACTTAAAAAATGGCTAAAATCAAGTAGATCTATAAACATGTAAAAATCTTGAAAATAGACGGTCTAGATAATGTGTTGCAAGATGCACTAATTCTGGGACTCAAAATATTTTTTTTATTTTTTATTTTTTCATATTCATACATCTTGATGTCAAGATGATTAGAGGGTTTTTCAATATTAAAATAGCCCTATTTGACTTGAGAATCGCGTAGTGTTGGATCAAACTAATCATAATCAGACCCCCAAGAGTCAATCCTTTAGATATGGGGTTGAACATAGTGCTCAATTGCATGAACTGGCCGTGCAAACCAGCCATGGGCTGGGTCCAGGTAACCCGGAAGTAGTCCAAGTAAGTGGCTCGAGTTGAGCAAGTAGGCAATTTGAGGATAAGCTTGGGCCACACCATGCGTGAAGCTAATGATGTTGCTGATGGGCTAGTAAATATAGTGTTTCTCTTTCATTTTTGCAAATTTCTAAAGATTTGATCCAATCTTTGTATCTCGTGCTCTTGAAGCTTTGCTTTAATATAAGTTCATAACATTTGTCAAAAAAAGAGAGCAAGTAGGCAAAAAATGTGTTAAAAAATTAAAAAAAATCCAAAAAAATAAGGAACATATATTTAATGTAAGAAAAGACAAAATACATCTAAATAAAAAGTAGTAAAAAAAAAAAGATTTTGAAAATTATTTTGTGACCCGGTGTATTTTTTAAATAATAAAAAAAAGTTGAAAAAATTGTAAAAATAAATATTGATGGCCAAATTACTTTCCAATCTTTGTCAAAATGATAGAACACAAAAAAACATGTTACAAATACAATTTTTATTTTAAAACTTTTTTAGAAAAAAAAAAATTCCCCGATTTAAATACCCAACTCGGGATACCGCCTGAGTTACTCTGGCAATACCGACTCGCTCGATTAGTCGAACGCTGGTTGACCATGAAATATTTTTAATTGGAAGGAGAATTAACTAATCAACGTCCATGGGTGTGGGCCGAACATATCCCAATATGGGTTTTGAGTATACAATCAATTTGGATTGTTCAACTTGCAATCATTAATTTGTTCCGTAATAGAAATAAAGAAAATTCGCAAGAATTATGGATATCATGAAAGAAAATATTAAATGTAATAAAAAAAATATGGTAGACCATATTGATTAAGAGGATGACCATATCGATTAAAAAACTGTCGAGAAAAACTTAAAGACGTGGTTGATAAGTGGAAGTTTCTGGAAGTGGGAGTTAAATGTCCGACTGTCATGTTTGATAAGTGGAAGTTTCTGGAAGTAGGAGTTAAATGTCCTGACTGTCATGTTTGATATTATTGTGTGGAAGCTGTAAAGTGGAAGGGTGACTTTCCATGCAACATTTTTTTTAGTGTTAAAATGGGTTTATATTTGGAAGTCGTCTCTTCTATAAAAAATAATAGAAGAGCAGTCTTCCATAATTTGTGGGAGAGTCCCTTCCACTCTAAAAAACTCCATATGTCAATTACACATTAAATAAAATAAAATTGTTGTATATTTTTTGCTGATAAAGGGTTGTAAGAAGTCGGTTTTAATAAGGATTTCTTGCAAATTGTCCCCTATGCAATTTACAATCTAATTTAATGTTTTGCTTTTATTACTCGGAAAAAAGAGAGTTATACAAAAGGCAAATTTTTCTGCATAGTGGGAGCAAGTTGTCCCTTTCCTCCCTAGGCAAAAACCAAGGTAGAGGTATTTTCAAGGGGGAGGACTTTCTATGTGACTTCACCTACATATATAATATACATGACACCTCGTCTCAGCCGTCTGATTTAAGTAGCTGGTTAAGATGGTTTGAGTATAACCGTCAAATCTTGATCAGACGGACCATAGTTTTTTTTAAATTGTATAAATAATTTCTAAAGCAAAATTTTAGACATATGTAGATCTAATAAGGGCGCACATGATAAAAATAAGAATAAAATATTTCCGTTGATAAAAAATACCACAATACCCTTGAAAATTGTAGGGGTATTTTGGTTATTTATTTTTTAAAAATATATTTTTTTTTATTTTTACTAGGTTCGCCCTAATTTTATGATGGGACGCCCAAAATTTCATCTAAAAATATTTTGTAGAAAAAAATAAAAAATAAAACAGTGTTTGGCATGACATTGTGGTATAAACAATTGTAGCCATTTGATTAAGATCAAACGGCTAAAAAGTGAAGTCACATATCACTTATATGTTGTTGGGACACATAAACATTCCCCACTTTTGAGACCCCAAATTTTGTGGTTGTATCTTTAAGTTAGAGACCAACTCCAAAAAAAGGGTAAAAAAAAAATCATACTTATGAGCATAAAAAACTAAGATCCAAAATTGAGCATAGGCCCATCAATTTTTTATTGCAAAATTTAAGTGTAAAGAGCTCAAACTCCATTTTAACAAAAAAACCTTTCCAAGTATTTTTTAACTGAGGGAGCAAAAGGACAATTTGCTCCTATGGGACCATTAATATGCGGGCTTCATACAAAACGCCGCTCTTACCTTGGACGAGAGCTTGATATAAAGAAAAATGTTTTGGTGGGCGCGCGAGACCGAATTATAATGGTCCCGCATCCCATGGTTTGTGTTGGAAGGGCGATATTAGTTTTACCCTAAAACCTTAGATCTGCTTTATTTTAATCAATTTAAAAGAATAAAGTTGGATCTAATTGTATGCTCCAAATCAAGATCTCCTTTGAGATAGGCCTTTGGATTGTCCATTCGATGGACGATCAGATCCATGGTCTTAAGAGCTCTAAATAATTTTCCCTTTTACATAAGATTGATAATAAACTTGAATCAAAGATGATTAGAAAATTTCAAGGCCATAAAAATACCTAAAAAACCAATTTTGAGGTGTGAGGGGGGGAGGGCCTATAAAAGTTCTAATTCATTCTCTTACTCTCTAAACAGCAATACTCGATATCCATCACCATCCCAAATTCGTATCAAAATCACCAATCTCAGTGGGGGATTGATGCAGGGACAAAAATAATAAAAAAAAAAAGGTTGAGATAATATACTATCTCTTATGATTTGCAAGATAATCTACCAAAAAATGATATTTTTACAAAACTAAATTTTATTCAATTCTCGTTCACTGTTTTACAATAAAAAAAGATCTCACTTTAAATAGGTCAAAAAAAGAAAATAAACCATAACTAAAAAAAAACATCTCTCTAATTTACGCATACTTTGTCTCTCTCCAAATCTTCTCTCTTCATCCCTTATTTTCTCTCTCCTCATGTCATCTCTCTATTTTCTCTCTCCTC
>NW_006498507.1:3257909-3268926 GCF_000471905.2 Amborella trichopoda | reverse complement strand
CAGAAAAAAACAAAAAAAATGATCAAAAAATGACAAATTTGAAAAAATCCGTGAAGAACACTGTGCAACCCGTGTTCTTCACGGACTCGCCGATTCCGCACAGTGAATCGGCGAGTCACTGTGCGGAATCGTCCGGTTCTCTCTAGAACCGGACGATTCCCGGTTTTTGAACCGATCCGGTACCTTTTTCGTGAATTCCGAGTCGAACCGGGCGAGTCCGGTTCGACTCGGCGATTTTTTAAACGCTGGTTCTAAATATTCACCCCACAATATGGTATTTTAGAAAACAAACAATATTCAAAGGAAAAAGTTTATACACGGTTGCAACCTTATAACGTAGAACTACTGATGCACCTAAAAAATCCATCGGAAAAGGTAGTTTTAATGTTGAAAAACCCTTTGATTGATCATCTCAATATCGAGATCTATGACCATGAAAAAGTGCATTTTCAAGATTTTAAGTCTCAGAAATAGTACATTTTACAACATATTATCTACACCGTCCATTTTTAAGATTTTCATATATTTATAGATCTACTTGATTTTAACTAATTTTGAAATTTAAAATTTTACAATTGGATATAAAAATAGATTTTGAGATAATCTTAATAACATTTTACATTAAAATTATATACCATGATAAAATTTGAATGTGCACTTTACCTCTACAGCTATGGAGGCATCTGTATGCTAATTGCACCCATATTCAAAATAGTTATAAATCATAATGATCAAATATGAGTTGGCGAGGAGTGTTAGGTTTATGTGGCCTTTAAAGGCCTTATGAATACTTGTAAAATGAAATGAAATAGTGGAACAAGAACTCAGTGGGAGTGTGGTCCCTCGTGGATCATACTAAACAAACAAAGTTTGCTGATACCACACTGTGCTTGACGATCTAGGTCAGTCGGTTGGAAAAAACCCATGTTACTTGGGCATAAAGAACAAATCGAGAACGGTTCTAATGGGTTAGCCCTTGATGAAGTCGGAGGATATGCTCGAATGAGTGAGCTGAAGGACTGTGTGACCCTTGTGTGTGATGGTGGCCTACAGAGACGGGGGCCAAAGCCTCATCCATGTGCCATCACACGACATGCATATTGATAGATCGTTCGGGAAAGCCAGAAATCCACCTTTTAGGGTGAAGCGTATGCATGTGTGAGAGATACCCCTATGCACCATAGGAGGTGTGGTCGCATCAGATTTAGGTGATCTTAACTCGTTTCTAAGGGAGGACCTGAAATCTATAGACTGGGATTGCGACCCCTTGGCTCATCGGTCGAACTTTAGTGACGCGCTAACGAGCCCTTGCTTGGACTGTGGGTCATGGGAAACACCGGGTCGGTCTGATAAAACAAGTGTGGTCTGTAGTCCACAGTTGAAGGTGTAGTGCCCCATGATTGTTGATTCCTAAACCATATGGATCATTTTCCCATCAAATTAATTTAATTGTATTTGTTTTATGATGAAAATTATTTTAGGATTATTATTTAAATTTTTATGAACCTCTGAATATTTTATTTATAATTTTTTAGATTTATAAAATTAAAGATATTGATTTTACAATGGTTTAAATATTCAAATAATATTTTAAAATATTTTTATTAATTTTAAATATATAAAAATATCATGGGGGCCCATTGTGCACATGGGCTTACCATATTTCTAAAAGGTGGGGCCCATGAGTGCCTCCCTTGGGTGGCACGCCCTACCCTTATTAACTTTCCTATTTTTTTGGTGATATGGCATGTAGCCATATGGTTGGAAGATATTGACTTGATATATCTTTGAAAGATTTTGTGGAAAGATTGAGTAGACATGTGCTATTTTATGGTATGCTGCATATTTTGATTATATGTAATTTATTTAATTTCTATTGATGAGAAAATGGTTTAGAAAAGCGGGATAATGGTTCATGCACCTTCCATAATGTTGATGGCTCATCTATGGAATAAATGACTCAAATATCTCATCCCACAAGTCACAAAAGATCAATGATTCATATTGAATCTCACAAAAACAGGCAAGCCAAAGAAAACCCTAAAAAACCCAAATATTATTCAAAACCTATAAAAATGGATTGTTTCTACCCAAAAATCTCTACACCTTATACCCAATTCCCAATTTTCTCTCTAATATCCTACAAAGGGGTAGGCCCCACTTAGAATTTCTCTCTTTCTCTCTTAAGAAAAGTTTCTCTCTCTCATGAAAGCCAAAGGGGGCACGCACCACTCTCTCATCTTCGATCTCTCTCTCCCAATTGTGAAAGAACTTAAGGGTTTAGGTTATGAAGTTCTTCTCTCTCTTATCTCTTAACTATAGATTTATGGCTAGGGGTTTTAGGGTTTAGTAAAAAGATAATGCATAATTGTTTCAATGGCATCAAGTTGTTAAGATCTTGGTTTTATTGTTATGTTAATTTTGTTTTGAAATTTATCTTATTGTAATAAAGACTACCTGTAAGTTATTTTTGCCAAAAAAAATAGGTAAAGAAAAAAAAAAATCCCCGACAAAAGATTACATAGGTCTTCCTTTTAAGGAGTTTATCTCTTTTGCTATGGTGTACGGAGAGATAGAAAGAGAGGAGGAATAAGAGGGAGACAACCTTGTTGGATCAATTATATTTAGAAAGGAATTCAAACCCTACCTACTAAGATTTATATATAATATTTATTTTGTTTGTATGACCAAACTATTCCTACACTATTATGTAGTGGTAATATTGGATAAACGGTGAGGTATATGAGGTGTTCACCTTAAACAATCAAACTAAGCCACGCCTTCAAGTTCTATTACAAGATGGGGTTTTGATGCCAAAAACTTTACGATGGCTTAAAATCATTTTCTAGCCATAATTATAAACTTTAAAGTTCCAAAAAGGATATTGTTCAAGTAGATCCAGATAACGTGTTTGAAGATACACTATTTTTTGAATTTCAAATTCTTTTATTTTTTAATATTTATACATCTCGAGGCCTAGATAATCAATTGGGGCATATTCTTGAAACCATTTTGTGTGGGGGAACACCTTAGACAGACATTTTCCTTGGATAAATTGTGTACATACAATACTAGACTATATATATATATATAATTACCAAGTTCACCTTCCAATATCCTAGGACACAGGGAAACCTTTCATTGAGGAAGGTATTTATTGAGGCCTTAACTGCAGGTTCTTATCATAATATAGACCACCGTTGGATAAAGTTGGACAAACAATGTTTTAATACATTATAAAAAAGGGTGAGTTTTGTAGAGAGCCGATGCTCTAAACAATCAAAGTAGAACATACCTTCAAATAGTATTAAGAAATTTAGTTTTAGTACTGAAAATTATTGTGATAGCCTCAAAATATATTTTGATCTCTAATTATAAAATTTAAAGCTTCAAAAATAGTGTAGATCGAGCAAAACTATGAATACTTAAAAATCTTGAAAATTGATGATCAAAAAATACATTACAAAATACACTAATTCCAAAATTTGAAATCTATTTTTTTCTCACGTCCATGCATCTTGAGGTCGAGATGATCAATTTGAGGATATTTTAGAGTCAAAAAATATTCTAGTCAAAATTTTGAGGTGCGCCCTAAATTGATTGTTTAGAGCCTCTCATTTGTATAAACTTTTTTCTTATAAAAATAAGTAGCTATTTGTAGTGGTGTACAATGTAGACACGAAGGACTATCATGCGCATGCTTTCAAGTTTGATTTCGACATTCAACCGAACAAGTGCGACTTATCGACAACCTTATAAAGCGAAATGGAAGACGCAAGTGGCCCTACCCTAGGATGTAGATCCAATGATCTGTAACCCACAATGACGACGCTTTCCTCCAAACACATGATGTCAGTCCCAGCTTTTCTTGTGGGGGAATTTTCCGGATAAATTTGAAGGGCCAAATTGCACATCTGGTCCCGCAGCTAAAACATGTGTGAATCATCGTAATGTCAACTGAGGAAAATTTCGATTTTGAGTGTAAAATTCCCGAGTTGATGTCCATCAGAATGGACGGTCTGATTTATTCGCGGAGCATGCAAGGATTTGGAGTACTTTGAGTTCCAAATCCTTTTCATTATCATTAGTTGATCTTCGAGAGTTCCAAACACGATTTGAGAGTCCAAATCCCCTTAGGTGCTTCACAAGAGGGACCGCATGATTTTTTTTCCAAAATGGAAAGGAAGAATTGTAGTAATATCAATTTTACAAAATTATAATATTTTTATTTTAAAATCTATTGCTTTTCTTAAAGGAATTTAAGAAAGAGTAATAATCCTATGAGACCCTCCCACACTCAATTGAGTAGGACCTTAACAGTCTTACACCTATGTAATAATATTTCTAGAGATCTGTACCAAATTTGATGGTGATCCTTTGAGGTCTTACTTACATGAGTATAGGAGGGTCTCATAGTGTCATTTCTCTTTAAAAAAATACAGCTCATTTACCAATTATTTAACATTGCTACCCATTTTCCACCATTCCAACTCACGATTATGTATATCTGGATGAACTTTCGAAATTAAATAAAAAAATTGTAGTAAAATATTAAATAGTTTATCTCTTGGGTGTGTTTTGATGAATTTATTCCCTTTTTTTTTATCTGTAATCTATGTTACTTGTTTTTCTAAGATGTTTATTGAGAATGCTAAAAATAGCGGTAATTTTAGATTAGTAAAACAAACTTTTTTTTTACTTATGTTCGTGCTCATTATAGTATATGCTACACAATATATTGACATGCAATACATTAGTAGTTGTTGAGACACAGTGGAGACTACCTTCTGTATCACTAGAATGTTTGTTGCAGATTTTTTAGACTCCCCCCAGTCCGTTTAGACTCGGCGATTAACTCGGCAGCGCCCTAGTGGTGTGGTCAGTTGGGTGCCCAACTCATTGAGCTCCAACAACCTACAATAAAAACTTACAAAGGAAAGTTTAAAACATAAAAAATTAGAGGAATTTCTTTTTAGATGATTTTGATAGCTTTCAAGATGATTTGAGACTTTTGCGTTTTTTTATTTAAATACTCAAAGTATAAATCTAGCTTTTAAGCAATCCATGTTTATATAACTTTTTCATGTTCTTCAGTATCCTTATGTACCCTATCACATTTTTTACTTTTTCTGCTCATTTTGTTCCGTGAGCTAATGGGCTCACCCTAGCATCTTCCATACATAATTCGGCCAACTTGACTTGGACCGGGCGGAGTTACTCACCTCAACCAAAGGTTCGGCCAAGGTGATTCAAACATTGTATGGTTGTCTACATCCAACGTCCATCTTCAAAATGGACATTGGATAGCATGCAAGTGTGTAGAACAAATGCATCGTGTGTATCGTATCCTTCCTTTTAGATAATATTATTATTTCTCTCTACCCACAAGTTTATTTTTTAGTAGTGTTCAATTACACGAACCGGCTATCGCAGGCTATGGGCCGTGTCCGGGTAATCCGAAATTGGTCCGGTTAATCGCCCCAAGTCGAGCAGGTATTGGCTAGGCAGAAAATGTGTAAAAAAAAAAATAAAAAAAATATATATGTTTAAAGTAAGATTAAACAAAATAAATCTAAATAAAATTTTAAAAAGTAGTAAAAAAAAAAAGATTATGAAAAATCAATTTGTGGTGGGGGTATTTTCAAAATAGTCCAAAAAAGATGAAAATTGTAAAAGTAAATATTCGTGACCAAAATACTTTCCAATCTTTACGAAAATGGTAGAATACATAAAAAATATTATCAATATATTTTTTTTTAATTTTTTAATATTTTTTTAATATCCCCAAGTTGAAAACCCAACTCGGGGATACTCGATTAGTGGAACATTGGACTTGTCACCATGATCCAAGCTAAGGAACCAAAAGAAGAGAAAGAAGATGGAAAAAAAAAAAGAAGTAAGGAAATACAAGATTGACGGCAAAAAAGAAGAAGAAGGGATTGTTTGCAAAGAGACTATTTATCTTTTATACATGGAGGTTACAATCATTTTTTATCCATTTAATTTTAAAATAGGTGGTTGTAAGAGTATAATTGAATAGATATAAAGTTCTAAAAAAATATTGTTGGACTGCGTAACTCATCAAAGCCATCCAATTTGACATCCAATGAGTGGGTATGAATGTCCATGTACAAAAGATTAGGAGTGGCAACGGACCTGGACCCGACCCGAGACCCACCGAGCATACTCGATACGGGTCCAAGTTTGTGTTCAATTGGACCTGACTCATACCTGTAAACAATTGGAGATAAAATTTTTCAAGCCCTATTTGTTTCGAGTGTATTAAAGATCATACAATAAGAACTCGCAGTCATCTTTAGCTATTAAATGACTAATCAAATGGCTTAAAATGTAATAGCGAGTTATTGTAACCTTGTTGCCAATAATAGGGGTATATGATGGAAAAAACAGAGTCAAAAAAAGAAAAAGAAAAAGCTCATATGAGGGTGGCAATGGATCTGACCAGACCCGAGACTCGATGAGTACGGGTATAGATCCAAAATTTGGACCCGATAGATCAGACTAGGTCCAAAACCTGGACCCAAATACTATTTGGATCTGGGCCTGCAGCCGTTGCCACCGCCCTAAAAGATAAATGATGTCCTTGCGATCAATCCAAAACAAAAAACAAAAAGGAAAAGAAACCCTTCATTTTGTACGGGCAAAAGTAGACCAGCATTAAAAATAGCAAAATGCAAGAACGGTAGACTCGTACGTAAAAGGTCACATTTTATGGGAAACGATACAGGCCACTCGCCCAAGAAATAATGATAAGTCTCAAATTATAGAGAGCGACAAAATATGTGTGTCACCATGATGGGAAGGGTTTAAGTGGAAAACCAGGTTTCCAAACCAATTGAACTCATTTGAGCAGTGAAAGTTGGCAAGATGGGAAAGTTTTGGTACGAGTTTTTCATATAGTTCTTTCCACCCACAGAGACAGAGACAGAGACACAGAGAGAGGGGTCCTAGCACTCCAAAACCACAAACTAGAGAGAGAGAGAGAGAGATGGGGAAGATTTGTTGCACAGATATAGCGGATAATGGTGGTGGTTCAGGATTGTTTGGGATCGTGGTGGCGCTGGTGTTGGCCATGGTAATCCTCCTCCTCTGCCTACCCCCCCCAAGAAGGAGAGTCACCGTCATGCGCCGTCGCTGCTGCCACTGACACATGCGTACTTCACTTCACTCCTCATCTACTCCTCCTTTCTCTTTTCCATGAATAATTCAGTTTGCAGTGTTAATTTGGGATCTGATGTCAATGTATGTTCCTCTTTTTTTTTGCTTTTCAATGACGCGTAGGTGCATTATAATTTACAGGAATCGTGTACCCGTCAAGAAATAAGAATTGCTTGTCAATTTGGACCCATTTATGTGGTATTTAATTCCATTTGTGTGGTATTTAATTGATTATCCTCTTTCTTTTCTTCGATTTGTGTGGTATTTAATTGATTCTCCTCTCTCTTTTCCGTGAATTTTAATTTAAGTATTTCCATGCAATTGTTTGTTATTAATTGGCCCTCCTCTCCCTCATTCTTCAATTTTTAAGTTCTTTCTGTGGTATTTAATTGGCTTATCTCTCTCTTTTTTTTTTGGGTGAATTATGTTACATGAACAATTTTTTTACAACCCTTAAGAACGGAACATTGGCAACATCAGATAAAATGAGAGGCGTTCCAAAATCTGTGGGGCTTGCCTCCCTCTCATTATTGAATTTTGGAGTGTTACATCCCTTAGTCACGTTTTGGTTTGTGGGCTTCTTGAAGTTTGGATTTCAAATATTTTGAGATTTTTAGGACTTTAATTTTATCTTTTTTTTCTATATGATGGAGATCGGTATGCAAATGGTTTATTGATGAGAGTTGATCGATCTGCTTGGAAGATTTTGGATCCTCAATCCATGAATGAATAGAGTTTGAAATGCAGTTGCAAGGGTTCAATATGTTTTGAGTAAACAGACACTTATTAAAAACCCCAACAAGGACTACGACCCCAACGCCTTTCCCGCAAGGGTTAATTTAACTGCACACTAAACATAACCTTAATTTTCACATAGAAAAGTAAAACCCATGTAGCCATTTTTCGAATAACAAAACCAGAGAGAATTTGGTAAAGGGTCCTTGTACTGTGATCCACCTGGTCATTAGAAACATGAGGTTATTACTGTCGCATGAATTGGTTGGCAGACAGTGATGGAGGAAGTGGGTCCTACCTGAAGTGCGATTAGTTCGTCTATCTTTCACCCTCCTGTGTTTAACTTATACCGAAAATTATCATCATTATTAAGAGGGTGCAGTTGGCATATGGATGCATTCGTAGTTGTAGAGGTAATGCGCGCCTTCAAATTTTATCATGGTATATAATTTTGATGTGAAATATTCTTAGGATTATCTCAAAATCTATTTTTATATCTAATTATTAAATTTTAAATTTAAAAAATGATTAAAATCATGTAGATTTATAAACGTATGGAAATATTGAAAATGGACGGTACAGATAATATGTTGTAAAATGCACTATTTTTGAGACTTAAAATCTCTTTATTTTTCATGGTCTTATATCTCAATGTCGAGATAAAAGGTTTTTTAATATTAAAACTACTTTTTCCCATGGATTTTTGAGGTGCATCCATAGCACTACATTATAAGGTTGTAACCTTATGTAAGCTCTTTCCTTATTAAGATGATCTTATGCGTAACATCACGTTTTGATCTTGGTAAAGTGTTTTGAATGTTGGGGCGGATAATTGTCCAAATCATACTGGACAGTGCATATCAATTCGACGCACATGCGTCACAAAAGAGAGACTACGCAAATAAATATCAGGGCCAGTGCAATAATGCGTGCGGTGACTGCAGTCTCGGACTCATAAAAACCGGGTACCTTTCTTTGATCCAAGCCATTCCAAAATAATAAAAAAATAAAATAAATAAATAAATAAATAAATAAATAAAAAGGAAGTAAGGAGAAGACTCAAAAGGCAAAGACGGGTTAAGTATTGGATTTTTACCACCAAAAGGTACAAGAACGCCCTCCTCAAATATATGGACTCAAGTTATCCATCTTCCATGCAATGAACTCCTTGATGCTTATATGTGGGGCTGGAGCCGTACCTTAACATAGGTAGGATGAACCTCACCGTTCAACGCAAGATCATCAATGACAAAAAATACTGGACGGTGTAGGTCAAAGACCAACACTTCTCCCCCTCTTTCTTTTTATAGACCTTTAAACCTTGGGAATTAAGGACCTGGCCGAGCAGCCTAGCCCTAAAAAAGTAGGGCTTGAACTAGCTGGAGGGCTGGGCTACACCCAATGTCAGTCAGGTTAGGCTCGTCGCTTTTCTTCTTCTTTTTTTTTTCTTTTTTTTTTCCTTCATTTGTTTGTGTGGCAACCTACAAGGCCAAGGCCAAGGCTGCCCCGGCTCTAGTTTCAGCATCGAAACAATTTTTGAAAAGATCTGTACCTTTAAATTTATAGATCTCCTTGATTTGCATCATTTTTTAATTTGGAAAAACGTTTTATGTTCCCCTTACAATATAGAAGTTCTATCCTCCCCTTACCATCCAATCATCCATTTTTATCAAGAGAGCCACTCACCGTTTGATCTTAGATCCGACGTCTCAAAGTATTTTTTTTTTAGTTTTTTTACCACAATTTTTTTGAATATGAAATTTGTTACGTGCCATCTTCTCATTTGGACTCACTTATAAAAAATATTAACAATAATTTTTCGATAAAAAATAATGACCAAAATTTGGTTCGTGCCATCTTCTCATTCAGACTCATTGAACTATTCGGGAGTATTTTGGTCATTTTATTTTATTGAAAATATTTTTTTTTATATTTTTCGTTAGTACGAGTTTAATAAAGGAATGAATGTCCAAAATTGGTGTCAAAATAATTTATAGAAAAAAAAAATTAAAAATAAAATAGTTTAAAGACGTGGCATTGTGATTGGGACAATCTTAACCCTCCATTAAAAAATTGATGGTTAGATAAAAGGGAGTGTAGAACTTCTATGTTGCAGCTAGAGCATAGAAAGCTTTCCCTTCTAATCTTTAAATTTACTAATCAGGGGTGAAATAATATTTTCAGGTGACCAAAAGGGTTTCTGGCACCAGAACTACAGCTTCAGACAAAAATTAAAAGTGCAAATTTTATTGGGTTTTAATTTTTGGCATGTAAGTCTTCCTTCAGCTTCAGAAGGAACCTCCTCACTAAACAAAAATTAAAGGTGCCAACCCTTAACAAAAACAGTGAAGTACTGACACCAGAACTTCACTTCCTTCACTTAACAAGGGAGACTTTAGTGGGTTTTAAATTTATTTTAAAAAGAGACTTCAGTGGGTTTTAATATTTTTTTTTTTTAAACCGGTGAGCCGCCCTTATATTTGTAAATTTTTTTTTGGTAAAAGGGCGCTGGTCCACCCCTATAATTTTTATTTTAAAAAAGGCCGCCACCTTAATGGTCCCAACAACTTTAACGCACGCTCTCCATCAAGGTCATTGTAATGCTTTTATGGAACCGCTCGCACTTTGCGTAAATTGTCGACACCGGCGTTTTAAAAAACGCCGAGTCGAACCGGACTCGCCCGGTTCGACTCGGAAATAGTAAAAAAGGAACCGGATCGTTCAAAAATCGGAAATCGTCCGGTTCTAGAGAGAACCGGACGATTCTGTACAGTGAATCGCCAATTCACTGTACGGAATCGGCGAGTCCGAATAGTGAATCGGCGATTCCGTACGGTTTTTTTTTTTTTTTTTTTTAGGGTAATCCATGATAGATTTTTTTGTAATCCATGATCGAATTTTTTGGTTTTTTGTAACCCATAATAGAATTTTTTGTAATCCATGATCGAAATGTTTGTTTTCTTTTCTTGTAATCCATGATCGATTTTTTTGTTTTTTTTTTTTTTTGTTAACCCATGATAGAATTTTTTGTAATCCACGATCGAATGTTTTGTAATATATGATCGAAATGTTTGTTTTTTTTTGTTAATCCATGATCGAAATG
>NW_006498507.1:3236571-3257536 GCF_000471905.2 Amborella trichopoda | reverse complement strand
GAATTTTAATAATTTTTTCGGATTTTTTTGAAGCTTTATTCTGACCGATTCACCCGATTTCAATCCGGATGGTCGATTCGTCGATCCGGATCGGTTTTTGAAAAGCCCAATCCGGGTCACCGATCCGGTTTTTAAACCATTGGTCTACACTAATTTAACGCATGTACTATGTGACAAAGTGGTCATTCAAATCTATACCACTCGAGTGGACAAACTAATCATTTTTTATTAATCATTCAAATAGCCCCAACGTTCGATGTGGAACAAATTGTTGCCTACATCAATTCAACGCATAATAAAACTTTAGGAGCAATTTTACATAAGGGACGTGCCCTGTAAAACTTAAATATTTACATATTTTATTTCTTTATTTACATAGTTAATATTTAAAACTATTTTATTTATGGGCAATGATCGTATGACCCTCCTATACCCATGTGTGTAGGATCACCATTAAATTTGATACAAATATCTAGAAAAGTCAAGTCCCATACCCATATGTGATAATTTTTTTAGAGATATGTGTCAAATTTAATGGTGATCATTTGAAATTATACTCATATGGATGTGACAGGGTCTCATATGATCATCACTCTTTATTTATATTGTATAAACTAGGGGAAATAACAAAACAAACCCCAAAAGTACGTTTTCTTTGCAACTTATCCCTAACTTAACTTTTCTCTCACTTTTTTCCTCAAAATATACTTTCCATGTAAATAACCCCAACCAAAAAAAAAAAACATAAACTACTCTCCCTTACATTTACCTTACGACACCTCTCTCTCCTCTATCCCACCAAAATAGGGGACCCAACACTTTGTAAATGCCGTCCGGCAGTAGGGCTCTCGCATTATGTAAAATGTGGTGAGGTCTGATACTGTTTAAAATGTGGTCCAACAGTAGGACTCCGACACTGTATAAAATGCGGTTTGGCAGTTGGAAAGGGCAGTCCGACAGTAGATCTTATTATTCCAAGGCTCCGACACTATGTAAAAGGCAATCTGACAGTACTCAGTTTTGGTCTGGCAGTTGTCTTAGGGCGTTTCGGCAATGTGATGGTGCGTTTTGGCAATGTGCCACTAGGGTCCAAAAGTCAATGTCAAATCTGGCTAAAATGATTTTTATGTACAGGAAAGGCATTTCTGTCTTAAAAAAATGAACTTTTTCTCTTGGGGGTATTTGCATAGAAAGTTTGTTTTGGGGAAAAAAGTAAGAGAAAGAATTAGGTTGGGATAAGGTACATAGAAAAAGGGTCTTAGAGGTTTTTGGTAATTTTCCCTTTAAACTATCTATATTTTCTTCACGCCATAATTTATATATAGTTAATCTACAACATAGTTATTTTAGCTATAGCTAATTTTAAAAATTTATATCATTCTAAATTAGCTAATTTCTAATTGTTTTACACTACAACTTTTTTACATCATACAACTTTGATTTTATACCATGTAGTTAATCTCAAAGCTATATAAATAAGCTTATATGCTGTAAAGTAAACTTTGCCGTTAAAGGAAATTACAACAATGCGACATCTATCTCCTTTTTTTTTTTGTTTGCTTGGGCTTTTCTAACAATCAAAGGAAATTAAGAGAATAAAAAGGAAAAAAGAACTTTAAAATATATAATGGTCAACACACATTTGGATAGGAAAATGATGTCTCAATATTTACGTATTTTTGTAAAATAAAGAAACTACATATTGTGTCACCACCAATTTTTTTGAACCTCAAAAACACTATTTTAGGGAATTTTTTGCTAATTTTTTTAAACCGAAAGCGATCAATTCAGATCCTTGATCCATTGATCTAACCCAATATTTGGAGTGGCCGATCAAGTTCACCGATCCATTTTTCTAAACCTTGGTTCAGGAACGTGGGACTATTGAACAACAATGAGCAGTTGTCGTTTTGTTTTGGCCCACTTATTATGAGCCGAGTGACTAAACCACCTTACTTTTTAAGAGCTCACAACCCACGAAAAAGTTTATATACGGCTGCAACTTTAAACAGTTGAAGTAAGGTGCACCTCAAAAATCCTACACAGGAGAGTGTTTCAGCATTGGAGAACCCTCCAAGTCATCATCTTGACATCGAGATAAATGAACATGGAGAAAAAAAAGAATTCAAAGTCCAAAAAATTATACGTCTTTTAACAAGTTATCTGGATTGTCTAGTTTCAAGAATTTCAAATGTTTCTTGATTTCCTCGATCTACACAAGTTTTGAAATTTTAAATTTTATAACTGATGATAAAAAGAGATTTTCGAGCCATCATAACGTTTTCGATGCCGAAACAACATCTCTAAGTAAATTTTATAGGCACGTCTTATTTCTAAAGTATAAGGAGGTAACCTTATACAAACCTCTCCGTTCAAGGAAATGATCATGAGTTCTTAAGCCTCAATAATGGAGGGTTCATTGTTCATTTGGCTCATTCCAAAAATATTTAATGACTTTTCAATATTTGATCGCTTGTGCCCAAGATATTCAATAATTGTTTAATATTTGACAGGAATAAGGAAAGGGAAAGATAATAGACCACAAAGAAATATATAAAGAGTAATGACACTATGAGACCCTCCTACATCAATGTGAGTAGGATCCTAAAGGATCGCTATTAAATTTTGACACAGATCTCTAAAAAAGTTATTACATGAGTGTCGGACTTAGGTGAATGGGTTTATTGATAACTTTTCTAAAGTTCTGTATCAAAATTTAATGGTGATTGTTTGGGCTCCTACTCACATGGGTGTGGGAGGGTCTCATAGTGTCATTACTCTTATATAAAACATCTACACAATCTAAAGTTAATATATATATATATATATATATATATATATATATAAAATGGGTGTGGTTTCTATAATGCTATAATGTTGCAACCTTAAACAATCCAATTATGACGCACCTCAAATTTATTATAACATGTAATTTTGGTATAAAATATTCCTAGAATTATCTCAAAATTTATTTTCATATCTAATTATAAAATTTGAAGCTCCAAAAAATATTAAAATCAAGTAGATCTATAAATATATGAAAATCTTGAAAATGGATGGTCTAGATAATGTGTTACAAAATGCACTATTTCTTGGACTCAAAATCTTTTTTTTTTTTTCATATTTATACATCTTGATGTTGAGATGATCAATTAGAGGGTTTTTCAACATTAAAACAACTTTTTCTATAGATTTTTGAGGTGTATCTTTATTTCCACATTTTAAGGTTTCAACCTTATCGAAACTTTTTCTAATCTAATTCTTTTAATAAAAATGATGCAATAATTTGATAAGGGTGTGGTTTATATAAGGTTGCAACATTAAACAGTCCAATTAAGGTGCACCTCCTAATTTTATCATAACACGTAATTTTTGTCTAAAAAATTCTTACCATTATCTGAAAATCTATTTCCTTCTCTAATTATAAAATTCTAAACTCCAATAATAGTAAAAATTAAGTAGATCTATAAATATATGAAAAATACTGAAAATGGACAATCCAGATAATGTATTGCATGATGAACTATTTATGGGACTCAAAATCTTTTTTTTCTTTTCATATTCATACATCTTGATATCGAGATGATCAATTAGAGGGTTTTTCAACATTAAAACAACATTTTCTGATAGATTTTTGAGGTACATCATTGATTCTACATTTCAATGTTGCAACCTTATATAAACTCTTTCCATTTGATAAATGGACCATTATTTGGGATGCTAAAAAGATAAAACGTTTCATCGATTGCTACTACTATGGTAGGGTTCTTGGGAAGCCCTGGCTTGCAAAACCGAGCCTTAGCTACTGCTACTCCTACTACTGCTACTGCTACTCCTACTCCTACTCCTGCTCCTACTACTTCTACTACTACTACTCCTACTACTACCACTACTACGACCACTGCCACTACTACCGCCACTACTACGACCACTGCCACTACCACTACCATTACCACTACCACTACTACCACTACTACTACCACAACTACTACCACCACTACTACTACCACTACCTCCACGACCACCACTACGACCGCCACTACTACTACCACTACCACTACCACTACCACTACCACTACCACTACTACCACTACTACCACTACACTACCACTACCACTACCACTACCACTACAACGACGACTACCGCTACTACTACTACTGCTCTACCACTACTACTACTACTTAGATAGTTTTCTGACATCAAAGCATCATTTTCCGATGTATTTTCAAGGAGGACCTTAATTCTACAATTTAAGGAATCAACTTTATATAAACTTTTTCCTTATTATTATTGTTGTTGTGATTATTTTTATTTTATTTTTATTTTTAAATTATTATTTAGATTAATTATTTAAAAATGTTATTATTTTTATTTTATTTTTTATTTTTTAATTATTATTCTGATTAATTATTTAAAATTTATAGGAAATTATACATACATCTTCAACACAACGTTTAATGTGTAAAACCCTTCATTGTGAAGAGAAAAACCACGGGGCTAATCCGAAAGAGGAATTCACTAAAATCAAATAAGGGTTACAATATAGTTTATTCTCAAGTTTTTGCCTAAAACTTGAGGTTTACAATCAAATGAGAAAGCAACAATAACATGCAGAAGATATAAAATTACATCACAAGCACCAACAAGATCATCTCTTTCCTACCTAAAAAAGCCCCAAAAAAATTGGTCTTCCTACGGCTTGGAGATGCAACCGGAAAGCACACCAACTGTTCCGGTTTTCCAGTTACGTGTTGAGCATGAGATATAGCAAAAATAGCATCTGGAATGGCTTAAAACGATGATAGAAATCTTGCTATAAACTTGCACTTTCTTTTCTCCAAGAGCCTTCAAAGAACCCTATCTTTGCTTGCAAATGGTGTCTCAAAAAAAAACCTTTTTCTTTTTGTCTTTTAAAACACCCTCTATATTCTCTTTCTAAAAACCTCTCTCTCTCTCTCTAACCATGTTTTTGTTGGAGTTTTTTTTTCTTTCTTTCTTTCACGTCTTATGGGGCTCAACCCCACAAGGTAATCACCCTAACAAACTCCCCCTCCAGACCCATGACAAGGGCTCCCCCATACTAGATGCTCATATGGCCAAAGCTCTGCATGACTCATGCTTTTCCTTTAGCACTGTCTTCGTCATCATGTCTAACGGATTCCAATCGGTATAGATTTTACAAATCTTCATCAACCCATTTTCTAAGATATCTCGAATCCAATGGTATCGCACCTCAATGCGCTTGGTTCTAGACTGTAATGTAGCATTCTTGCTCAGATCAATGGTGCTTTAATTGTCACATCTAATTACATACTCATTTTGTTTCAAACCCAACTCTTTAAGAAAACTCTTCAACCATAGCATCTCCTTACGGGCTTCTCTGGCAGCAATATACTCTGCCTTTGTAGTCGAAAGTACGACACCTTTTTGTAACTTTGATTGCCAAGAAATGGCTCTTCCTGCAAAAGTAAACAAGTAACCCGAAGTAGACTTTCTTTTATCAAGATCTCCTGCCATATCCACATCCGTATAGCCTTCTACCAAGAGTGATGAGTTTCCAAACATAGACAAACTTTAGATGTGCCTCTTAGATACCTTATAATCCATTTTACAACTTCCCAATGTTGCTTGCCTGGATTTATCAAGTATCTGCAAACTACACTAGTGGCATGTGCTATGTCAGGCCTTGGGCACACCATAGCGTACATCAAACTTCATATGGCTGACGCATATGGGATCTTCTCCATTTCCTTTTTCTCTTCACTGCTGGTTGGAGATACTTGGTACTCAATTTGAAGTGTCTAGCTAATGGTGTACTGACTGATTTGACATTCTTCCCTGTTGAATCTTTCAAGTGCCTTCTCAATGTTCTTTTCTTATGATAGCCACAACTTTTTGTTCTTCCTATCACACTTGATTGTCATGCCCCTAAGTCCTTCATGTCAAAAACCTTGTTCAATTATTTCTTCAACCTGTCAATCAAATTAGCATCTTGACCAACAATAAGCACACTATCAACATATAATATGAGAATAATAAAAGAAGGTTCAGAATACTTTCTAAAGTAAATACAGTGGTCTACAATGGTTCTAGTAAAACCATGACTCATCATAAAAGAGTCAAACTTTTTGTATCATTGTCGTTGAGCTTGGTTCGATCCATACAAGCTCTTCTTCAACTTGCATACCATGTGCTCATTGCCCTTCAGTAGGAAACTTTATGGTTGTTCCATATATATTTCTTCCTTTAGATTTTCATACAAGAAAGTTGTCATGACATCTAACTACTCAATCTCCAAGTCTTGACTAGCAGCTAGACTTAAGATGGTGCGAATAGAAGTCATCTTCACAATGGAAGAAAATGTTTCATCAAAATCAACATTTTTTTTCTGCCCGAGTCCCTTAACAACTAGCTTTGCCTTGTACCTCATTTTCTTCTTGTCATCTTCATTTTTCAACCTAAATACCCACTTGTTCTTTAAAGCTTTTCGTCCTTTTGGTAGCTCAACAAGCTCATAGGTTTTGTTCTTATGTAAGGATTCAAGTTCTTCTTGCATGACTTTTTTCTATTGTTCATTTTGCTCATGTACCATAGCTTCTTTAAAACTTTTTGATTCACCACTTTCAGTGAGTGTGATATACTCTGATGATGGATATTTTGTTGAGGCTTTTCGTTACCTTTGTGACCTTCTCACCATAGGTGGTTCTTCTTGAGGAGGTTGCTCCCCCTGCTCAACATCACCGTATACATCATCATTACCATGCACATTATTATCATGCACATCATCTATTTGAGGAGTCTCACCACCCCAAACTTGGTTATCTTCATCTTGAACTTGCTGCCCATCATCATTATGCATGGGTAAAGGGCCTTGTGCTTCTGGTAGCTCATCTACAAGCATCTTTGGTGGTTCCTCCTTATCAAAATTGAAAAGTGTTAGGTTTTCACGAAAGATCACATCTCGGCTTCTATGCGACTTCTTGGCCTTGGGATCCCATAATCTGTACCCAATTTCATCATCTATATAACTCAGCAATACACATTGGGTTGTTTTGTCATCTAACTTGCTTCGATGCTCTTTAGGTACATGTATGAAAGTCTTGCATCCAAAGACTATCAAATGTGAGTAGAATACATCATTGCCGGTCCACACTCTTTCTGATACATCCCCTTTCAATGGAGCTGAAGGAGATAGATTTATCAAGTAGCATGTCTAGCTTCACCCCAAAACTTCTTTGGTAACTTAGTTGAGGAAAGTATGATTCTAACCCTTTCCATTATGGTATGATTCATTCTTTCTGCAACACCATTATGTTGTGGTGTGGAGGAAATAGTCTTTTCATGTCATATGTCATGCTTGGCACAATAGTCCTCAAACTTCCTTGAGGTGTACTCTCCACCATTATCTGTACGAAGGCATTTCAAGGACTTTGATGTTTGTCTTTCAACTATGGCACGAAACTTTTGAAAAATTGTAAATACTTGGTCTTTGTTCTTCATGACAAAGCTCTAAACTTTCCTAGATGCATCATCAATGAAAATGACAAAATACAAAGCACCATGAAGAGTTTTTACAGTTATAGAGCCACATACATCAGAGTAAACTAAATCAAGTATTTCAGTATCCCATTTAGTTTTAGCATGCGAAAAAGAAACTCTATGATGTTTTCTTACTAAACAATGATCACAAGGAGTTAAGGACGTACCTTTGAGACTTGAAAGAGAATTTCTCTTCACCAAAATCTCCAAACCTTTCTCACTCATGTGACTAAGTCGCTAATACCACAAGTCGGATAGAGATTCTTCAAAGGCAACGTTCACCTCACCTTTGGATAGTTGGGCTTCGATCTTGTAGAGAGAGCAGCATTTCTTGCTTCTTGCCGCAACAAGAGAGTCATTTTTCAACTTCCACACTCCATGGCCAAACTGTGACTCATACCCTTCATCATCAAGCATTCCTATTGAGATGAGATTCAATCTAAATCAGGAACATGTCTCACATCCTTGAGGACCAACTTGTAACCAGTATTGGTAGTAATGCAAACATCACCCATTCCAACAATTTTAGATACTCCATAATTTCTCAGTCTCCCAACTTATACATGGTAAATAAATCTCTGTGTGAAGTAGCATGGAAAGATGCTCTTGAATCAATCACCCAATTTGAATCATCACATATTACACTAACACCACCTTCACCACACGTTGAGGAGATTATAATTTCACCGGATGCAACTGCAGTAATTTCCTGATGTTCTTTGTTTCCATCACCATATTTTTCTTTTTTTTTTATCTCTTTTGAACTTCCGATACTCCTTCTTCATATGTTCGGGCTTATTGCAATAGTAACATGCCACTCCTTTTCTCGACTTGGATCTCCCTTTTGATTTGCTTCAGTTATGATTTTCTCTATTATTCAGTCTCCCCTGTTCTTCAGTAACTAATGCTTGTGAGTGGGAGGAATCTGAAGATTTTGTTCTCACTTCTTCATTCAACAAACTACTTGTAACTTGGCTTATGGTAACAACCCCATCGGGTGGTGAGTTGCTAAGGGATAACGAGGGTCTCCCAAGTATCAGGTAATGAGCTCAACAACAACAATGCTGGCAGCTCATCATCTAGCACCATCTTCATAGCTGATTTACAATGCTTTGTATTTCATTCAAGTACTCCACAATCGACCCATTCTCCTTCAACTTCAAGTTTACAAGTTTTCTAATTAAAAATGCCTTATTTCTGGCCGTCTTTCTCTCATGCAAATTATGCAATTTCTTCCAGAAGGAAATTGCACTGGTTTCCGTTGTTACAAGGTGGAACACGGTATCATCTAATAATTGCCGGATGCAAGTAATTGCTTTCCGGTTTAACTTCTTCCAATCATCATAAGTGATCATTTCCGGCTTCTTCTCTTTTCCCTCAATTGGCAAATAGAGGTCTTTTGAATAGATAAGGTATTCTATCTTAGTCTTCCAAATTGACCAATTACCCCCATTCAAACTAATCATCTGTGTAGAGGTATTTACATCCATCTTTGATTGACAAACGAATAAAAACAAACATTTGATGTGCAAATGCCCTGATACCAGTTGTTGGGAAGCAATACTCTTCCATTCTATGTATGAATCAAAAGTAAAAACATCACCACAATGTATGTTTTACAAATACTGAAAATGGACAATTTGCTAAGTGCCAAAAAAATAGAAATCACTAATCACAAAAATAAAAGTTCCACCAAGCACAATTACAACATAAGGTTTAACGTGGAAAACCCTTCAATGTGAAGGGAAAAACCACGCGGCAAATCTGAGATAAGAATCCACTAAAATTAAATGAGGGTTACAATATAGTTTCTTCTCAAGTTTTTTGCCCAAAACTTGAGGCTTACAATCAAATAAGATAACAACAATAACTTGGAGAAGATACAAAGCTACCTCACAAGCGTCAACAAGGTCATCTCTTTTCCACCTCAAAAAGCCCCAAAAAAATGGTCTCCTAATGACTTGGATATGCAACTGTTCCGATTTTTCAGCTGAGTGTTGAGCGTGAGAGATAGGAAAAATAGCCTCTGGAATGGTCTAAAATGGTGATAGAAACCTTGCTACAAACGTGCACTTTCTTTTCTCCAAGAGTCTTCAAAGAACCCTATCTTTGTTTGCAAATGCTGTCTCCCAAAAAAAAAACCCTTTTGTTTTGGTCTTTTAAAACACCCTCTATGTTCTCTCTCTAAAAACCTCCCTCTCTCTCTCTAACCATTTTTTTTGTTGGGGTTTTTTTCTTTCTTTCTTTCACTTCTTATGAAGCTGGACCCCACAAGATAATCACCCCAACACCCGACCTAAAAAACAAATAATCAAATCGATGTGCTTGAAAAAAAATAGGGAAAGGTTTCTGTACTTCCCCTACCGCATAGAAGATATTCCCCTACCATCCAGATATCCAATTTTGATCAAGTGAGCCACTCATTGTTTGATCTTAGATCACCTCAGAGTATTTTATTTCTAATTTTTTTATATAAATTGTATAAATATGAAATTTGGTATGTGCTATCCTCTCATTGAGTCGTGCCTACAAATAATATTTAAAATAATTTTTTAATAAAATATAATGACCAAATGCCCCTTATTTTATTTTATTGGGAATATTTTTTACAAGTGCGAATTTAATAGAGGATTGGACGACCAAAATTTGGCACCAAAATATTTTATATAAAAAAAATTAAAAATAAAACAATGTAGAGACAAAATTGTGAGCTTGCCCAAAAAAATAACATCCGAAGATCCTCTTCTTTTGTTATGAAAAAAGAAATTTATTTTTGTTGCAAAAAAATAAATTTCAACTCTATATAAGAGTTGAAATACTTAAAAGGTGCGATTTGTATAGAGCCGAGGCTCTAAACCATTTAAATAAAAATAAACAAAAAAATAATTTTTTTGGGGGGGTGTTGAGATCTAAGAGTTGAAATCCTTAAATGGTGCAATTTGTATAGAGTCGAGGCTCTAAACAATCTAAGTAAAAATAAAACAGTGTAGATACATAAGAATGTGATGTTGCCCAAAAAAATAACAACCCAAGATTAAACAGAGATCCTCTTTTTTTGTATTGAAAAAATAATTTTTTTTAGGGATGAGGTGGGGATCTAAGAGTTGAAATATTTAATCGGTGAGATTTGTATATAGCCGAGGCTCTAAATAATCAAAGTAAAAAGCACCTTGAAATAGTGTCGAGAAATATGGTTTCAATACTGGAAATCTTTGTGATAACCTTAAAATATATTTTCATCTTTAATTATAAAATTTAAATCTTTAAAAATAGTGTAGATCGAGTAGAACTATAAAAACTTGAAAATTTTGAAAATTGATGGTCCAAAAATGTGTTACAAGATGCACTAATTCCCAAACTTGAAATCCATTTTTTTCTCATGTCCATTCATATTGAGGATATTTGGGCATCAAAACAACCTCTTCTAGTGAAATTTTTTAGGTATGCTCTAATTTGATTGTTTAGAGCCTCAGCTTTATATAAACTTTTTCCATACTTAAATCTGGCCTCGGCTCTATATAAACTTTTTCCCATACTTAAATCCCATATTTCTAGTTGTGAAAATAATCCTCAAGTGAATAGTAGGTGTATCCCAAAGTTTCGGTCAAAAATAGAAAAAACTCTTTCGCCTAAGAGAGTTAAGTGTACAATATGCTTTAGTCAAAGCATTACAAGTGTTGCTCTTCATCGTAAATATAGAGGAATAGAATTTAGCAATGATTCGGGCCTAGGCTGGGCCAGCCCTAGTCTCTATAAGGCTGGGTAAAGCTCCGATCCGACCTAGGCCCGGCCCTGCATTGACCTAGGCCGGCCCCCGTGTCACATTTTGTGCCCAAACCCTCGATTTTCAGGACCAGGACAACTCGGCCGTTGCTGGCCCTAATTTTGTCATTGCAAAAGGCCAAGAGAGACCTCATTGAGGAGTGTGTAAGAGACCAAGTTGGTGATCTAGCTGATCCCAAATGGTCAGAGTGGGACATTCAACCACGGATTTGTGTTTTGAAACACTGGAAATCAATGAATATTAGGTTCATGTTTGATTCCATTATAGAAGCACAATCTTTATTTTGCTCTTTGTTTTAATTAGTTTCTTTTAGAGGCACCATTATTTTTACTTTCCCTCTTATTTCTTTTATGGAATTTCTTTTATAGAAAAGTATAAAAAGAGACCATTTTTCTTTTATTCTCACCTCATTAGTTAATTTTCACTCAATATAGGGAGTTTTCGATATCAACTTATCTAAGCCATTTAATTTGACATTTAATAAGTGAGAAAGATTGTGACCTCCATGTACAAAAGATAAATGATCTCTTTGTAAACGATCCCTATTTAAAATAGATTCTTGTCAGCGAACCATTTTCTCAAAGCAAACTATATAAAATTTGCAATTCGAGAAAAAGTTTGAAGTAGCAAAACCTAACTTTTCTAAAATAGATAAAAATTTCGAAGAAAATGGGTATACCTGGCCAACTCAAAATGCCAGGTACGGAAGTTGGGGTGTTAATGGGCCAGGTTGACAGGTTCTAGCTAGATCCAGACCAAATATGGGTCACGTAGACTCATATTGGGTCCAAATCATTGGACCTGGGTCTAGGCCTAGAAATATTGGTAGGGTTGATCTTGGCCCGGACCCGACCTAATAAAGTCTAAGACGAATCCAAACCAAGATCTAGACCCAATTAGTTTACTATATTGTATTATATTATATATTATAATATTATATATGTATATTATTAATATATTACTATTTTTAAAAAATATATATTTATCCTAATACATAATAAAATATAATAAATATTTTATCATAAAATATATAATATATTTAAATACCTTAATAATATTTAAATAGTATTTAAATAAGTATAACTATGTAAATAAATATAATTATATAGTTTATATATTTGTATTTATATATGTTATATCATATTTATCTTATATTATAATATAATATATTTTATTCATATAGTAGATATTTATAATATATATTATATTTTTTATAAATGATATTGAAATAATATTTAATATATAATTTATAATATTTAAATACTATTTAAATATGGGTGTGGTTAGTATAGAGCCAAATTAGAGCCCACCTTCAATTAGTGTCAAGAAAAGTGGTCTCAATACTGAAAATCTTTGTGATAACCTTAAAATATATTATTAACTTTAATTATAAAATTTAAAGTGCCAAAATAGTGTAGATCGAGCATATCTATAAAAAATTGAAAATTGGAAGGTCTAAAAATGCATTACAAGATGTAATATTTTGAAAACTTGAAATCCATTTTTTTCTCATGTCCATGCATTTTTATGTAGAGATGATCAATTTGATGATAGTTGGGCATCAAAAAACCTCTTCTAGTAAAATTTTTGAGCTGGGCTATAATTTGATTGTTTAGAGCCTCAGCTCTATATAAACTTTTCCCTTTAAATATATATAACTATATGTTTTTAATTATATTAAATAATACACGTACATATTTATAAAAAATGAGAAATGATCCTATAGGACCCTCCCCTACCTAGGTGTGTAGGATCCCAAAGGATCAACATTAAATTTGACACAAATCTATAAAAAAGTCAAGATTTTTTTAGAGCTCCGTACCAACTTTAATGCTGATCCTTTAGGGTCCTACACTGAAAGTCCTATAGGATCATTACTCTTATAAAATATATTTAAATCAAGTCACTAAACAAGTTACCACACATATAAAATTATTACACAATGCTTTTTAAACATGTTAACAAATATGGAGAAAATAAAATTTGCAAAAGTCTTTTCGCCAAAATGTTTACATTATGTAAATATTTTTCGAGGAGATATTTACATACCAACCAAACACACTTTATAAATTACACTCTCTATACACTAGAACAAATAATGTTCCAAAATAAAGAGCGTGAGATCTTTATAAAAAGGCGATTCAATTTCTTTTATTTGAAATAATTGATTCTTAGGGAGATCACAAATTTCATATTAAAAAGATCCCCCCACCAGAACCAACGGACGGAGTAGTAGGATCATCGCATACGTGAAGTAACATGTGCAATCCTTCTTTATTTCATTATTTTTACGTTTGAAACATGGGAACTTCCGGCCTGGAACGCTATCCACCGTTTGATTTTACGGTGGATGGATGTCAGAGTGGTACAAAATAATTTCGCCGGAGCAGTCTATCGAAAGCATGTTTACTCGGGATCATTTTGTACACATACTTCCTCCGCAATATTGTGGATCATTTTGTACACACGCGGGATATATCCTCTCTCCCCCACTGCAAATGCCATTCTCTGAACTCATGGACCTGCTCCTCCTCCCCTTTACTTGCAAAAACCCTAGAACTGACCCCTTCTCCTCTTTGCTAAACCCCAAAATTACCGATTCTTCATGGCACAAAAACCCTAGAATAACGCCTTCTTATTCTTCCTTTCTGACCGTGAAGAATGACTCTTCATTTCGTTTCTTTAATGAGAAGCCTTATCAGAGGCCTGAGCTCCATATATTTTGTCCAATAAGAGCCCCATCGGCTCTGAGAAATCGTCGCTTCGTTTCTGAATTCTCAAAAAATGGTGACCTTTCCGGTAATTTTACTTTCAGAGGAATTAATAATGAAAGTTAGCTGCTGAATAATGAAAGTAGCAGCTAATTTAATTCTTATTTTCCTGCCTCTGGTTTGTTCTTATTCATAGTGGGTGGATTTGTTCGAAATGAATGGAAAAAGAAAGAAGTTTGATTTTGCTTTACTCTTGCCTTTGATTTTGGAAACATTTTTCTTCTGGGAGAGAATGCCAAAGATTCTTTGTAATATGAAACCTCTTTCTTGGAATTTTTTTTTTTTTTTCATGAACTGTAACAGTAAAATGGTTTCTTGAAATTAAAACGAATAATCAATGTCAATGCCTTATCACTGTAATCAAAATAGTGTATTAAGTGGTAAACCCAAAAATTGGAGGCTAGGTCACCATAAGCATTACTGGAAACTATCTTTAAATTTTGAATTATGTGAGGATAATTAGCTTAAATACGTTTATATTACTCCATTGTTATCATGATGGGACTAATTAGTCATACTGTCATCGAATGCAAAGGACGATCTCATCCAAGAGAAAATTGGGTTTGCTCCAACTTCTAAAATATTTGACTGGTTTTTGGTCAGTCGGACCAGCCGGTCTTAGTAATGAAGTGCTAAATAAGGTTGGACAACTATTATGTGTAACATATTTTGTATTTTTAAACTAATTTTATATGTTTTTCATCTTTTTGAAATGTGCTCCAAATAGTTCATCTAGTAGTAACTGGACAAGACCTCTAACCGGTTCGGTGGCTTGTCCGATTCTTAAAATACTGTATGAGACTTACATTTATATTTCATATATTTAAAATGTGTTTAGTTAATTGGCTCTAGAACAAGTAATGCTTAAATGCGAAACTGGGTTTGATAAATATGGTTTACAAATTTGTTTTGGACTGGAAATGTAGGAAAAATCACATTAAAGTGGTGATTAATTGCCCAGATCAGCATTACATACTGATTTGATAAAATTTGGTGATGGAATTAGTTGGTTACTGATTATTGTGATAGTTGTGTTATTGAATATAGAAACACAAAAATACTTAACAAAATCCCTTGCTTTGTACTTATTAGAAGTCAGCAAGAAGCCTACCAACTATTTGCTATATAAAACTCATTGTTAACTAAAATAGTATATACAAATGTCATGCATATTTATTCTCTGTATTGAGAGACGCGCTCAGCTTTTTTTTCACTTCTTATAATGGAAAATGCAGATTTTTTTTGTGAATGAGATATAAGCTTATTTTTTTATCAATAAAGAGAAATCAGCCTACTTTTTTGTTATCCATAACTTGTTCATACACTATCTGGATTAAGTCAAGAGTCGACATTTTCCTGGTTCTAAACTATCCTATTTCCATAACTTTTATGTTAGCTTTTCAACCAAAATCTTTTTAGCCAAAGGGGGAATTCCATGAGTGTACATGAGGAATGATAATAAATAGATGAGATGTACAGTTAGTGTTTCTTTTCATTCCTACTTGTTGGTAGGCTAACTGGATTCCATGAAGGAAACTCTTCAAATTCTCAATCTCCCTAGCACAATGAATGGCCGTGGCCTTGATGATCAGTAATTTTGAATTCGTGACATTTATGTTATGAAGGTTCTAGGAGTTCTGTTGCCGATAATCTACAGACTTTAGCTTTGAAGGTGAGACTTTGTTTGCGATGATTCGTTGTTTTTCATCATGTGTGTGTGTGTGTATAATTGCATTGTTTCCTCACAAATTGGATCTAGAATGCTTTTCTTTTCCTGAAGAATTGGACTTGGGGTTTCTCCTGATATTCTTTGCAGAACAAGGCAGTGGAAGTCAATTATGAACTGAAAGGAACTTCCATATTTCTTGTCGGTAACTATAATCCTCTCATATACTTCCTGCAATCTGAAAACATCATGTGAAAGATCCCACATTTTCTCTAAAGCCCTTCTACTTACAGGAATGAACGGCTCTGTGAAAACCAACTTGGCAAAACTCTTAGCTGAAGTATTAAGATATTACCATTTTGACAGGTAGATCAGCATAGAGTGCCTATGTTTAGGTTGTTCTTCCCCAATGTTTCCTTATCACTAGACTTCTCATTTAGTGCTTTGTTCTTTATATTTTACTGGTTCCAAGCAGTGACAATTTGGTCGAGCAGGCTGCGGGGGGTGAAGCTGCTGCTAAATCTTTTAGAGAGGAAGATGAAGAAGGATTCCGTAACTCTGAGGTGATTCTCCTTAGTATTTCTTTATTATCTGTTTTTCATGGGGTTTAATTCATATATTGTACTCGATTGTATTTCAGATTTGTGTTTGTGCTTATGTGTGTGTGTGTGAGAGGGAGACTTGATAGGCACTATTCATGAGAGAGAAGTCATGAGTCAACATGCCAAATCTGATTTATGCACTCCTCTCTCTCTCTCTCTTTCTCTCTGATTTCTTATAGAGACAATTTCCTGGCAGACAGAAGTCCTAAAGCAGTTATCAGCGATGGGTCGCTTGGTGGTTTCTGCAGGAGATGGTGCAGTTCAAAGCTCTACCAATCTGTAAGTGTATTATCCATCCTAAGCATAAAAGGAGCTTTGTCCTTTCTCCCTGTTTAAAATGTTTGTAACGAGTTCATGCCTATTATTTGTTCTGTCAAATGTCAAAGGGCATTTCTGAGGTACGGGATTTCGATCTGGATTGACGTTCCACTTACAACATTGGCCAAGGAAATCGTAGAAACAGGGAATAGATGCCCTCTAACATGGGGCATATCAGCTTCAGACTCCTATTCTGAGGTCAATATTGAGCTCCCAAATTTCAGAATCTATTTCAAGCTCATTAGCTCACTCTGGTCTGAACATGTTCTGATAAGGGGATAGTATTACATAAGCCAGTGGTGTATGGTATATCATATACCATGGTGCAATCCAACATTTGTTCCTCGTAAGGTAGAGATCAACATTTGTTTGATGAATCTCAACCATTCATCCATTACTGGGAACAGATGGTGGATGCCTCTGAGGTGTAGTAAGTACCATATGACATACAACCAGCATACGGTTTATTTGACGGATATTATGGCAATTTATCTTGTGATTTCTTGCTATTCAACCCTATTTAAATTAGGGTATACAGATCAAGGGGAGATAAGCTGCTTTATCTCCCATAGTTGAATTCCCCTTTTGCTATGAATTGTACTGCATATTAGTGACTCCTGGAATTACTAATTTTTTTTCTTCACTAGAGAACAATGAAATGAGGAGAATCAGTTAGCAGTGCTTTTGAAACTTGGGAAAAACATAAAAACACAGGCATCTTAATTTCATGACTTTTACTAGGGCACCTTTTGTTGTTAAAAAATGGAAAAGCTGGCTATTATTATGGACTATCCCTGCATTATATACTCGAGCCTTAATTTGATAAACAGTTTCTGACGACTTTGATCCTTGCCCACAGGTGCTGACAAAGCTAACACAAATTTATGAGGAAATGAAGGGTGGTTATGAAACTGCAGATGCAAAAGTGTCAACCCTGAGTACGTTTTTTCCTCAATATACCGATAGTTCATCTGCTCATCTTCAGGTGCACACACGCACACGAAATATCATGGCTCTTACAAAGGGTCCTCCTCTCTCCTTACCAGAGATAGCCTCTCAATTAGGCTACGATGAAGTCGATGCAATCACACCTGAAGACGTTGCAATTGAGGTAACTACACCAAAAGCCACTCTCCATAATTTGAAAATGGGTGTGGTTCCTATGAGGTTGCAACCTTAAACAATCCAATTAAGGTGCACCACTAAATCTTATCATAACACGTAAATTTGGTGAAAAAATTTCTAGGGTTAACTTAAAATCCATTTTCATATATAATTATAAAATAACTCTAAAAATGGATAAAATCAAGTAGATCTATAAACATATTAAAATCTGAAAAATGGACGGTCTAAATAATGTGTTATAAAATACACTATTTTTGAGACTCAAATCTTTCTTCTTCTGTTTTTCATATTCTTACATCTCGATGTCGAGATGATCAATTAGAGGGTTTTTCAACATCAAAACAACTTTGTCCGATGGATTTTTGAGGTGCATCTTTGATTCTACATTTTAAGGTTGCGACATTATATAAACTTTTTCCTCTAAAAATAACCAACAACATTTATAATATATTATCATATGCCACTCAATTGTGATATGGACTTTTTCATGTTTGTATGGAACTTTATGTAACAATTCACAGGTTCTCAAGGAGATTGAAGGACTGATGAGAGTGAAGAAAATGATGGAAGATGCAGCAAAACCATTCTGACAAAAACCAAGTCCCTCCCACTATACATTTAGAAGCCTTCCATTTCAGCATAGCTTTTCCAGAGCCAAGTTTTCATCTCCTCCACAGGTTTCTAATGCAGTTCGTACCTGGCTCTCTGGGAACCCCATCTCCACCAACTTTTGAACCTGTTCAATAACCCACATCATTCAAGAGCCAAATAGAATGTTTCATGATTATATGTTAATGTATTCTGCCTTGTCATTGCCTAATAATGGGTACTCATTAATGTAAGCTGCTTGTGAAAAAATTCGGTCAAGATTGGATAGAGGGAAAAAATTGAGAGAGCGAGAGAGAGCTTCATGTTACTATAAACAACTAGAAAAGTAAAAACATTAAGGTACTTATGGGCATCTCACACAAAGAATTGAAAAATATTAAAGCAAATACCCCATTGTAATGCCCAAGTAGCCTTGGTACAAACTAAAGAAACAGTTAGAGAGCCGCTGAAAAAAGTTTGCCCAATCGATTTGCTTAGCAAGGGAATTGATAATTATCTACACCTCATGGAAAGGCTCATAAAATACGATAGAGAGTTTATCCTTAAGTTGTCAAGAATGAAATATTATTTCGATTTCTGATGCAATTATGATTCATTGACATGAGTATCTAGAGGACATCCAATGGAACTTTTTGACCCATCAGATAACCAATTGTCTCTTTGCCAACAAATGGCAACATGCAGGCAAAGCAAGTCAAGTGAGCTTTCTCACCACACTTCCATCACCTTAGCAAGTTTTATGAGCCTGAAAATAACTCGCATGAAAAGGAATGCCCGCTACACGCTTTCATGAGCATTCCGCAACTCCAAACGATATGGGAAAAGTGACAATTTCATTATCCAGATTGTCAAGGAATTGCTCACAAAAAATGTGATGTGATTGTGTTTTCCAAAAGCGACCTTCACGAGTCTTCACAAATTGGCCTAGATGTAGATGGGCATGTTACTAATAGATTTTTGTTTTTTTATTGTTATCTAAGTATGACAATTTGAATTGTATTCTACCATAAAGTGAGCTGTAAATGATATCATTTGTAAATGAAGCACTTATGCTAAATGCATTTGAAAATGATCAATTGTGTTCATATAACTTTAATTGGAAGAAAACATGTTCTTAAGAAAAAAACATGTCAACTTACAACCAATAGCAGATAACCTTCTCTAGGATGGTCCAATAAAATGTACCAACCGAAAAACATACCTGCACCATCATCACGTGATACGTACGGATGTAGATTTCTTATAGAATGCACCTGAAATCTTTCATACCCTAACCTACTAACACCGGAACCCACAAGAGTGCAAGGTAACTTCACTGCCCAATACACAGGTACGACAAGCACAGGATAACGGCTAAAGCTCTTATTCTTGGGTAAGTTGGTTATCTAGATTGCTAAAGATTACACTTATCTATCACATCTTCTACAGCACCAATTTAGACCAAGTACAATCAAATGAAGAGTAGAAATAACTGGAAATTACCAGAAACATTAACACAAATTCTCTAAGAGTGCTCCCCCCCCCCCCCCAAAAAAAAAAAAACCAATCTCTAAGAGACATTCAACACCCATCATTAGCCCATATAATTGGTACTGCATGTCTAACAACATATGTACACATTTCAATTCTCCAGATATGGTAATGCTTATGCTATTAAAATGTGACATATAACTGCAATATCAAACATGGCAGCAACATTGAACAGCAGAAAAAAAAAAAACATTATTCGGAAGAGAAAGAAGGTACAAGTGCCTTTGGTAAAAGACAAAATCAAGAATACATAAAGGCATGCGCAGAGCACAGAGCTCTTGGCAGTATACAAGTCAAATTTTAGCAAGTATCAGAACAATTAGGAGAGTACCTTTTCCTCAATTCCAAGGGATGATCTCTTTGCAAATGTTTCCGTCCAATAGCGAGCAGTACTAACAAATGTTGGGTAGTCTTGATTGTACTGAGATTATCACATAAAAAAAAGCTCTGGAGTGGAGCACAAAGAATAAAAAAGAAACAAATAAACAGTCCAGTCAAGGACCAAGGTTGGAAAGTCTGACCTGCTGTGCTACCACAGCATCTTGAGGATCATCAGGTGCTGGTGATGAAAGTAATGCTTGTAAGGAAAGCAAGGCTGTTTTCAATGTCAAGGCCGGGCTCCATTGATCTTTCAAAATGTCCAAGCAGATAGCTCCATTTTGGCTACTAATATTTGGATGCCTTCATTTAAGATTCATGATAAATAAGCATAAATTTAATATAAGCTCCAATACCATCCTAGCAAAATCCCTTGCTTCGCATTATGTCGACAAGAAGTTACAAATTCAGATGCCAAAAGAATCAAAGACTTGAAGAAGAAAAGTGCCACAACATGCAACATCAGAGCGAGAGAGAGAGAGAGAGAGAGAGAGAGAGAGAGAGAGAGAGAGAGAGAGAGAGAGAGAGAGAGAGAGAGAGAGAGAGAGAGAGAGTAGTAGAGTAGTACGTAGACGTAGTACGTAGTAGTACGTACGTACGTACGTAAGTACGTACGTAGTACGTAGTACGTAGTACGTACGT
>NW_006498507.1:3221714-3236329 GCF_000471905.2 Amborella trichopoda | reverse complement strand
AGAGAGAGAGAGAGAGCTCATGTTGTAATTTGGTGGGTCCATACCAAACTTTGGTCAGAAATTGCATCTTTGGAGGTTCGAAAGGGTATGACGCTGTAATTACACCAATAACACCATGTTAGCATCAGCCAACAATCTTTCAGATAACATCATCTAATATTCACCCATTATCCATTATGGCTAAACTAATTAGGATGCCGTTTTAGAAACGAGCGATGCATGGCACAACCATCATGAAAGTTGACAACATGAACTTTTTGTTTCAATGCTGCTAGCTTAGGCATCTAATGTCAATGCAAAAATAAAGATAAACAAGCTACAGTGAAGTCTTATGAAAACTAGATGCTGTAGGTATTAATTTTTTGACAATAAATAGATACTGCACATTATATAATAGAAAATTTATCATCGTTATATTTTGATGGTACATTGGGGGTTTTAAGGAGAAATATAAAAAGTTGATCTTTTTGGATAGGTTATCTACAATTCGACCTTTAGATGTTGAGCTGTAGCCCTTCACCCCTAACCACAAGGGGGAAAATGATATAAGTTCACATCATGATTAACATCAAATGTAGATAGAAAGCACATGCACAAAAATCCACAAGAGTATACTAGATAGTATGAAGAACATTAGCAGTCATCAGGCTACAGTAAAAACCTGCATATGAACTTAGTTACCGATCACGCTTGAGAACAAGGAAAGACATCACAAAAACTTGAATAAGGATCATATGGACGCATCAAGGGATATAATTCAATTTGCAATAATCTGATCGATGCTGAAATGTGGATTTGTGAGGGCCGTATATAAGAAAATGAGAACATTTTTATTCCATGCTCAAGGGAATATTTCTCAATTTTGTCTATGTGGACACATGCCCATAAATTTTCATGATATCAGAACCATTCAAGACATGTCAAAATCCACACCAATTCTCACACTTTCTATAGTATTTTAGGGCTAGATTTCAATAATACTTCATATATGAGATATGCAGAACGAATGAGAGGATCCCTAAATGTCCCATGAATATGGAAAGTAAGACCTTGGGTTGTTGAATTTTGAGGCCTCTGTTAGTAACTAGAGATGACCTAATGAAGTTCGAGACATATTTGAGCTCCAGTTGCACGTGTCTTGCAAATAACCTCTAAGCTGCCGATTTTTTCAATTTTTTTTGTATATTTGCACATACTGACCTTCACAAATAGCCGTAGCATGGCCAATATGTTATTGTGAACATTTTTCAAAAAAGGTGTGGCCAATATGCAAGGTCTGGACTACATTGGATTGTTCATGAAGTTTGATAAGGTATGATCAACAAATTAAACATTCAGAGTTCTTCGCAAGTCCCATGGTTGAGTTCGTTATCTTATAAAATGCACAACTTCAGACATTTTTATACAGTTAAAGTTCGACTTCAGGCATTTGCAACTATGAAGTTTGAAAACAAGCACCAAGATGTACTAAGACAAGCACACTTCTAAATAAATAAATAAGATGTACTAAGACAAACAATTTTTTTTTTATAACTAACAAAACTTGTACTGATGTAATTTTCCTTTTTTTGTGTGGGCGGGGGGGGAGTTGAGTTGGTGAGAGTTAGAGGAGATCGGCCACTTTATTTTGGTCAAATATTGCTATAGTACTCTAGTCTGTAGGGGATGCCCATGATATAAAGTTTCTGCGAATCTCCTTAATGAGCGGACTAGTCCCGCAATATCTATCAAAGTTTTCAAGGCCCGTGAGCAAACCTTGGGATTCAGCCTCAGTAAAATTGCAGGGTCCCAAGGGCCCCGAGTCTGTCAGCAGAATTGCCCCCTGCAACTTTCAGTAGAGTCCTCCAAACCTTCCAGGGCCAAAATTCTCCCTTGGGCTGAGAGAATGCCAATCAAATTGACTTTCATAGAGCCTTCAAGTAGAGCAATCCAAAGTGAGGATTTTGGAGTTTACTAAGGTAAATATTGGATAATGCATTTCCAATTAGTGGTAAACTCTATGGCCGTCATACCTTGAACTCCTTTGAGTGCCCATAATATGGTGAAATTTTTTATTTTGTCGATTAGAGCTGATAGTCTAGAAGTTGTCTTTGAAGGTGTAAGTATTTCTTTTCAACCAAATTGTCCATATGATGGCAAGGACAGTAATTTGGCATAAGATTTTACCACTTTCGGTAGGGAAGGAGAGAGCCTGTATTAGAGTAGGTCAATGAAAAACCATGGGCAGCCCAAGGGATATCAAACAGTACCATAATACCTGCCCAGAGCTTCATGTCTGTATTACAGGGCAAGAAGAGGTGTTCATGTGTTTCCTCCCCTTCCAAACACATAATACACCAGTTTGGGGTTTGGATACCTTCTGCAGGATTAACAGACCGAGCTGCTGGTCTTCTTCCTCAAATTTCTCGAACATTTTGCTAGTTCCTGACATTCCTCTTTAGTTTCTAAGATTGCCAAAGTTTTTAGTTAGAGTGTTAGGGAAAAATTTGGAAGGAGTTCTTTTTTTTAGGGTCACCCATGCCCCTGATATTCCATGTGACTATCCACATTAACTGGGGGTTTGGAAAGTTGCGCTTAGGGCTATAACAGTTGAAGTTTTGGGTCATCAAAGATGAAGGGAATTTTGAAATTCCAAATGTAGTTGTCTTCTCGTAGGAAATATTGCAAGACAATTTTCTGAGTTGATATTGCTTTTCCTTCTTTTTCGCCTTTCTTGTCGTGCATGGAATGATCTTTGATGGCATTCTCTTGGATAGCATTATTGATCTCATAGTGGGGCCACCAAATGAGAACCCAATACCTTGAATGTTGCCCTCTGCCCTAGATATTCTTTCAATTTTGTCAGAGTCAACTGAAAAGGTAAGATTCGACATCCGTAAAAGTTGAATCACTATCTACTAATTCAGATTATGGGGCCTGTCTACTAAAACCTGTCAAAAAGTGTTTCTAAGGAAGGAAACTAATTTGGTTTGAGGGGTAGGAGGGCTGAACTAATTTGGTTTGAGGGGTAGGAGGGCTAAACATCCCAGGTTTGAATTGAAACAGTTGCAAGGGAAGATCGGCGGATGGTCAAATAAGGACAGGGAAGAGAGGGTTAAGGAAGACTCTGGGGACGCTATGAGGATTTGAATTAGTTTAGACAAGGAATATGGGTCTTAAGTTTGTTTAGCTGTTGGTGAAGAGGGTGGGTATGTGAGTTGAGATTTTGAGGGCATGGGTGGAGTACTAGGAGTTGATGTAGTTTGGATGGATGGAGAATGGTACATTTCAATTGCAGTGGAGGAGTTCAAAGGTTTTTTTTGGTGGTTTTGGATTTGGATTTGTTAGTTTTTTATTCCCTCATAACAAAACTTCGGCAAAGCCTCCCCTTAACTGAAGTCAGTTTTCACATGATATTTAGAATACCCTTTAATCCGGTTAAATCTTGAGGGGCTTGATCTAGATTTCAAGATAGAAAGAAGAGAGATATGCAAATTAAACAAACCAAATAAAATATATAAGGAAGAAACAGGCCAAATAAAATATACAAGGCACAAGATGGTCTTGCTTTCTTCAACGTATTAAACACCTCTGATTTGGTGTGTAATCCAAGATGCAATCGGGACCCAACGAGCATACTCCTAGGATACAACCAGCATAACAAAATTTACCATAGGATCCCTGGGTTGCACTCTTAAAAATCTTCTAAAATCATAGCTTTTCTCTATTTTTTATCGTCAAATCAATCATCATCGTCATCATCCAAACCTTACCCCAAGTAGCTGGGGTTGGCAACATGAATCTTGTTGCTTCATTTTTTTCTATTAAGGATCATACCCGCAATAAGACCAAAAGTCACCATATTTGTTCTAACAACTTCTATCCATGTCCTTTTGGGCTTTTCGCCTTGCACATTTGGAACCTTCCACTTGAACCAAATTGCACCTCCTAACAGGTGATGTTTTAAATCTACACTACACATGGCCACCTAAGTTTACTTTCCCTCATCTTATCACCTTCTGATCATCAAATCAAGAAAAAATATCAGATAGGATCTTCTTTAACAAAAATTACGAGGAGCACCTCACATCACATATACCTTGTTTTTTTTTTCTATATTTGTCAACGATGTCCAATAATAACAATACTAAACAATACATGGTTTAAACTTTAAAGTCAATTTATCTGCTGGCCGACAATGGGAGTTGCTCGGCGCGTTCAATCATCTCTTGCTACTCACCCCTCTCTCCCTCCCCTTGGTACATGCTACTCTTGGCCATCTACCTTATCTCCTCGCACCTGTACCCCTCTATATTCTGCAATTGCTCACAACACCTTTGTGGAATATCCCTCTTGTAAGATAGGAGAGTGTACCGAGGCCTCCTACTCTGGGTGAAGCGCCTGCATGCGTTCAGGCTCCGCCTTTCCTGCCTGCAATGCTCCCTCTATCTCTCCCTAGAACTCCCTCCCTTATTGTCCACGACAGCCCCCTCCTCAGTGATGGTGGTGGTCGCAATCGTCCGGTAAATCGATGCCTCTGCCGAGGCTGCCACACACACCACCAAGGCTAGTGCTGCCGCCCACCCAATTTGCATGGCTGCCATTGCTCTTTCTCTGAATCTCTCCCTCTAAAAAGTTCTGTGAAACGAAGACGGTGACGAAGGGCTTGCTGCGTTGGGTATTTTATAGTGAGAGTGAAGGCGGCGCCATCTTTGATCTCTTATCATTGCATACATGCTTGCTTTTGCCTCCTTCCACATTGATCACTTGCATTGCATCAGGAGCCAGCTACCATGCATGGATAGCGTGTTACAGCCATGATGTCCGGCAATGGCATTGCCTGACAGCTGAAAAAAATTGACTTTAAAGTTTAAACCATGCGTTGTCCGATATTGTTATTACCGGGCAGCAGGGGAAATTACGGAAAAAAAAGGGCCGTGGGATGTAGGGTGTTCCTCGTACTTTTTGTGTTAAAGGATCCCATCTGGTAATAAATGGGCACAAAAGGTGTCGGTACGTAATTTTCTCTCCGATCAATTAGGAATACAATAAGCTTCGTTTTGATACTAACTTCATTAAAAACTAATTTCTAGATCTAAAAAATTAGCCATTGGATTTTTATTTTATTTTTTGACAACGTTATATAAGAATGAAACTTGCGACGTTGTGCTATGAAAACCCAATCTCTATCGTCTTGAACCAAGCTTGATTCCTCTTAGCATTGGAAGTTTCCATCTCAAAAAATGGATCCACAAAAAAAAATTTAAATCCAAGAGAAAATTTACATTCCATGGATCAACCTTCTTTAAAATTATATTAATAATAATAGGGGAAATTTATCAAAGAACCCACTAAAGATGAACTACTTAACAATTACACTATTAGAACTATTCTAACTCAACGCCATGTGTTATTTTATGGGTATTTTGAAAACTATTCCAACTCAAGACCATTCGTTATTTACGGTTACTTTAAAAGATATGCTTGAAGTGTTAAATTTTTATCGTTCATGGGTAATTTGATAGAATTTCCTAATTAATAATAACGATATTATTGCTATAAAGAAAAGGAAGAGCCACATGTCATCCTCATGGTTGACATTTAGCATCTTCCTAAAACGTGGGAGGCCATGGATGGCCACATGTAGGTGGCCACACCCACACTTGATCATCACGTGCCAATCTGAAGTTCACTTGCAAGTAGGGGTGTAAACAGGTTGGGCCCAATTTGGGCAGTTCTTTGGTAGGCCTGGTGTATTTTCCAGCAAGGCCCGGGCTAGTCCAAACCCTACCCGGGCCTGGGCCAAAGTTTTTTCATGACGTTTTAAAATAAAATTCCCTACATTTATTAAAAGGACCAGCCCCAGCCCAATATTTCAGGTTTGGCCCTTGTAGGCAAGATTTCGGGCCGAGCCTGAAATTTGAGTTTTTGAGCCTCGGTTGGGCTGAGCCTACCTAACATGATTTCGGGCTGGGCCGGGCCGATAACAATCCTACTTGCAAGTGACAAATTAGTTTAATCCCCAAAAATTTACAAGTTCGCTCACTTGAAACTTCAGTTTGCAAGAAGTGAAACCCATATTTTTTTAAAATTAAATCATAGTCCACAAGGACTGCAACATTCAGTAATCCAAAAAATTTATGTGAAGCGCGAAAGTGACCCTTGAGGTGCATGTCAAGTTTAAGACAATTATTCAAGGGGAGTGGGGCGCATGCACACGTGCATGCATGCAACAATAAGGACGCAATGGCACTTGATACACGTGTCAAGTAGCGTTTGCCTAAATTTCTTTTTATTACAGAATGTTGTGGTCTTTACAAGCCATGATTTGATTAAAAATAGTTCGTGTTCGCTGCATGAGAATTTAAGTTAGCCGCTAGAGAACCTAGTTCCCACTACCAAACTTATAAAGTTCGCAAACAGCGAACTATTTGTCCGCTTGCAAGAGAGCTTTAGGCTGGTCAAGTAATGCTCACGTACAAGTTGGCCTTACCCATGGCCCCAAACTTTTTAGGAAGACACCAAGTGTCACCCATGAGGGTGACATGTGGCTCTTCCTTTTCTTTACAGTAATAACCATCATCATCTGAGCCTTATTTAGGGGTGCAATCAGGTCAGATAGGTGTGAATTGGGCACAGGTCTGGGTTGAGCTTGGACCCTATCAGGTAGGGTTGGTTCCCAGTTGGGGTTGTCCCGACCCAGCCCGGTATAAAATATATAAAAAATGTAGGTTTACAATATTAAAATAAGGAAAAATCTTTCCAACGCCTATAGGCGAAAATGAACAGTGATTTCGCCTACCCTCATCACCGTCCAAAGTTCATCGCACGGTCACGATTGTCCAATAGTGTTTCAATTTTCATTTTTTTTCTACAAATCGGAATGATCTGAAATTTAGAGCGTGTTTAAATCTTAGTAAGGCACACCTAATATAAAAATAAAAAAAGTAATTCAAGAAAAATAAATTGATCAAAGTACCCCCAACTTTTCGAGGGTATTTTGATCAATTTTTTCATGCAAAATATGTTTTTGATATTTTTCGTAGATTCGCCTATTTTTTATGAAAACATGCTCCAAATTTCAAGTCATTCTGATCTGTAGAAAAAAAAATCAAAAATGAAACACTACCGAACAATCGTGACTGTGCGATGAACTTTGAACGATGATGAGGGTAGGCAAAATCACTGTTCATTTTCGCCTATAGACGTTTTGTAGTATCTTCCTTAAAATAATTTTCTTTTTTTTAATTAATTTCTAGACCCAGGTCCAAGTCCAAATGACTTGGACCCGACCGGGGTCCGATTGGGTTCGAGCTTGGACCGGACCCGAGTCTGGGTCCTTAAGTAACCTAGTCCCAACTATTTAGGGTGGCAAAACAAATCCTGTTCCGCCATTCCGCTCTATCAAAATCCATACCCAGTCACGTTGTAAATCATAATATCTCTTTTCATTACATCCATCCATATCCTTTTGGGCCTTCCTCTTGCCCTTTAGAGCCTTGCACTTGAACAAAATCACCACTCTTAATCGGTGTTGTTCTAAGTCAACACTCACGCGACGAGCGAAAGCAAGCATGGCGCAGCCGGAGGCACGGAGCTACCCTTAAGTTCCCTCAGATGAATTCATTCTGAATTCTATCCTTTCTTGTCTTTCCACTCATCCATCCCAACATCCTCATCTCAACCACACTTATTTTATGGATATAATGTTTATTGACCGCATAAGATTCAATCCCATAAAGCATGACCGGTCTTACAACTACCTTCTAGAACTTCCCCTTCAGTTTCATTCACATTTAACGATCACATAAGACTCCAAAAACACATATCCATTTCGTCCACCCAGCTCTGATTCTATGTGTGACATCTTCTTCAATCTCTTTATTCTCATGAATCATCGACCCAAGGTATCAAAAATAATATCTTTTAGATACTTCTTGGCCATCAATCTTAATTAATTCCTCGTTTATACTCCTATATTACTAAACTTGCATTGCATATATTCTGCCTTAGCCCGGATAATTTTAAAACCTTTATATTCTAGAGCATCCAATCAAAGTTGTAACTTTGTGTTGATGCCTTCTATAGTCTCATCAATAGAAGTTATGTCATTTGCAAATAATATATACCACAGTACCTCATCTTGTAGATATATAGTTTTTTTTTTTGGGTAAATCAATGGGGAATACAGGTCCCTACCCGTTTTAGAAATAGTTTTTCGAATGTATTAGTGGGAATGGAAACGTAGACTAGTAGTTGAGGCACATATGATGCTACCACCACGACCTCAACCACTAGTTAACTCGTTCATGACCAAAGCAACGAGATATGGGCTCAACACTTACCCTTGATGTAGGTCTATCACTTGTCTCTCCACCAATTATTCTTACACTAGTTAGCAGCCCTTATACCTATTCATGACTATGTCAATATATCCTCTAGAGACTCTTCCCATTTCCAACATCCACCAAATTAACTTTCTAGCTACCCTATCGTATGCTTTCTCTATATAAATAAAGAAACAATATCTTTGTATGCCCTATTTTGAAGTTCTATTTTCCAACAGACCCGGGGTTTGACAACGTTTTTGACAGCATAGAGATCCCACGTAGTATATCTTCTAACCCCCTAAACCAACTTTACCGCTTTTGACCGCCCCTTTTTAGCCCAAATAAAAGTAAGAAAGACGTCCGTATATACTCCTTTCTAAATCCCTCTCTCTCTCTCTCTCTCTATATATATATATATATATATTTATATATAACAAGTTTCTCTCTCTCTCTCTAAGAAAAGGGACTAAAGAGAGAGTAGGGTAAGAGAGAGGTTTGGAGGAGAAACATAGGGGGAGAGAGAGAGAGAAACTCATTATAGAGAGAGAGGGGGGTTTAGAAAGGAATAGACATGCATATTTCTTATAATTATTTGGGCTAAAAAGAGTAAATCAAAAGGGATAAATTTGGTCTATGGGGTTAGAACATATACTATGTGGAATCTCTATGCCACCAAAAATGTTTTCAAATTCTGGGCCTACTGAGAAATAGAACTTCAAAATAGGGTGTATGGAGATATATTCCCATAAGTAAAGATCATATATAGGTCTTTTCTCTTCTCCCTAAACTTCTCAATCAATTGCCTAAGGAGAAATATAGCCTCAATGGTTGACCACCCTAGCATAAAACCGAACTAATCTTTTGAAACACTCGTTTCATATCGTACTCCTTTGTTCAATCCCTCTCTCCTAAAGCTTCATGGTGTGACTTATAAGTTTAATCTCTCGATTGTTCGTACAACTCTATATGTCTCATTTACTCTTGTAAATAGGTAGCATAGTACTTTTTCTCCATTCATCTGGCATTTTCTTTGTTCTCAAAATGTTATTGAATAGTTTGGTCATGCTAATCTCTCACACGCACTTCCAAACCTCCATTGGTATACCATCTAGTCCAAAAGACTTTCTTATTTTCATCTTTCTCAAAACTTCTTTCACTTCAGATATTCTAATCTTGCGAATATATCAATGACTTCCGACCTCATTGATATTAACGGTTCCTCGTAATGCTATGCTTCCAAAGTGGAAGTCATTTAACAATTTTTGAATAATAAATTCTACACCTTTCGTTGACCTCGTCTCGTCATTGCTCACCAAGACCCTCTGATCTTCACTCCTAATGCATTCAACATGATCTAGATCCCTACACTTCCTCTCTCTCATTTTGCTAGTTTGAAAATGTTTATTCAACCTTATGTTGTCCCCAACTTATTGGATAGATCATCATATGCTTAACCTAACTTGTTTTTTAGTATTCTTCTTGGTGTTTTATTAGTCTTCTAAGTTTTAATCATTTCTATTATATTGCCAAGCTTCTAACATAATTGTTTTTTGGTAATAGCCTTTTGAACCTCATTACTCCACCACTTAGTTTGCTTATCTAAATGTTTTTTCCCTTTAGATTGTCCAAACTTAATCACATACGTAGCCTCACCTTTAAATAAAACATAATATTTTCTTTATTATATATAGTAAGCCCCCCTTTTCACATTAAGACATATAAATCATCAGATGGATTTTTTTCTCGCTGCTTTCATATTTTTGGCCAAGGATCCATTTTCAAGGCCAGAATCTTCATATGACCGATTTTTCATATTGGAAAATCATTTTTTGATTAATTTAGTGTCAAATCAGAGCTTATTGTATTCCTTACCTTTTCAACCACAAAAAGTAGATTTCATAAGAATCTTTAAATTACAACTCGGACAACGTATGACAACTTGGTGAAGCTGGTTGATAACTTTGTCGGGCTGGTTGTATTCTGAAGGTATACTTGCCAGGACCCGATTGCATCTCGAATTACATACCAAGTCAGCAGAATTTAATATTTCAAAGAAAGCTAGACCATCTCATGCCTTTAGGTCCCTCCTATATTTTATTTGGTCGGTTTTAATATTTTATATCTCTCTCCCTTCTACTCTGACATCCGAAACCTAGACTCTCAGGGTTTAACAAGATTAAGAGTATTTTGAACATCATGTGACTTTGGTCAAGGTGAGACTTATCGAAATTTTTGGTTTTATGGTTTTGGCTATACCTCCCAAGAATGCAATGTGATCATCACGACTAGTCTCGTGGTTTTATGGCTTTGGCTATGATTTTGGTTTTCAGTTCTTTTGAGTGTTCTTGGGGTAGAAAATGATATTTGGTTCACTAAGTGTGATGGAGTGAAATGCCTTGAATTTGTGGATGAATTTGGGTGTGAAATCAAACTGAGAGTTAGCGTGGTTTGGAGTTTGCAGTAGGTCTAGAGATGTGGGTGAGTTATTTTCAAGAGTAATGCTCGCAAAATATCCAATTCCCAGTAGAATGAGGAAATAGTTATAGGGATAGGTATGTGCTCCAAAATGTCAATGAGGAAGCAGATGGAAACCAGCTTTATTTCCACAAAGGAACTCCAATCAACCTTGAGAAAGATTCTGCTACTGTTCCTGAGGTATTTAAAAGTCTTATAGTTCCATCCATGCAGCAGGATGTCTTGGGCTATATAGTGCATGCCTATTTTGAGGTCTTCTATGAGGAACTACCTCAAATGACCAAAGATTCCAATGCAGCAGCAATTTTTTGAAGGAGAAAGTCCCTAAATGGAGAATGCGCCTAGTTTCACCATGGGAAGAAAGGAAATTAAGATTTCGCCTTCTTGAATAAACTTAAAAGAAACCAACCATGTGGTACTCCAAGTTTTAGTGGCCCATACTTCCATCTCTCTGAGGTCATGGGAGAAAGTTCTGACCAAAGCAGATTTAAGAGTGTCTATCCTGCCATAGGCCACTCAATCTCTAACCATAATGGTTTTCAAGCCAAGTGAGCAGGTCATTTTGTTGAAAGCCAAGTCGTCGTTTTAGGCTGGTACTCTGATTGTGGGTCTGTACATAGTGGTGGCTTATAATAAGTTGTGTTTACTGTTTAGGGTTGTGGCTTATACTGGCCTGAGATTTAGTTGCAGTTGAGAATAGGGATTTTGGATTTGGAGGCCACAAGTAGTCTAGGGACAGGTTGGAAGAACCTAATGGAATACACAGGAAATTGCTGTTCAGGACTAAGCGTTTGATCAGCTTTTTGTCTAGTTTTGGCAAGACGAGGGTAAGGACAGGACAATTAACGTTGTAGTTAGGTCTGGGCGGGATATGATGTTCCCATTGGGATAGTGCGAGCTGTTTCAAACTGGAAGTGATGTGGGTTTCTTTGTTGGATGACAAGGTTTTTGGGAGTGATGATGTCATTGTTCAAACCGCTAGTAGCTAGGGGCTGGAGTAACTAATAGCCATGGTGACCTCGGAGACGAGACACGCCTCATGGCCTCCATTTTCATGATAAGCTTACATCAAGGGCTCTTGTAACATGTTTAGTGGGATAGAACTTTCTCTGAATGGAATGATTTAGAGGAGGAGCTCGAAAGAGAAATCAAGATTATGCTCAATATAAAGAAATATCACTACAAATTACACATTAAGTATTTAATTACTTGGTCCATTGAAGTGGATAAAGTACCCAGGAAAATGGTGGGACTCCATCACCAATTAATGAAAAGGTATTTGAAGAATATGATGAATCAAATAAGCTTGAGGTTGCGTTCTCCTAAACCTCGGAGAATGATGCAACTAGAGTTTTCTATTGTTTTATTTTATTATACATTTTAAGAAGTTTGATTGGGGTTATTTGGATTTTTAATTATCTTTTCAGGTATTTGTCTTTTTTTTTATGGTAGAGTTAGAAGTTTAATTTAAAATAAATAAAGGGCTAGGATTTAATTGCTATTACGGTTTCTTAAGAAGCAATATAGGTTTTCAGGTTTTTCTTTCGTAATATATGTGAATGTTGTACAATGAGAAGGACATAGAAGAAGAAAATATTTTCTTATGTATTGTGAAAAGATCTTTCTGGGGTAGACTCTACTCAGTGAGAGGGTCAAATTCTTAATCTTTGGAGTGGACTTTCCTACAAGTCCAAAGAAAGGGCATATTCTCTCACCTTCGTCTTTGGTTTGTCTTATTTTTCTCCCTCTTCCCTGCATCTTTCTGCAAATTTTATTGTTAACCATATCGCACTGTTCATAAACTCGGAGGCAACCCGCCTAGGAGTTTTGGGGGCAAGTGTCTAGGAATAAGGCTGAGCTTGGCCACCGCGAATGGGTTTAGGCCCCCAAGGAGATCTTAGGGTAGGGGTTTAGGCCCCCTAAGAAGTTCTTAAGGCAGTTTTAGGGCCCCAAAACTGTTGAAAACAAAATAATAATAATAATAATCACATACATCATCATTCATCATATTCACAAAAAAAGAAAAAAAAAAATCAAAATGTCATTTGGCAAATGGAAACACAACGCAAAGTACATATTACATAAACTGAAAAGTAACCATCAAAATTCAAAGACTTAAAGCATGATGTCCATCGTCCACCACACTAAGCTTTCAAAATGAGTTCGATATAGCCCCAAAGCACTAAATATTCACAAAATATTTCAACTAAACCATGTAAAAATATCACAAAAGAAAAACAAAAAATAAAAGAATATCAAATCATGACACATTATATAATAAATACCAAGCCCCAATACAATAAATACCTAGCCCTAATTCAAATATTGTAATGCACTACCATTTTCAAAATACAATCGATATAGGTCCAAACATGTGATCTTTGGTCGCTAAAAGTCCTCTAGTGCAACCACTCCATGCTCCAAAATCTATCACGATGTATATCTTTTTATTTCGCAAGAAATCGAAAATGTTGAATTTTTTTTAATCTTGATAGAAATCTAAAAATCTTCAATTTTTGAGAGTTTTTCATTCTCTAGAATGCCCAAGAAAACACTTTTCCCCCTTTTTAAGGAGCAAATAAGTCAAAAATGCCCCAAGGCCAGGGTGCAACCTAAAAGGCGCCTAAGCGTTTTGGCCTCCAGGTCGCCTAGGTGGCTGGGTGACCAAATTTTTGAACCTTTCTATATCGTAATCTCAAACCTCAACTGAAAGACAAACAACCAAAGAAAGCAGAAGTCACAAAACCATATTTTCAATGGAAATATGAGTTTAGTCTCAACTATATCACAGTGAAGAGATACTCCTAACTTAATTTTCTGAGAATGTAAAGGGCTGCATAATGTGAACTATCCTCAAGGAAATATCTCCAAATATTCTAAAATTTATTTCCATAGACGTCACCAATCTCTAAAATGATCAGTCCCAGGTTCCTCTAATCTATCACTATCTAAGATTTTAGGATTCTTCTTAATAGTAAAAACAGTAAAAAAATAAAAGAAAAGATAGATGCCTTGCATGGACTGATAAGAAAAATTAATCCAATTAAGATTACAAATGAAATATATACAATTGAAATTCATCAAATAAAGCTAGTATGAGTTCCATAATAATAATGTAATCCAGAAAAACACTAGAACGGCAAAAATTCACAAAATATAAAGAAAAGGTCAAGGACCCAAGGAATTAATTTTTTAGACAATGACCTCAATTTTTTTACACTATAATCGATAAGATTACAAAGATACTAAACCTGACATATATTTCAATGTAATTGAACATAATTTTGATCATCACATCAAAACAAGACATTAATTTCTGAAGAAATTTCTTATTATGATAGCTAAAAAGTATCAATACGAGAATAAAATTCTCTATAACTCAAGGAAAACATTGATAATTTCTAGCAAAAGGAACATAGTGCAACGGATTACCAGGAAGCTGAATGTCTATCTGAAATGTTCCACCTTCATAAGGGGTCTCAATGGGGCCTGAAATTGTTCCAGAAAGATGAGAGATATCATCACCATGAAGCGTAATGCTCACCCCTGAGATCCTTTTGTCACGATCGATTTCCACCAGTTCCTTCTGAACACGAGAAACGTCAAGCATTTTCACTGCAAAAGCTTAAACTGCAAAAGTATAAACAATGGATTTCTCTGCAACTACTTGCTCAAGCCTCCATGGTTCTATGGCTTTTTAAGCACGCTGGTTACCATAACGGCACGCTTTACACGACTCTACAGATCCATATACTCTAGGTTTCCCTAGAAAGCGAGAGAATCAACCTCGGTCGACGTAGAGAGAGAGAGAGAGAGAGAGAGAGTAACCTC
>NW_006498507.1:3169819-3203926 GCF_000471905.2 Amborella trichopoda | reverse complement strand
ATTTTTAAATATTTAGACATTGTGAATTTCATGTGCAAATGACTGCCTTATTATCTGAAAAATAATATTTTTGCATTTGATTATAGCATTGTTGTGAAATGTTTATTTACAAATTAACATCCCATAAATTGTGATAATTCCGTATTCTTGAATTTCTATAAGAGTTTTTCTATACATATTAGATTGGCAATTATGCTAGAATGTCTTTACGAACTACTACCTTTCTAAATTTGAGCCCAAAATATTTGATTGGTTGAAATGTTATTGAAAGTGACTGTTATTAATGGTGTCAGTGAGATTCATATTACTGATTTCAGTGATATGTTGAGTACATGATATTTGCTGCTTTCGAATGTTTAAAGAGATTTAGAAAAAATTTAAGTATGCAAGTGGACTCATCCAGTTCGCCGGTGAGGTATAAGTGGACCTATCCGGGACGCCGGTAGGGATTAAGTGGACTCATCCGGTACGTTGGTGAGGTATAAGTGGACTCATCCGGTACGTTGGTGAGGTATAAGTGGACCTGCAGGGATTAAGTGGACCTATCTGGGATGCTGATAGAGATTAAGTGGACCTATCAGGACGCTGATAGGGTATATAGGTGACCTACTTGGGATGCCAGTAGGGTATTTTGTGAAATCCTTTGAATTATGCACTGCCGTTAAAGTGTTATATGCATTTCAATTATTCGGATTATGCTTAATTAGGCATTTATTGAAAGTGAAACTGTTGATGCATTTATGTTAATAGATCTCTTTTTTGAAAATATTGATATCTTTCAACCATGATTATTTTTAGGATTATGATGATCACTTACTGAGTAGTCAAACTCATCAAATTATGGTAAACATTTTTTCAGGATAACTGCGGATTCATTTTGAGTGCTAGTCAATATCAACCTTGGAAGATATTGTTGTTGTGCTAGCTTTTTTTATTTACTTTGTAAGACCTCGCCACTATAAATTTGTCCTATCAAGAGATGTATATATGTTTTAATCTGTCACATCTCAGGAATAACAGTATTGTAAATTCTTGGGGTGTGACATCAACAGTCATACTCCCTGGCTAGAGTTCAATAAATTCTACTTCCTTCCTTTCCTTGACTGAATCGGGGAAGTACTTCTCGTCAAATGTTGTCAAGAAGTTTTCGCAGGTGACCTCGGTCCCTGACTCCTCCAAGTCTGCTTCACCGAGTCCCACAAGTAGTCTGCTTCCCCTTTGAGCATAAAGGCCCCTAGCCTGACTTTTTGCTCATCCGAGCAGTGTAACACCTCTAAAATCTTCTCCAATTGTTTCTTCCACCTCTCAGCCTTCTCCAGTCCTCCATGCCTCAAAAACATTGGGGGTGTCATTCCCCTGAACCTCTCCATGAGGCTACTGTCATTCTGCTCTGGTGTTGGGGTAGACTGGGTTAGCATCAATTCCTTCATCATTTGAGTCATAGCCCTCTGAGTTTTATAAAACCCGTCGAGTGCCTTGATATTGTCATTACTGGAACTCGCGTTATGGGTACTGGCTCTCGGCATCTTTTAACCTAATCACAAGAACACCCAGTCACTTGTCTACCCCCAAACTAATATAAGGACTCTCCTAACCTCCCTAGGCCAAAAATCATATCCTGGCTGCTCTGATACCATATCTGTCACGACCGAGCCCCTGACCACAGTTCCTTACACAGCGACAGGCGATCGAACTCGTGATCCAATGTCATATTTGTCACTCAAGAAGGAGTGGACTCAATGCTTTTATTTTCGGAAATCAAGCAAACCAACTAGTAGGTGAACTAAGACAAACCCAAACACCAAAAATTCATTATATACAAATTTCTTCCAAAATGTTACATTTAGTTCAGGGTATTTAGGCCCAATATTACATATATCAACAAAGAGCAAAAACCTAGGGTCAAGCCACCCAAACACAAACAAGATCTAAGCACATTCTTCGAGAAATCTAGCTTCAACTTCTTGCTACAAAACACAGACTCCATGCCCTCAACCTGCTGCTATCAATCTACAAGGAGAGGAAAAATCATGGAATGAGCTATACAGCCCAATAAGTAGGTCTAGTGTTATGCATGTATAGTAATTCTACCCATATGTGATAACAATTCAATCCATCTATATAAAGTCATAGTTTAGCATATAGGAATATCATGTCAAGGCAGCGAGTATGAACATTATATTCAAACGACAGTTATCATTAAATCAGTGTGATCATGAGCATTCGATCAATGAAATCATTCAATCAGTGCAATCCTGGACATTCCTTATTTAGAAACTCACTTATTACCCACTCACTCCCTAAATCACCTACTCGTGTAGTAGAGGCCCCATCCATCGGGCTAAGCCAATCTCATTGCTTAGAACCTCTACCATCTCTCAGGAGGGAGGGTAATGCCAAGTGGGTGAATCCACTTCGTAATACCCTCAACACACGTACACAGTCCCTAGTGCGCATTGGGGGTTCGATAGGCCCTTACATTATAAGGCATCAATCATTTCATTTGTTTTTTGAATCTAGGGTGCGACCCTCTATCCTCTCTCTTAACCCGTTCCTATTATTATATATGTTAGGGGATATGCCGACATCACTTTCCTTACTAGCGATGAGTGTCTCATAGCGTAGCAGGCGATATTATAACAATATCCACTACCGGTGAGTGTCCCACCTTGTAGTGGTCAATATCAATATAAGTTGTGGTCATTCGTCACGATATCATAACAGTATCTACTATCGGTGAGTGTCCCATTGCGTAGTGGTCAATAGCAATAAGAGTCATGGCCATTCATCACGATATCATAAAAGAATCTACTATCGGTGAGGGTCTTACCGCGAGCACGAGCACGGCAAACTGAAATCCACTATAATAATGAAAGTTACATCAATGATTTCGGAACAAACTTTGACAAAAATACAGTCGAGCAAACCCTTTTTAAACCTGCTTTCCCAAACGACACCATGTCGATTCTCTCATCTCTATTCCATAACTAGACCACTATCTTGAAAGAGAACAACTTTGAGAGCAAATAAGACTTTATCTCACTAAAAGAGGAAAAAGCCCAAAATCTCTATGGGAACCGCTTTTCTACAAGAAACCAACATCTCACTCTATTGGAGTCTTCAGAAGTCATCATCAATGTTTCTCTTCATAGGAAGCTATCTTCTCTATAAGAGGAAATTGTACCTTATGCACTGGAGGCTCTATCTCCCTCTCTCTCTAGAGGAACCATCATTCCCATATAGTGACCCAAATATGACGTACAAATTCTTTATACTTTCATCTCATATATATAAGATTAAGAGTCCAAACTAAATAAGGAACCTCTTATTGACGTTACATATATATCAAAAGACTAAGAGATATATCCAAGAGTCTTAATCCTTTTTGGATTTCTATTTCCCTTAGAAAACTTATTAATATCAATCTCAATCCTACATAATATGGGAATATCTTAATCCCACATAATATAGATCAATCTCAACCAATCCCACAAAATATGGGATTTTTTTATATGGGTGATTTTGTATAGCACCAAATTCAACAATCTCTACCTTGATATCAAAATCACTTGCTCATCATGCCAATATCCATTGAATTGCTTCACAAATCATTCAACCTTCGCCAAATAAATTTTTTCATCATTCTTGCAGAAAAAATAGTTTTACCATCAAATTTCTCCACTTAGAATTTTGCATTCGAAACCTTTACTGTCTTACCGACAACCCAAAACCAGGGCTTTGTATCACTTGTTGTGCTCTGATACCACTTGTTATGCACGGATGCTCTAAACCCGATGGGTTGATTTTTGACAAATAAAGTACGATAAATAAAATATGAAATACACAAAGATTACGTGGTTCACCCAATAGGGCTATATCCACGGGCACGACAAATACAAATCCACTACACCAATGAAAGTTACATCAAATATTTTGGAAGAAACCTCGACAAAAATACAGTCGTGCAAACTCTTTTTAAACCTACTCTCCCAAACGGTACCATGCCGATTCTCTCATATCTATTCCATAAATAGACCATTGTCTTGGAAGATAACAACTTTGAGAGCAAATGTGACTTATCTCACTAAAAGGGGAAACAACTGAAAATCTCTATAGGAACCGCTTCTTTACAAGAAACTAACATATCACTCTGCAGGAGTTTTCAGGAAGCATCATCATTATTTCTCTTCATAGGAAGTTCTCTTCTCTCTAAGAGAAAATTGCATCTTATGCACAGGAGGTTCTATTTCTCTCTCTCTCTCTCTCATATGGTGACCAAATAAGGCACACAAATTCTCTGTACTTTCATCCCATATATATAGATTAGGAGTCCAGACTAAATAGGAAACCTCCTATTGATGTTATATATATATCAAAAGACTAAGAGATATATCCAAGAGTCCTAATTTTTTTTGGATTTCTATTTCCCTTGGAAAACTTATCAATATCAATCTCACATAATATGATAATATCTCAATCCCACATAATATGGATCAATCTCAATCAATCCCACAAAATATGGGATTTTCTTATGTGAGTGATTTGGGATAGCACCAAATCCAACAAAAACCATAACAAACTCTCACAAACCTGCTAGATCTCTTTTAGACAAGCAATTGAATCAATGAGGAAGCTCCATCCATAGCAACAATGTGAGAAGAAGCTTATAAACTAGTTCTCTTCATTGATCTTATTGAAGGTCTGCATTGATCTTATTGAAGATCATCCTCTTTTTCAGTATATTCCCCTAATGAAAGTAAGGACTCCAACTTCTCTAAAGAAGAAATTCCCTAAAGTTCCTCATTGTTCCAGTCCTACAAAGAGCTTCTTTGCTCTTGATGAGGAAAACGAAATCATTAATGAAGGTATGACGATTCTACCCACGATAGCTTACTTTGAGGCAACCCTTCAACGGTACCCTTCTACAAGAAACTTATAGTGGGCCATAAGAAGAGTGAGGACCTTTTCCCAAGTCCAAGAAAAAGGAGGTAGATTGTATTAAGAAAGCAGCCAATGTAAAACTTTGTCAAAACTTTCTATGAAAACAAAATTTATGTTATATTTTATGCAAGGGTATTCCCTGTAAGTGATGAGTTGTATCGGATTGGAAGCAGTGAGAAAAGTTATAGAGACTGAAGGCCTCACTGAAGGCATGGTGCTTAATATAGTAAAATGGTGGACCAAGATTCATGTAGCCGACTTCAAATAGTTGAAAAAAGGTTGATGATGATGATTTACCTTTGTACTAACTCAAATCCTCTTTGTTTATACTTGAGATCGGCAAAAGCAAGAAAGATAGCACTTCCTCAGCCTCTATTTTATGCATAAGCCAAATCAAATGGAATCAATAAAGGATGTTTTTCATCAAACTACAGTATGTAGGCCACTAAGGACCTCTTTCACCAAAACTAATAAAAAGTTTGAAATCACTTTGAGTTTGAAAAGGTTATGCTAGCATGCACAACAGTAAAATGAAATGAAACGATAAAATAGAATAAAGAGAAAGAAATACTTGGTTATGCTATGCCTATGGGCCCGATACCCAGAATTGACTCCAGATCAGAATAAGGGCGTGTATGGGTCTTTTCTCATGCCCCCTCCCAAATGACTCAAAACATATTCAATATTTTGAATAGGTTTATGGCTGTTGGGCAATTACAGTTGGTTTTCTGGCAGTTAGTGACTTTTAGGTAGTTATAAATGTTTCACTCTACCTAGTTGCAATTAAAGGAAAATTTTGGTTCATTTAGGAGTTGCAATTTCACTGCATTAAAATAGGCGAATCCATGTAGGGATCTTCTATTTTTAGGTATCCCGATGACTATATGTAGGGATCTTCTATTTTTAGGTATCCTGATGACTTTTTTGTATGGTATATCCTTTTGTGCACTGATTTTGATCATTAGGGGGGCAAATATATACTTGAGACAGCATCTTTGCATACCTAAAAACAAAAATATCCGCCTTCTATTTCTTATTTTTTACGTGTCTTTATTATCTAAAAGGAAAGTCTACAAAGAGATCATTTATCTTTTGTACATGGATGTCACAATCATTCTCACTCATTAGATGTCAAATTGGATAGTTTGAGGTGAGTAACGAAGTCTGAGAAATTTTTTTTGAAACTTTATGTCTATTCAATGACACTCTTACAACCACCTATTTTGAAATTTAAGAGACGAAAATGATCATGACCTCTATATACAAAAAATAAATAGTCTCATTCTAGACAATCTTTTATCTAAATTATCTAACTTTGTTTCACCCAACACAATAATTACATAATTATACTGAAATCATGTGCAAGAAAATACACTAGGCCCAAAAAGGTATCTAAATGGAATGTGACCACTTAAGTTGCATTATCTCTATTATCATTTCTCTTCATCTTTTGCCAAGAGAGAGAAGGAGAGAGAGAGACTTCTCCCAAAATTTTGAAGGGATTATATACATGAGACCATTTTCTTTTGATACAAAGAGGTCACAATTACTTATAGCCATTTGATATGAAATCTGATAGATTGGGTTTGTCACAAGGTCCAAAAAAATATCTTTTGAACTTTGAGCTTCGTTAATAAAGTAAATATAACCATCCAATTTCACATTCAATGGTCAATATCAATTGTGACCACCTTGTATCAAAGGTAAATGGTCTTATTGTATATTTTTTCATTAAAAACAAAAATATTTCACATTAAGTACAACCGTGAAACAAGGTACTTAAATCTAATATTCACCGTCTATGTATATTTAGTCAATGGGTGATGAGTGTGGCTTAACTTTAGTAGGAAAAATCTCATAAAAGTATAAATAATGGAGGTTGGTTGAGAATTGAGAATTCCCAATTACAGGACTGGTACAAAATATAGCATGTGAAGCCTTTCTTTAACATTCGTTTTTTGGTAATAAAAATAGCACTCAAATTATTTCTGAATAGTTTCTAAAGTATTTATTTATTTGATTTGAGCAAATAAGACTTTTTGTAGTAGGTGAGCCTCTTGTTAAATGTGAAAGAAAATTTTAGACATTTGTGTATTTGTTAGGTGGCCGCTCATTCTTGAACAAAGTAAGAAGAGCACTATAAGGTGGACTGGACTAATCCACGTCTAAAGAAAACCTATATGTGCAAAGTTATTTGAACTTTCTAACATATCATCCTCCTAAGGCCCCAACTGACTCTCTCTCTTTCTCTTTTATTTTTTTGAAAGTCTTTTTCCAATTATTTGGACTCAGCTAGATGAATTTTGGTCTGCCATTGTAATCCTCATTAAATAGAAATAGTCAGGGTCTAACTTATTTTCTCTCACTGCTTTGTCGTTTGGCTTATTTTCTCGCATTACTCGGTCCCTTAAATGAAGTTTTATATTTTTACCATGAAAATTTCTAAGAAACTCGTCCATGATGAGCGACATTTTCCAACCTCTTCTCTTTTGTGAGGGCAAAGAATGTTGCTCATTATGCCAAAGGTAGGTAAGGTGGGGCTTAGTACCTTAATTTTAATTATATCAAACAGCTAAGCATTCTCAATCTAGTTATTATTAAGCATGCCAATCTACTTTAAATGGATTGCTTAGATGATAAATCAAACAAACAACAACTTAGGCATGGCCATTTAGTAAGATGTACCTTCATTTTAGGGATAATCATGGTTCCTAAATGCATAAAAAATATGTATACCCATAATAGTTATCATTCAACACCAATCTTAATAATGAAGCAATTCAAAGAATATCAGACAAATAATGCAAGCACATGCTCTAATCCCTTAAATACTACTGATATTGGGACACTTATGTTTAGCAAAAAGAAACCAACATGTAACCAACACCTAAGTGCAGAATATTATGAAGAAGTCTCCAAGTACTACTGTTTTAAACTTTTAATCAGTTATTCAAAAATTGCCAAACCCTTAATCAAATGAAATGAAATAATTGATCAGTTATTCCATTTGATTAAAGGTGTGATTTATGTAAGGGGAAAAGTTTATATAGAGTTGAGGCTATAAACAATCAAATTTGAACCGACCTCAAAAAATTCACTTGAAGAGGTTGCTTTGATGCCCAAATATCCTCAAATTGATCATCTCAACATCAAGATGCATAGACATGAGAAAAAAATGGATTTCAAGTTTTCGAAATAGTGTATTTGTAGTGCATTTTTGGACCGACAATTTTCAAGGTTTTCAAGTTTTCATAGATCTATCGATCTACACTATTTTTGAAACTTTAAACTTTATAAATAAAGATGAAAATATATTTTAATGCTATCAAAGATTTCCAGTATTGAAACTACGTTTCTCGATACTATTTGAGGGTAGACTCTAATTTGATTGTTTAGAGCCTAGGCTCTATACAAACCGAACCCTTATGTAAGATATCAACATGAAACAATAAGTAAGGCGTACCTCTAAATCTTGTCGAAAGACACAGTTTTGATACCAAAAAACCTTATAATAACCCAAAAATCTATTTGTGTCTTTAATTATGAGAAATTAAAACTCCGAAATTGGTACAGATCGAGCATATTCATAAACACTTGAAAATTTAAAAAATAGACATCCCAGATAATGCATCGCAAAATACACTACTTTTAAGGCTTGAATTTTTTTTTTTTCCACATATATATATCTCTCGATGTTAAGATAATCAAATTGAGAATTTTCTAGCCTTGGGATAACCTTTTTAGTGAATTTTTGAAGTGCGCTTTACATTTAAAATATTAAATTGACATCTTATTATAAACTTTTTCCTTTAGTAGTGCATACGTATTCAGCCACGTTTCATATGAAAGAACTCCTCTAAGTGATCAGTTGTGGAAGTTTTTTTTGCACCAATTGATCTCAGTGTATTTTTCACACCAATTGATGTGAAAAAATTTCTATAATTGATGTGAAAAAAACTCTTAAAACTAATCACACTAAAGAGTTCTTTCATGTGAAAATACTTTCAATTTTTTTTTTTTCACGCACACGAAATGAGCGTTTAACTTCGGGCCGTAATCTTACAAAAACCCATACACAACAATAGATTTTTGCATTCTATCTTATCCAACAAAATTTGGAATGGGAGAGCCAATCAATCCTAGAATAGGATACGTGACCTTTCCCTTTATAGGAAAAAGCCAACCATACACAAAACACAAAAGAGCTGATGAAATGATGTTGGGAATTTTATCTTTTCTCTGTGTTTCTTCCACCACCACTCCAACAAACGGCAATGGGATCGGACGGCTGAGATCACTCAACGACACTCAACCATTGAGGGCAGCAACTACTATTACTTTAGAAAATATGCGATTTTTTATGGGGATTTATTGAAAGAAAAAGTTTACATAAGACTGCAACATTAAAATGTAGAATTAGAGATGCACTTAAAAAATCCATCGGAAAAGGTTGTTTTAATGTTGAAAAATTCTCTAAATGATCATCTCGACATTGAGATTTATGAATATGGAAAAAAAAACGATTTTGAGTCTTAGAAATAGTGCATCTTGCAACATATTATCTAGACCGTCCAGTTTCAAGATTTCCAAAGGTTTATGGATCTACTTGTTTTTTACTATTTTTGAAATTTGAAATTTTATAATTAGATATGAAAATAGATTTTCAAATAACCCTAATAATTTTTTACACCAAAATTACATGTTATGATAAAATTTGGTGGTGAGGTTGCAACCTTATAAAAACTACATCCATGGCTTACACCAATAAAATGCATGGCTTACATTTTATTGGTACAGCTTCCCGGCCACGACATCCACCACAGCCCGTAAACCCCTATCATCCTTTCCAATAAATGGTGGTAGACTCCTGCCCTCAACCAAGACTCTTATTAAAAAATATTCATTAGCCACACCCTTAGGGAGGAACTTGGCCCAACAGGAACCATACTTTCACCTTGACAGAACATCGATCAACACCTCGAAAGGATGTCCAATCTAAATCACAATATTCACCATAACTATTAGCAATGTGCTTTATAACTGACAACTTCCAAGTATGCAAGGGGATACCCGAAAGTAGCACGATGAGCATACCCTTTGGAAAAAAGGAAGAATGGTTTGATTGCTTCCAAAGATCTAAGAAAAGAAGCCTACCTCGGACTCTAAGAAATCTGAAACACAGCACTATGTTAACTTCCACCTCAGATCGAAAAATAAAAGCCACTTTGTTGACGACAATAACCTTCACTTCCAGGCAATAATTTAGCGATCATCATCTCTTTGCCCAATCACTAAGCTCGAAAACGTCATTAGAAAGAGGTGAAAAAGACCCTACCACACAATTCTTAATGAGCTTAACACCATCGTAGCACAACTCCTGATCTACAAACCACATAGAAACCCATATCAAACGCCAAAGAAAGACTCTCATCGCCCTCGTCTCTTCCTCTGTATTTGACTCTCTCTGTGACCAATTTTCACTCTATCTCCTTCCTAATGCAATACTTCCTCTCTCTTCCCAAGGCAATACTTAGTTCTCTTCCTATTACAGTACTCTCTCTCTTCCACATTCTCTCTCAATCGTAATATTCTCTCTCTTTAAAACACATTTTCCTATGCATAAGAATTCAACTGCTCTGGCATCCGCACTATATCCATTATTGTGTGAAACTATCGAGATAGAGAGAGAGATACTTTCTTTGTTGAAAACTACGGGCATAACTTCATTATCTCATTGGGAAATTGAAAAATCGAACTTATTTCCTTTCCTTTTCTAACACTTTTATATTATTTTCCTAGACAGAGAGAGAGATGCTTTCTTTTGTGGAAAACCACATGCTTGACTTCATTATCTGATTGGGGAAAATGAAAAATTGAACTTCCTTTTCTAGCACTATATATGATTTTCCTTGAATTCGATAACTGTCATTGTTTCCTATAACATGAATCGCTTCCCCATATTCCCAATCTCAGATTTACATCGACAAACAAACAAAAAAAAGGAGACTATATGCTCCTTTGTTTTCTACAGAAGGCGATAACGTGAGCTCGATACAAAGTGGGGTTTGCTCACATGTCTTTCGTCATAGACCCCAAAACCCTCCCTCACAAATAATCGTTGCTTTAGAATTTAGTCTAAGAGTTAAGTGATTTAAAAAACATCGGGTTAGTATCAAAAAATGACTGAGTTTAGAAGGAAATCGGCAGTTTTGCATAGTAAAATGACTATTCTCGATGGCAAAACGATGATTCGGACTGTCGATTCACCGATCTGGACCAATTCACTATTTTTCATGCATTTTTTTACAAGTTCATTATTTTTTCTACACAATAAAATGGGGATATGGACTATCAATTCACCAATTTAGACCGATTTTTTAGGTGCTTGGTCAGAGTTACCAATTCGTTCTTTAAATCAATAGTTAAAACTGTCAAAGAAAACAAAGTACTATTTTAGTGGATATGCCCCCAGAGTACTTGAATATCAAAGGCAAAAGATGAACATCATTACGACATTTGAAGTTTTTCATTTATAAAAGGTAATGGTATTTACACAACTAATAAAAAGGGAATGTATTGCTTGCTGTTCCTATACACTATAAGAGAGAGACAGAGCGAGTGATAGTTCGGGAAGATACAATATTAAATATAAATAAATGAGAGAGAAAGAGAGTTCAGGAAGATGCCGGGCTAGAAAAAGATAAATGCGAGGCCACCGCATTGGGTGAGAGATTCATCAGTTAAAAGCATAAAGTTTAGGAAAGGCGCTGGGTCATGGTGGTTACCACATCATCCTATCCATTCCTACCTCTAATTAACACCGTCAAAATGTAACTGTCTAATCTATTGAAAAAATAGGTAGGGGTCTGTCTTCCCCACTGCATTAACCAAAAAAATAAAAAAAAGTATTGAAAAATTCGAAAAAAAGAAAGTATTGAAAAATAATATAAATGCAAGGCTCTAAACAATCAAATTATGGTACACATCAAAAGTTTCATTAGAAGAGGTAATTTTGATGCTCAAATATCATCGAATTGATCATCTCGACCTCAAAATGCATGATCATCTCGACTTCAAAATGCATGGATACGAGGAAAAAGTAGATTTCAAATTTTAGAAATAGTGCATCTTGTAATGCATTTTTTACTATCAATTTTTTAAGATTTTCATGCTTTCATAGATCGACTCGATCTACGCTATTTTTAAAAGCTTTAAATTTTATAACTAGAGATGAAAATATATTTTAAGGTTATTACAAATATTTTCAATATTGAAACCGTATTGTTCGACACTATTTGAATGTGTGTTTTACTATGATTGTTTAGATCCTCAACTTTATACAAACCGCATTCTTAGATAAATGAAGCAGCTTATACAAGGTGTCAACTCTATCTTGCATAACCAAAATGTACCTACAAAAAAGTTGGACCTCAACTAAGGCAATAAAAGTTTTTTAAATCTTAAAGTTCCAAAATTCTCTACGGTAGAGGCTTCCTGGAGGCCAGAGAGAACTTATAAAAAGAATTTTTATTTTGAAAATTTGAAATTCTTTGTGCATACGACAAGTATGTAAGCTTCCCACATGCTATGGAGAAGAGAACTTTGAATTCGAAAAACAATAAATAAATAAGGAAAGTGATTTGATAGGCCTGCAACTCTATCAAAATAAGTAAAACCTCATCTCATAACTCATCCAAAATTACAAGTCAAGTATTGGAAAACCTTTACATCGATCATCTATGCTTGAATATTATGGTTGTGAAAAACATTTAGGATTTTAAGCTCTAAAAATAATGTATATTGTAACAAATTATGTAGACTATCCATTTTATCCAAAAAACAAGTGTTCATAGATCCTCAAGATTTGTACATTTTTCGAGTTTCAAAATTATTTGTTTGGAATTTGATTTTAGATCCATCATGAAGATTGATGTTGCTAAAAGTGCTTTCTGGATGAGGATTTGAGATGAGGCTTTATTTTTGTTTTATTAAAAGCCTAGACCTTATAGAAACTTCATTTAATAGGAAAATAGTGAGTAAGAATACAATATTCAAATTTTAAAGAAAAGAGAGTATAATTAAAGGGATATACACATAAATTTATCTTCCATCTTTCTCCCATGAGGGAGGAAAATATGTCTATATTTTTCCTATTGCATAGAAGATACGTACTTCACCCCATTCAGCCATTCAATTTAGTTCAAGTGAGCTATTGACTATTTGATCTAGATCCAATGCTCGGTAATTTTTTTAAAAAAATTATACAAATATGAAATTTGATATGTGCCATCATCTCAATATGGCGCACTTAAAAAAAATGCTAAAAAGAATTTTTTGATAAAATATAATAACCAAAATACCCCTTAAAACTTTTAGGGGTATTTTGATCATTTTATTTTATTGAAATTTTTTTTATATTTTTGACAGGTGCTAGTTTAAGAGAGGAGTGGAGTCCAAAATTCGATGTCGAAATATTTTGTAAAAAATTAAAAATGAAATAGTATAGAGATGTGACATTGTGATTGAAGCCATCTCAACCGTCCATGCAAAATGGACGGCTAGATAGGAGAAGTATATAAATTTTATATAAAAAATTGTTTCATGCGGGTTAGACCGTATTTCTACATATGTGGTCCAGAAAGTGTAAAGCATTCGTCTTAAAGTTGGGTATAAGTAGGTGTTTCATCTAAAAACAATGAAAACTAACCGTTCAAATATTTTCTTACTAGAATTATTATTTTTAGTTTTTAAAGTTTATTTATTTATTCATATTTATGATCTCCATGTTGGAGATTATTCAAAATTAAATCTTAAAATTCATATAAAAAATACACTTATTGAGAGACCTGCATTACTGCATATGTGGGTTTGGCGGCATAAAAGTCGGGTCCATTTTATATAGCAGGGGAAGGATAGCAAGCCTGCCCTTCTCTCATTACTTCGAGAAAAGTTTGGTTTTTATTTATTATTATTTTTTAATTTGTTTTTGGTTAGGTGGAAAGAGAAAATAGTGGAATACCCAACCTTTCAATGAATGAGAAGTCGAGAAAAAAAACACAAACAGTACAACCGATGGTATGGGTGGTGGGCCCCACAACAGGGCCCGACCGTGGGGCCACGCCCTGGGCTCTCTCGAAGAGCGGCGGAAAAGCGTACGCAACGAGTTGTAATGCTATACACATCGCGTGCATCGTACACGTGAACCGTCTGCCTTCTCTTCTTCTCGAAACCGTCCATTATGGAAACGGACAATCAGCAACCGATCTCTGCACCAAATAGTGATGACGCGACGTATCGTGTGGCTCCTTGTACGCGACACGTGCATACAGTGGCGATTTGATTGCATGTGATAGTAGGCGTCTGAAGAGACCGCACGCTATTCTATTCCTATCGCCAGCGGCGAAGAGGGTGGGGACACGTGACACGTGTCGGGCGGAAATTGCGCTGTCGGCTTCCTTCTTGTGGCAGGCGAACGAGGAACTGGCGGCCCTACTCTTTATCGATGGAAAACATATTTACAAATATCGAAAAAAGGGTAAACAAAGTGGAGGTCATTTTATTTTATGAAAACGCCACTGGTAATGAGGGAATTTACAGCCTTGCCATCGGGGGAGTGAGATTTACTATTATTTTTTATTATTTTTTATTTTTTTTGAGAACAATAGAGATTAGCGTTTCAAAACCCGTGTAAGCGGGGCTGACCGTTCGTCCACGACTCATGACGGATGGTTAGGTTGTCATTCTGATTGAGTCTAAATCGGTGATCTAAAAAAATTTAAAATAAAGAAAATTTAAATATGATTTATAAGGTTAGGATGTATAGAAGATATAATAAAATATTAATAAGCTTAAAAAAAAAAAAATTATATCTAATGGGATTTTACAGGAACCATGTTGGGATCGATATCATTATGGAGCCGATTCGGTTTGGACTAATTGCCATTTAAATCGACAATCTGGATTAGTAATCGACAAGTTTTAAAACATTGCTAAAGAGTGATGATTCAAAGTTGTCAAACTCAACACTCTCTACGTAAATCCCGTTTTCTTTTTTCTTTTTTTTTCTTTCGTGATTTGTTGTGTCTTTTTGCTCTTTCTTCAACATCGACCCAGCATAAATCCCATCTCTCTTTTTTAAAAAATTATATTATAATTTAAATTTAAAAATAAAAATTAAAAAAAAAGAAAGTGTTGGCTAGGTGATCTGAGGGATTTTGATCCATAGCCAAACTCACCTATTTATTTGACATAACCGTTAATAGAGAAAGGTGAATTAGGTCAAGGGAGATTAACATTGAAGCCTATCCAACGCATCCTGAGAGGGGGGCCAATAATTAATCGGTCATGTAGCTTCTAAAACACTCTCAAATTTCAATTCAAACGAGAGTAAAATATGAAGGGTATTAATGAAAGGAAAATTGTTTCATACGGGTGGCACCTCATTTCTGAATATACGGTCCAGAAAGTGTTAAGTATCTATCTTAAAGATAGATGCAAGTAGGTGTTCCATCTAAAAACAATAGAAACTAAGGTGTTCCATCTAAAAACAATAGAAACTAACGTTTCAAATATTTGTTTACTAAAATTATTATTTTTAGCTTTTATAAAGGTATTTATTTTTTCATGTTCATGATCTCCATGTTAGAGATTACATACCCTTAAAAATCAAATCCTAAAATCTATCTCTAAAATAGATTTATTATGGAGCCCACATTTATATATATGCTAGTTTGGTAAGCTTGGCCACATAGAAACCGGGTCCATTATAAAATACTATAGAGTGAGAGCCCCCAAACATAACTCCTTAACGAAATATAGTGTTAAATAAAGAAAGGGTGCAGTTGACATTCGGATGCAGTTTAGAGGTAAGGTGCACTTTCAAATATTATGATGGTATATAATTTTGATGTAAAATATTTTTAGGATTATTTCAAAATCAATTTTTATATTAAATTATAAAATTTTAAATTTTAAAAATGATTAAAATCAAGTAGATTTATAAATATATGAAAATGGACGGTGTAGGTAATATGTTGTAAAATATACCATTTTTGAGATTTAAAATCTTTTTATTTTTCATAGTCATACATCGAGATGTTTTGATGATCAATCAAAAGGTCTTTTCAATATTAAAACTACCTTTTCCAATGGATTTTTGAGAGAGCATCCGTAGTTCTAGCATCTTTATATAAACTTTTTCCAGCATCTTTATATAAACTTTTTCCGTAAGACGATTCATCGAACACTTCCTTTGGGGTATTATTGTAAATTCATGAAAGACGAGTGGCACATATTTGCAGCTTTTCCCATAGGAAAAAAGCCAGTTCACTCTAGTCGATTCGCAGTGGTTTCTGAAATACCCGTTTTCCTGTTTTTTTTCCTTTTTACGTTTAAACCGAGTGCAAAAGTCTCTCTCCAAACCGAATGCATAGGACTCTCTGTCTCTGTCTGTAATTCAAACCGGGTGCGTGAATCTCTCTCTCTAATTTAGAACGGGTGCATGACTCTCTCTCTCAAACCAGCAACTGGCATGTTAGGCGATTACGGGCGTGATTAAAAAGCGGGCAGAAATATATAAAATAAAATAAGGGTACATATAAAAAATTGACTGTAAGGGAATATATAGCCATTATCCTCTTCTTTGAAGGAGAAGAAGAACAAGAAGAGGGTATTAGGGCTTATTAGCGCCTGTTGATCGCCATAACGTTCATGGTTGATCCTCTGGTGAAGCATTTTCCGATCTGTTTCTGGTATTTTTCATATCTTTTATCAGAAATTTCAGGGGTCATATTCAAATAGCTAATTAATTTTGGTTCATTTTTGCCTTGTATCTTACATTTTTTGAGATTTTTTTTGTTTCATTTTGTGTAACTCTTGTCGTGAGGTTGCTTGGTTTCCATGGTTGGTAAGGAAATGGGATGATTAGTTGGAAATCAATGAATGTGTGCGTTAGAAGAAAGCGTTTTCCTTTTTCGTTTGGTTTGGCACTTTTGGTTTAAAAATGTGCCTTTTTTTTTTGAAATTTTATTTCACAGTGGTTGTTTTGGCGATCGTTGTGCTCATTGATCCAATGACCTTGTTGGGCGCTCTATAATTGATTTGATTCTCTTGTTCAGTTTTGGTAAACCTTATGCAATCTGGTCAAAAGCATGCCTTTAAATCTTCTGTTAATTGTCTGTCTTTATGCGATGGGTTTTTCTAAATTTCAATTGATATACTTTTTTACCTATTTATTTTGAATTTCAATAATCTGTCGGCATGTGAATAATTTAGTTGCATTTCTGTATAAGCATTTTGCATATGAAGCTGGTTGGTTTATTTACTTCATGAATGGCCCCGGCCACCCCTTTTTATGTTGATAAAAAAATGTGATTGGCGTTCTTAAATAAGACATATGTTCAAAGTTAAAATCCATTTTGATTCTGTAGGGACAATATATATTATTTTGGGAAGGGGGGGGGTGGGGGGTGGGTTGTGGGGGAAGCTTTTTTGGGTTTTTCTCAATTTTAATTTTTTTTTCCATCATTTGTTTATCTATACAAGTTTTGCAGTTGACTGATGTAAGCTTTGGGATAGAATTTATATATATATTTTTCTTAGAATTGCTCTTCTGGATCTCTTTCATGGTTGATTAATTTTTGTTGATTGGCCCTTCTAAACAGAACTGAAATCAAGCCACTGAAGAAGGATCTTTAGCCTAATATGCAGCATTCGTGCCTCCCCTCTTCCTGGTTTGCCAATAAGAAGCTTTCCTCTGGAAGTCTTGTGTCAATGTTTGGTTTTTCCTTGGCCATGAGAGGTTTCACACCTGGGCGATTAAGGGATAGAGTGAATGGAAGCATTCCCATGTCGTGATGGTACCCAAATAATGTTTAATTATTGATCAGGCCTGATCATTTGAGGAATTTCTTCGATGGTTTACTTGCATTTGTCTTGTTAAGCTTTATTCGTTTTGCATTAGTTAGTCTCAGATCTTAAGTAATTCTATCTTTTTATTTACTTGAAATGGGATTGGGGTGAGAAAGTTTCCTGCTTTATGGCATCATTTATTTGGTAATATGCAATGTGACAATCATAATAGTCCCAATATACTGATTTAAGATTTATATTGATCATCTCACTCCCATAAGCATATTATACATAAGGAAAGAAATTAGCGTAAGGGAGTTTCTAAAAGATGGGCTTGCCTAGAGCATGTTCTGATGAAAAATCTGATGAAGTTGTGATACCATCACAGTATGGAGGTATAAGTACCTGCGATTTGGATGGATTGAATCAAAGACATAATGATGATAGGATGGTGGGGTTATTTGGGCAAAGTCAAGGTTTTCCCTGCTCTTCATTTGGAGACTTTCCAAGAAAACCCACTTTAGAATTACCAAAAGGAACAGACGGGTTTGCTGTATCCAAGAGCTCTTTTATTGGTGCTCCCCACATGGTTGGGAGGAAAGTGGGACTTAAAGGGAAGCAAAGTATCCAATTGCCCGCTTCAAGAATCGTGGGTTTTGACAATAGGGGATCAGACAGAAGCTTCCTCAATAAAACAAATTGCTCTTCGGCAAATGGGAACTCAGATAATTTATCCAATTTATTTGGTTCACAAGTCAGGAAACGAATGTTGTCCCCTCTCAATGCTATGTTATCAAGTCCGGATACTTTTGAGGGTGATAAGTTAGACATTATTGGAGCGGAAACATTAAAAACACCTGATAGGAAGTTCATCAGTAGCTTGAGCCAGGATTGTAAGAAGGCCAATCTTAGCAATGGAGTTAACCATCCCAACACCCCACTTTGGTCAACACTTAGAGATCACAAATGGAACCTCACATGCGATAACAATACAAGTAGATCCTCACTTCTCTTCACTGATGGTCCTTTGCTTGAAACTAAGAGTGTCACAATCTCTAATTATCAGGAGGAAATCAAGGTAAGTTCAAGGAATGGGGCAATGGCTATATCTTGCAGCCAGGCTGCCTCGCCTCCTCTCTCTCTATCTCCTCTTGGTCCTAAATGGTCTGAGAGACTGAAAATTGCAGGCCAGGTTTATAAAGATGTTGCTGATGTAATAGAGGATGATTATCTAACGTCAAAGAGCCTTGATGGTTCAGTCGATGGAAGGCTCTTGGACAGTTTATTTATCCCTGATGATGAGTTTGGGGTTACAAGAAAATCATTTCAGGAATTTGGCATATTGCAGAAGGATTCATGTCCTACTCCTGAAAATTGTGCTCGGGTTAGCAGGCATTGGGGCCATGAATCTGAGTCTTCACCTCAAACATGTGGAAAATTGGGTAGGAGTTTCAGTGTGCTTCCTGTTCGGAGGTCTTTGGTTGGTTCCTTCGAGGAATCTCTCTTGTCTGGTCGATTCTCTTCCAGTAAAGCTCGTCAGGTTAGTCTTTATTTCTCAGAAAATCATTTCCATCTATTATTCTTGTCATCTGCATGATATATACTGCTTATTTCAGATATGCAAACAGTATACTATAGTCCTATGAATTATGGTAAGTCATTGGCCATTGGGGAGGGAGGGAGGGAGCGACGGTGACGTTCATGTCATGTTCTGTTGGTTGCCATCACTGTCCATTGGAATAATGGATGTTGGGCACCTAATGGTTATGATTTTCCCATTGTCCACATGTTTATGCTATACTTCTCCTTTTGGCGTACTATGTTATTCTTCTCATCCTTTTCATGCTGATTTGTTCATATATGCAGAGAATAGATGGGTTTCTTGCGATTCTGAATGTAACTGGAGGGAGCTTTTCTCCCCCATCTCAGAAGCTTCCATTTTCAGTGACTAGCGTGGATGGTGACAGCTACTTGTTATATTATGCATCGATAGACCTTGCAGGGAATCTTTCAGCAAACAACTGTAGAGGCCCAAAGCTGAAGAGAAGTCTTAGCAATGAAGATTCTAGATCAAACAAGAGTCATTTGCGAATTCCCATGAAAGGGCGAATACAGCTGGTACTGGGTTTCTTAAGCTCTAAATATGAGAGACCATGAAGAGAGTTAGGCCATTAGCTTGTTCTTAAGGATATTTGCAACATATGGAGCAGATTGTTCAATTAATTTGGCATGTTTTTCTGACAGGATTGGTATTTCCCTTCTTAAAACTCTTCTAACCCATTTTGAGGTTATTTTTTCATCTCATTCTAAATAGGTGTTTTTTCTTAGTGAATCCCCTCTTCTTGTTATTAGTTAACACTTGACAAAATTGGAGTCCATTGGAGACATGCTTTTCTACTTTCTAGAGTATTTCTCCATCTTGTCAAGGGAAAACAAAGAGAACTTCTGAATCATGATCAGGATATCTTCTAACCTGGGGCACACTATCATCTATATATGTTGCCAAAGTTTGCATGTCTTTCAAATTTTGTTTTCCTTGCTTTTCATTGGCATGAGGTTCTTGTCAAACCTTTATCATCACTTAAGCAATCCTGATGAGTAGTACAACTTCATTATCATGTAAATCACAATTTCTTTTATCAATTACATATAAATCATAGATCATGTCATCAACTCATTTTTCTTCAAACATTTCCATGTTGATCTGGATTTGTTCTTTTCTTTTTGTAGATTTACTGCCTCTATCATGTCTGTTTTACTTTGTAAATAATTTATTATATTAATGCACCTTTTACTTACCTAAAAAAGAATTAAAAAAAAGAGAAAAGATTGCAGGTCATAGTTTTAACAAAGAAGAGGTGGCTGGAACCATATTAACAAATACACATCATTCTACTTGGAATTGGAATTCCTTGTGGATTGCCAACAGCATTCATTCATTAGTCATAAAACAGTTTTAGAGAACATTGTTGATGCTATATTAATAGCTAACATACATAATAACATAAAGCCGAATAAGCAGAAAGGAGTTGCTTATACAAGGTGAGGATCATAATTCCTCTTGCTAGAGTGTTCACAATATTGTTTACATCTTGGAGAGCATGCCAGAAGGTAACGGAGTGAGATAGGCACAACTATGATACCTCTATGAATATAGCCGCTTGGCTTGCCCATCTAATGACATTAGATGTGTCACCTGTGACGTCCAGCATACCAGAAAAGAAACAGCGGGCCTAATGCATATGCTTCAGCCTCCAAAGCATCACAGACACCCAACACCTATAGGAAATGCTGGATTTGAATTGGATATTGACTAAGGAAAACTACAAATAATGTTTCTTGGAGATTGGATTGCCAGTATACCAGTAACTGATCCATGAACCTGTGTCGTTGTCTATGTAAGTATTTGCCTGTCTTTTTGGCTAGTTGCTTTCAATATCATGCCTTTTCTTTGCCTGAGTCATTGATTACTTGCATTGTCATACCTTTTCTTGGTGTACACCATATCTGGAGATATTAGGAAACAAACTATTGCTCTTAGGTTAACACCCATCCTGTGCCTCCAAGGACCGACTATGGTAGTTATTTCTTTAGATTGTTATAAAACAAGGTAACAAGGTACATTGTAATAATCCCAACTTGTGTGCTGCCGCCAAAGATATTATCTCCTTTAGCTTTGACTTCTATTGAAATTTTTGTTTCTAAAACGGATTTTTGAAGCATTGTTTTCATTCAATATATAAGGGATCTACTGGTTTTTAGATCCATGATAATGGGTCAGACTCAATTAACTATGGGAAGGTAGGGTATCTTGATGTTTGATTGAGAGGGGCAATGGTGCACTGATGCCGTAGAAAGAAACCTCTTATGTGAAGGGACTCTTGCAATTGCACCCCTAATTTTCCACCAAGAATCCGCTTTTGTTTTTGATTAGCGATATAGTGGTCGTTAACATGAAGTAAATGTCAACAAACTTTAGTTTTGAGCTTTTGGGCAGTTTTTTTACTTTGTCCTACTCTGGGTTAGTACTGACAGCTGAGTCTTCTGGCAGTTACTGGTGAAGAACTTCGTGTTCTTGAACCAAATATTCCTCACTTGGAAACAATCCGTTGACCATTGGATCATTTATCTTCTTGGCTCTTTTGATCTGAAAAGAATGCCCAGATTTGAATCTTTATAGTGTCTTGTGCATTTTCCACTTGTGAGGTATGATTTGGTGGTGGCAGTAATATGGTGCGACACCAAAATACAAACTGACTTAGGTACTTTGATTATGGATTTTGGCATTAGAGAAAAGGCACCTAAGTATACTGAATCTTAACCTTTCAAAACTCCTCCTTTGTTATGGTTTGTATCAGAAAACTTCTGTGTTCTTCCAGTACATGATAGTATGGAGCTTTTAGAAGCTCATTTGATTTCTGGTAGAAGATCAACATTGCTTCTTTGTATAAAATGTGGTAGATGATTCCTTCACATTTATTTTAGAGATCATTTGGGAGTGATCTCACATAACCTAAATCACTTTTTAGATTTGCACCAAGTACCAACAGTATAAAATTAGGTTTATATGTAGGCCCAATGACTTATTTAATTATTTTTATAGCTTGTCCATTTAGATATGTTCTCTTGTAATTCAGAAAGTTGAAACTACAGCCAGTCAGTGTGCACATTTGATACCATGCTTCTTTATGGCACTTGAAATTGCATATCGCAATAATTTGTCATCTTTTGATTATGTGTCATGAATCTGGGAGCCTTATGTCGCACTTTTGTATTTGATTTATTCTTTTGCTTAGGTTTCAATTTGTGTATTTAAACCAATGCTGTACAATTGATGTGTACAACTGGAAGTCTCATTGTCCATGTCCATATTAAGAATCTAGACCCAATGTCTAGCATTTATTCATTTATTTTTTCATTTTTTGATTGGTTGCATTTCCTAGGTCCTAATGACTTATCCATGTTGTCTGTGGTATCTATGTTGAGTTAGATGTATTGTGTGCTTTCTGTCTATTACCCATGGTGTTATTATACTTATGTTAGATCATGCATGCTGCATCCCATTAATCATGAAATAAGGCCAAAGGGCCTTTTACGTTCAAACTCGAGTAATGTTCTTACTTTGTTATATTCCTGACCATGAAGAAGTATAGGTAGACCATGTATTTTTAGATGAGAACAAACATATAACAGAATCTTGGGGTAGCTTACTAGTGCGGGTCTCTGACCAAGTTATATCAGTGGCTGACTTCAGTGCCAATGCTTTCGCTAACTTTGGTGTCCAAATGCTGATGAATTCTGTAATTGACAACAAACATTCTCACAGAATATTAATGTAACCAGTTTCCCAAAAAAAAACAAAAATCCTCACAGAATATGAGACACATGCATATGTGAACTGAGTGGAATAATGAAGCTCACAAGGGCCAATGGGCTCCTTTCATGTCCATTGCATTTGGTACTTTAATCCAGTGTTTTAAAGTGCGGAATGCGATCGGGGGGCGGGGCGATGCGGCTCGATGTGGGTGCATCATCCCGATGCGATCAATAAATATAAAAAATTCTAAACATCTCAAAAAATAGTTTAATGTATAGAAAAAACATATGGAGATGATTTATGTGATAGTAGGTATTTAGTTTATTTATTAACTCCAAAAGTATCAGTTGTCAGAGATTCTGTACCGACTATCCCCTGATAGATCATAGAAGACGTTAGAAAGTAGAAACGAGAAACTTAAAACTAACTTTATAGAAAACAATAGAACTTAGAAGACATCATATTATCATAATTCATAAACATTAAAAAAGCATATTGCAATTGCAAACTTTAAAGTTACAAACTAAAATTTATATGAAGATTGAAGAGTTTAAAAGTACTTTTTAAAAAACAAAAAAAGAGTTTAAAGTCAAGACAAATCATCATCATTTCTCAAGTTCTCAAGTCTAAATCTCAAATATTTATTAGGCAAGTTATCTAGAGACTCTCCATGTGCATCAAGGTTTCAAAAAAGGTTCGCCCGGCGCCTAGGTGCCCAAGACACCTCTGACTGCATGCCTAGACCTGGGCACCCTATTCTGGGCGGGCTCTTAGGTGGGGCCAGGCGGGCACCTAGGCGGGTGCTCAGGAACGTGGCTTTTTTTCGATTTTTAAAGATGCCCAAAAGGGCAAAGTGGTAATTTTAACGTCCTCAAAGGTTTAACTAGGTTATGTGGGTTATTTTCACCCCCCTAAAGTTAAAAGAACACTTCCTTGGGCCCTCAATCTCTTAGACATTTGGATGTTGGACTTTCTGCCTTTTTGGACTATATTTTGTTATTTGGTTTTATACTTTTGTAAGTATGTTGAAGAGTTGGAGACTTGGAGTCCATGTTATTATGGATTATGGAGAGTTGGAGACTATTATTAAGACATAGCCTATTAGCCTTTTAAATTTTTTTAAATTTTGTATGGTTTGAATTTTGAAAATTTGAACAAGTTTATTCTCAAGATGTGATATGTCATATGGTTGTATATAAAAAAGTGTGTTACAATATTTTCAAATGCAATAAATTACAAAGTTGACACATATAGCATATATGTGCGTTTGGACAGCACATATATGTATATATCTAAAAATTTTGTACCACAGGGCGCCTGAGGTTCTGCGCGTTTGCCTGGGTGCCAAGCCAGCCACCTAAGGGCTGCCTAGTGTTTTTTGAAACATTGATGTGGATCATCATCATCAATATCATCCTCGGTGGCCTCTACATATTCTTCTTCTTCCTTGGTTTCCTCCTCCTCGACCTCTAGAACTAACATGCGACTGAACTGAGCTTTTACTGTTTTATGTTCTAGTGTTAGGTCGTACTTCTTCATTAGCCCCTGCAGCTAGTTCAATATCAAAAGATTTCTACCATTAATTTTTTTAATCGATTTGATGAAGGAAAAGCCACGAAAATGGCTGTTGTTACTGTTTTGGGGGGTTTCATCCCCCCCCCCCCCTGCCCCCCCTCTTCCTTTTTAGGGGGAGAATTAACTAAATACCCCCTTATTTGGATTTTTTTTCCTCACGCTGATGCGGGGCATATGCGGTGGGCTGCGGCATATGCGGGTGCATCTTACTAAAGCACATATGCGCTGTTTTGTGATGCGCCTCCTGGCGCATACACATAACACGGTGATGCAGCTGCATTTTAAAACAATGCTTTAATCATGACATTCCTTCTATGTATATTCACATAAAAAATTGTGGTTTCTTTGGGACTGTGACTTGAATTTTTTTTCATTTGTACATGTAGGCAAATTCAGTTACATATTGGTTTTATGGTCTACGAAAACATTACACGTGATCATTTTTTGAGATTTTATTTGAGTGCGATGTATTTATGTAGTTGCATCAAATCTTGGTTCTGCAACTTACCACTAACATCCACTTGAGGTTCAACTTGGACCATGTAAGGAATATCATAGAGACAACTTTTTGCTTTTTTCTTTTTCGTTTCAAGATAAGTTGGGGATTCCCTTTTCAACCTAATGGATGAGGTGAATATGATGCTTGACCTTATACCTCATCTAATTGCCATGATGACATTTTTGACATGCTTTAATGATATTTGCAGGTCCTTAGCAATCCAGAAATGACTCCTCTCCACACCTTTTTCTGTAACTATGATTTGAGTGACATGCCAGCCGGTACCAAGGTATTCCTAAACTGAACTTGATTTTCATAATTAACTAAGAAACTATATTATTCCAAAGGATATATTTTCGAAAAAAGAAAAAAAAGATATATAGAGGTCTAGCTAGCAATAAGAAAGTTGACAACAACAAGACTAAAAATTTGTTGGAACTAGTGACTGAGGTGCAAACTGTGGCACTGCACTTAACAGAAGGGAGCAAAACATTGGGACTGGTACAATTGCTTAGGGTAAATGATATATTATAGATTTGTGTTATCTATGTAATTGGGATAAGGCTCGAATGATGATGATAGTCTATCAATGTCATATGTTCGGTGAATGTGATTTGAAACTTTTTAGCTACTTAATTCAATCTTCCCTAAAAAATACAAGGAACCAAAATCGGAATCTCTTCTTTGTGATTTGTGATTTATAATGCCAAAGTATCAAGTTGGTGCATCATCTTGTTTTTACGCCATACACTACAGGCTTCTTGAGTGTTCTCTTACCGTATTTATTTATTTATATATTGTTTGTTTTGTGCCTTGTGAATGTGAATACAGAGGAAAGCAAAACTTAATGTTCCGATTTCTCAAAATAGACTGAGAAAATATATTTTTGTAAGGGATATTTAGTGGTCTATTTAGAAGACAAGAAAATCGCTTATAGCAAGAATGTAACTGTTAGGAATGGGACAGTTGCCATCATCATCGTCATAGCCGTTTCCAATTATTTGGGGTCGGCTACATGAATCCTGGTTCACCATTAAAGGATTATACCCTCAATGAGGCCGTAAGTCCACATGTCTTTTTTCAACGCATTTCTTATGGGGAACACCCTAGCATAAGAAGATAAGTAAATTCAGGATTCGTAGAATGTTTTGGCAAAGTTTTACGTTGGCTACCTATCTAACACAACTCACCTCTTTTACCTGGGCTTGAGATGGGTTAAAGGAAAGTTTAAGGTCCTCACCCTTCTTAGACTGAAATGGGAGAGTTGCCATAAGATCCCAAATTTTTTGGAAAAACCAGAAAGAATTAAAAAAAGAAAAAGAAAAAGAAAAAAATCATAGGACATATATACAAAATGGAAAGTGATAAAGGTTGATATGATTGACTTACATAGTATTTCATTATAAAAAAAGGATAAAGTTTTTTGGAAACTAGTGTTTTGATTTCAAAATCTCACAAATCCAAGATTTTGAGTATTTTTTTGGTGATAAATAATCGAATGATTCAAAAAAGAACTCCAAAATAGGCTTAGGTAACAGATTTCAACCAAGATTCAAGGTACGGTTGTGAAGAGTACGGCTGTGAAGAAATCATAAGTTTTCGACCTTCAGACAAATCCTAATTTGAAAATTTCAATCTCTCAAATCCAAGAAATTTATTTATTTATCTTGAATTTGATCTATTCAATTCATAGATCATGCAATAATGACTCTAAACATTGAACCTGAGTTCAATATGATAATTGGTCAGCGTAGAAGTTAGCAAAAAGGGGGTTTGGTTTCCCGCCCCCATTTTACATTGAAAATTTTGTTGGACTCGGTTAATCTTGACAGGCTCGGGGATCCTGTGAGAAAGTAGTGTAGTCTCTGATGACTTGCCTGGGTTACTATGGTACCTCGGGCGAGCAAGTGTGTACTAGCCCCTGTCGTGAGTTTTTTTTTTCTTTTGGTGGGGATGGTAGGGGGGTGTGGAAGATGGTTCTGGCCTGTACTGGGTACTATGCTGAAGTGATTTGGGTGGGTCTGAGTGGACTTGCCTCATTAGAGAAAAAAGTGGAGTTACCCAAAAATTAACTTGTACAACTTGCACTCTGTGAATAATAAGAGTATCAATTGTTGTTCATTCAAGTCCTATGATTGATGAGCGTTATTATGTTCCGCGCATGACACTTTCATCTCATAGAAAAAAGGACACTCTTCACCTTCATCCATGCCCATATGTAGCCTGTAATTTGTTGCAGCATCCTCTGGGTTATTCAATAAGCATGAATGGGTTCTCATGTAGCAAACAATTCAAGTTTTGTACTTCCATGCATCATTTTATTTAGATCTTAATTACCAGGAGGAGTTTCCATTTATCTTGAAGTGTCTTGTGCCAATCTAATTGTAGGTCAATGAATGAACAAAGCCAAGTTATAACGTCTCATTTAGAGTATAACTGATTTCATGCCTTGGTGGTTGTTTCTTAATGAATCTTGATAAGATTATCAAAGCCTATTTCATTCTCTCTTTTGCTATGGCCTATGGAAATATTGTATTGCCACATAAGTAATCTATGTGTGGAGAAACTACATCATGCACATATTGGTTATGATAATACCACATGCAGTCTAGAAAGTGCACATCAGTTGCCAATGATTGACAGTAGAAATGAACCATCTTTCCTAAGATGAGGTGCATCAGGAGCTACTGTTCATTTGTACTGTCTGTCTTGAGAACTTACCATATTGGATGCGTATGCTACACCCTTATTTTCTAAACTGCTAGTATGATATATTTTCTCATTCTATATAGTACCAGAAAAGGTCATTACTTATCTCTGTCTTGTGCATTGAATGAAAACAGACATTTATGCGTCAAAAGGGCACAATTGCCTCAACAAGTTCACCCTCGTTGATGGTTAAAGAACGGAATCGGAGTATGGATGGTAAAAACATTGCAATGGCTTCTTCAGCTCCAGTGAGTTCCCCTATAGAACCTGGCAGGGGAATCAGCAATTCGAACAGTGTTCATGTGCACCAGAGTTGTCAACGTGTGGGGAATGAAAACTCTAATTTCAGCGGGTCTTTATATTCAGCTGATGCTCCACAATTTGACATTACTGACCTGGCAGAAAGTAAAAGAGATGCAAACCCAGTACTCCATATACCGAGCAATGGTATGGAGGGGCTAAATGGATTTGGTCCCTCTGCGGTTGCGGAAAATGTAAATAGTAAACCCCCAATAAAGGGTGATACTCAAATGGACATATGCCATGAACCTGACAGGAGAATTGTACATAGTTCCTCAAGGGTCAATGATAATACTACTGTGTCTGGTGTTCTTCGATATGCCCTCCATCTTCGTTTCCTTTGCCCTAAGATGAAAAAGTGTTTGAGATCAGTGCAGAGATGCAAGCCCAGTCCTTTCTCATCTGAGCCCCTTATAAATGGTTTGGATAGTGAAGTTGAACGGAGGTTCTACTTGTACAACGATTTGAGGGTTGTGTTTCCTCAGCGTCATTCGGATGCTGATGAGGGCAAGGTATGCTGTTATATATATATATATATTATTTAATTGAATAACTTTTCTAGAAAAGAAAAATATATAGTGAATGTCTTTCTTACACCAGTTTGTGGCTTGGTGCATATTAAAATTGTTCATAATTTGAGTTTCTGAAAATAATCCTCAAAACTGCACACGGGGTTCTGTCTAAAATAATTCACTGAGAGGTGAAGACTGGTAGTAATTGAAGTGTAATACGTTGAGCAAGAAATGTTCCATTGATATTCAATTTGTTTAGAAGAAAGGATTTGATTAAAATAATTCACCAAAAGGTGAAGATTGTATGGTAGTGATTGAAAGTGTGATTGGTTGAGCAAGAAAGATTCCATTGATAGTCAATTTATTCAGAAGAAATAATCATATTGGATGTAGGGCTTTCTTTCTTTTAATTGATATGTAACTCATGCTTAGATAAGTCTCTAACGGTGGATCCATCCACCTTGATTTGTTGATTTCTGTTTGTCTGAATGATGTTCGGGATGGTGTCAAAATCTGCTAGTCATCTTCTTCTCCACTGTCACTTTGTTGGTGAGGTTTGGTCTTTCCTGTTGGTGCCTTTCAATGTTGACTAGGCCAAGGTGCATTCACATTGAGAGCTTCTTTCATACTTGTTTTCTTAACGAGTGTACACCTTGGAATTGGTTGTTCATGCTGCGCTCTGGTGCATCTACAATGAATGCAAGCTCTGCATATTCATTAGGAAAGCTTGTATATTTGGCGTCAAGGATTCAGTTCGAGACATGGTTGCCTCGTGGAACACTACCAAGAAAGAGTTTTGGGGCATTAGGGGATTGGATATCATTGCGAGCTGGGCTGCTCTTTCCTTTTCTTTCAAGCTCCACAGTTATACATCATGTTATGCCTCTGCCACTTTATAACCATTACTTGTGTCTTTTGACATGCAAATACAGTTCCACACACACTTGCTAAAAGAGAGCTTTGATACTCACTCTTTATTGGTGATTCCTTTCCTCTAGCCAAGCTTTATAGTCTTTCTGCATGCTAGCTTGATGTTTCTTATTTTTCCATATTCCAGTTTATGAATGAATGCTGTTTGTTACCAATAAAAAAAAAGAAAAAGAAAAAAAAACTGTGCTAGGAAAAAAATCTGGATTTGATTGGTTCCTCCATGTTTGTCTTGTTCTATCATGTACCAGTGGGTTTGAAGATTCAATGTGCACATGTGGCCATGTACGCGTTGGGCAGAAATTTTATCAGTTCACTAGGTCTGCCATGAACCTGACAGGAAAACTGTACTAGGAAAAAAATCTGACCGGAATGGCATTAACTGTACTAGGAAAACTGTACATAGTTCCTCAATGAATAACTTCACAGGAATAGCATGGAGGAGCCAATCAAATCTAGATTTTCACTAGAAATAGCAGAAAGCTTACAAGGAAAGTCGACAGCTCTTTGATCATCAATTTGACAACATTTGATCCATTGCTTTCATTTGCAATATGGGATGAAAAAAATGTATTTTTTGATCTTCAGTCCTTGCTTAAGTAAAGGCATATGCCATCACCTGGATGAACATGACAAAGTATCATAATTTCATCATAATTGCCCATGCTCTTAGACCCATACCCTTGACTGACCCCTAATTTTTGCAGCATTATTAAATGTTCAGTTTTGAGCAAGCTCTGATAGGCTATTCAGAAAGAATGTTATTAGTTTGCTCTTATCTTTTGCACCCACTGTTTTGTGTCTCATTAACTGGTGATAGAATAGATCCACATGAATATTGGGCCGTGAAACTTTAATCAGAGTACCGAGTATATGATCTAGAGATTTTCCTCTCCTATGTAACCAGCCAAGTTTTGGATAACGTTTTCTAGACATTTTGATGTGGAGATCAGATTGGCTTATACATTTGACGATATGCAGAAAGCAGGGCACACTACTCCACATTTCAGAAGGCTGCCCTATGCACTACCGCTATTCAGATATTCCCCATTGATGTTCAGACTACATATCGTGATCATTTCTCGTGATCTAGTTTAGAGACTTCTATAATTTCTTTATTCTATAGATTACTAGGTTTTCTCAAGTACTGAAAACGGAACTACCATTTCCTTAGTGCCACTAAGAAGAAAGCCAAAAGATATTCTGCTCCCTCGGGAGTACAATTCCCATTTACTCCCTTATGTAAAACCCCACCTAGAATTAATTTTAGGGCCCCAAATTTTGGGGATATAACCTCTTCAATCCATAGGTTAACCTCAATATATTTTTTTTTCTTAATTGTACCCTCTATACACTTAAAAAAATAATCTCTTGAGATTGAATAGAGACCATCCAATTTTTAGATGGTGAGATATAAGGGTTAGAAAACTCAAATTTTATTTTTTTTTGAGAATAATCATCTATTAATTCTTAAGTGTTTCCCAAAATTGCAGATTGAAAAAATTCTCCCCATTAGGTCTTCTGACCAAGTGAGTAGAAGTAACTATGGTCCAGAGGGATCATAGTTTATGTGCTCAAGTAGAGAATAATATGGTGCCACTAAGGAGAATGTAAGATTTGCAATATATTGTTGATGAATTCTTTGATGAGGGGTTCAATCCATATCCTGTTTAAAGTCTCCTGTTGTACTAAATGAATAAATATAACGATGATTTTTTTTTTTTGGAGAACGTGAGTATAACGATGAATTGATAATTTGTTGTCATACGAGATATAGTAGTCTGCAAGCTATATAATGGATTTAGAATGAAGAGTAACAACGTATGGGATGGTCTTATCCAGTTAAGAAATACACCCTTTGCATAAGGTATTGTGATCTGACTACTTGCTAGCAACATCTGCAATAGAAACTTATGACACTGGTGGCATTAACGATGGAAAAGTGTTTGGTTCTATATCTGGTTGACTTTAGAATTCATTTATTGTTTTCTAGAGAAGCTACGTGTTGAGTGAACTAATTGAGCTCATTCTTGAACATCTTTCACATCATGTTGATAATTATGCAAATCTGTCCCCCTTGTTCTCTCTTTTACCATTATAATGTGAAATCGGACATGGTGCTCATTTTGCAATTTTCCTGGTTGGGTTTTCTGAGATATTGTTGGCCTTTGTGGCAGTTACATGTGGAACACCATTTTCCAGCAGACCCAAAGTACTTCGACATCAGTAATTGATGGCGAGCTCAGCTCGAATACCTGATGAAAGTTGATTGTACATAGAGATGGCTTATCTTGCTTGGAAAGGGCATCTCACTTCCCCTGTAAATTGAGTCCATTGGAAATTTAGTGATTATAACCCTCCATTCATGGGCAAGCAAAGCACTTCCCATTGGAGGCAACTCTGCTGTGGCCATTGTATCTTCGTAAATTAAAGTCACAATCCCATCATCTTCTATCCAATTGTCTGCTTACCCCATGTTTTTGTTTTTTGTTTTGTTTTTTGTCTTGTTATCTTTTGCTCTGCAAGGTATGTCTGGGAAATTTGCGACACAGATGAAATATTTTATAAGGGATCCTGTACGATGTACAAGAGGTCACAATTACTTATAACCGTCTGATTTGAAATTTTGAAATTTGATAGCTGAAGTACGTCATATTGTTCAAGAAAATTTCCTTTGGACTTTGAGCTTGATCAATGGAATAAATGCAGCCACTCAATTTCACTTCCAATGGTCAAGATTAATTGTGACCACTTTGTACAATAGGTAAATAGCCTCATTGTATACTTTTTCATATTATAATAAATGTATTGCATACACTCACAACCGTGTGTACCCACTGATGGATGGATGAGATGTTTCTGCAGCTCGAGCGGTAGTATGGTACATCTCAAACCATAACTGTGTGTACCCACTGATGGATGGATGAGATGTTTCTGCAACTTGAGCGGTAGTATGATACATCTCAAACCATCGGGCAAGGACAATTGAAATTGCATACATACTATTTGTATGCTACCAACTTCCATTTTATGTGGGTGCTTTCTGCTTTATTAAGGGTCATGCTTTTACGAGGTTAAAAGTGCTTATATCTTGTTTCACAACTTATAACAATATCTTTTTGGGTCTAGTCTATTCTGTTTTTCGAGCCTTTCACTTACATATTTGCTGATCATGTACTCTCACTAGCTGTATAGGCTGACAATCCCTGCCCAGGCGGACAATCACCTTCTCTAATCCTCTAGCACTGTTTTACCTTGTCGGCTGAAATGATAGTCAACATTTGCTACCTTGTGTTGGAGGTTTATGCTCGCATGGTGTAATCACACCCTAAAGCCATTGTCAGGTTTTATTTATTTATTTTTTTTAAGGGAAGACAGCCCTTACTTGTTTTTTAAAGTAAATCAGGAGTTAGCTTTTTAAAGTAAATTGGGAGTTAGCTTTTTTGAAAGTGTTAGTGGCTTTTTTAAGTAAATTAGAAGTTAGTTTTTTTTTAAAGGTGTTAGTAGGGTGGTGTTGGTGGTGAGAATGAAAACCACAATTTGTTACAAGGATGCGGGGGTGCTACCACCACGACTCCAGTTCCCGTTGCCCTTGTCAAGTGTGGTTTAAACCAATTTATTCTGTCATTGATTGTCTTTTTGCAATAATTACATACATACTGCCATGCCATGCATGATTTTCTTTATGATGCAGCATGGTGAACTTGGACATACAGTAATTATCAAAAAAAAAAAAATCTTGGACAGAAATATAACAAAAAACTATAGCAATTCAACTACAGAGCCTTTTTAAGCATGCAAATTCAGCAATATTTACCGAAAATCACAAAAAAATAAGTAAAAATTATTGAATAATTTAGACAAAAAATAACACAAGAAAATATGAGAGACAAAATTTAAAAAGCATTGAATGTCGAGTAAATATATCATGAAAAAATAATTTCTTATAAATAATAATGAATTCAACAAAAACCATGGATAAGCATGAAAACACTAAGAACTTTTAAAAAAATGATAAATTAAAAAAATCCAAATTAAAATACAAACATTGAAATTTCCTCATAAAAACCACAAGTTGATAGGTACTGTCGAGCTCAGAGTTTAAATTGATGAGTATAAACATATATTTCTTAGTTTTGATTGAAAAATTGTCGTATAGATCGGAGAGAGGCCAAAAAACATAGATTTTTGTGACGTGGGCCTCATAAGGCAATAAAAAAAAACTTGGAAAAAAAGAAAAAGGAAAAAGAAAAAAAAGATCGCCTGGTTCTCTGATATAACCTTTCGGGCTGATTCCCAATTTTGTAAAAAATCCAAAGCAGTTTGCTATTGAATCCAGTCTGGTTCGGATGATTCAAATCTGAATTTGTAGTTTTTCCCATTATAAAGATAGTGATAGAGGTCTTGTTAATTTAGCAGGAGAGAGAGAGAGAGAGAGAGAGAGAGAGAGAGAGAGAGAGAGAGAGAGAGAGTGTGTG
>NW_006498507.1:3147785-3166878 GCF_000471905.2 Amborella trichopoda | reverse complement strand
ACCTACTACTTACTATAGTAGTAGTTAATTAGTTCCGTAACCAGAACTTAGTCTACTGTTGTTGGTTGGTACTATACGTATGTTGTATATATATATATATATATATATATATATTATATTTTTTTTTTTTTTATTTTATTTTTATTTTTTTTATTTTTTTTGCTGTGTCTATTATATGGAAAATCCGTGGATCACGACAGGAAAAGAAGAAATGGGTTCCTGAGAAAAATTATTGCTTCGTAAATTTCTTACAAGAATCTGAGAGATTGGAGTTTGCTGAGAGAAGGAGGAATTGAGCCTGTGAGGTTGTTTTGGTAGAGATCCAAACTGATCAGATTTCTCAAGTGTCCAAGCTCCTTTGGAATTTCCCCCACCAAGTTGTTCTTGTATAGCTCCCTGTAAAGATGGAAATTTTCATTAATTTCTTACAAATCATCTTGGCTTTTCATAACAAAGAAGCAAATGAAGCGCTCAAATTTTTAAACTAGATAATTTTGGTGAATTTCTTTTGTTGATGAAAGGCTCTCGAAGAACATTCATATATAAAAGACAGCACTCATGTCTTTTGATTTAATTTCAAAATATCTAACAAAAGACACATGATCATGATAAGAAAAAAATTACAAAAAGGTGAAATACTACAATGTCAAATAATTCATCTCTTATAGGTAATTTGATAAATTTTCCTTTCAATAAATGGTGTCAAACAGTTCAAAAGCAATTAATCTTTGTGGTGGTCCAGATTATTACTGTGTAATTTTTTGGGTCAAAATCCATCTTTAAGGTGAATATTTGAAAGGTTCCCCATTATAGGTTGGAGGCACTCACCACCAATGTTAAAAAAGTCGACTTGGGTCGACTACTTGGTCCATGCCCCAGCGGAGTACTTTCCTAAGTCCGAGTAACTCCGCCCGAGTAATGCAGCAGTTGAAAACTATTAAAAAATAAAAAATACAAAAAGAGTTCCCAAAAAACATATTCAAAGTAAAATTTAACGTAACATAATTGGTGTGGTTTCCATAAGGTTGCAACCTTCAACAATCCAACTAAGGTGAGCCTTCAAATTTTATCATAATATATAATTTTGATGTAAAATGTTCTTAGGATTATCTCAAAATCTATTTTTATATTTAATTATAAAATTTTAAATTCCAAAATTGGTTAAAATCAAGTAGATCTATAAACATATGAAAATCTTGAAAATGGACGGTGTAGATAATATGTTGTAAGATACACTATTTTTGAGAGTCAAAATCTTTTTATTTTCATAGACATACATCTCGATGTCGAGATGATCAATCACAAGGTTTTTCAACATTAAAATAATCTTTTTCCGATGGATTTTTGAGGTGCATCCGTAGTTCCACATTTTAAGGTTGCAACCTTGTATATAAACTTTTTCCAAATATTAATTAATCGTGGTTAAAAATATAGGAAAGCTTTTTTAAAAATGATTATGTGACTGGGGGTAGTTTTGAAATTTTCTAAAAAAAAATATTAAAAAATATAAAAATAAGTATTAATTACCAAAGTGATAGAAAACACAAATAAACATGTTTCCCATATCTATATTTAATTTTTTTAAAATCCCCAGGCGGAGGCCAAAGAACTCGAAACGACTCGGCCAACTTTTTGAACCCTGCTCAGCACAGCCCCTACTCATTTTTAGAGTTAAGGACACCCCTTTAAGGCCTGGGACTTTTGAAAGACTCATTCATTTTTAGAGTTAAGGACACCCCTGTAAGGGCTTGTGCTGTCCTATTTTGAGGACTATAAAAATACTTCATTAATACAAATAATTGTCAAGCTTGAATAAAATGAAGTGTGACAAGAAACAAAACTGAAAGAAGCGGAGCAGGCCAGAATGAAAGAAAGAAAAGGCCAAGGAAATGAAATTTAATGGAGTGAACTTACAAATACTGCAGACTCTCTAATCTGCCAAGTTCAGGTACTAATGTACCAATCAGTCGTGCATTTCCAAGGTCCCTGCAACACCAAATAACCATGGTCACGAGAAGCCCATTGTTGTTTGTACTTTGAAGAGAGAGAATTTGAAATACTAACCCCCAAAGAAAAGAAAAACTGAAAACGTATAAGACAGGCCTCATGGTTAAAGTTAGATATATATATATATATATATAGAGAGAGAGAGAGAGAGAGAGAATTTGAAAAACTGAAACCAGAAACTAGAAACCCCAAGAAAGAGAAATCAATACTCATGAGTCATGAGAGAGAGAGAGAGATTTACAGTCTAGTAACTCTGTTATCATTGTTGCAAGTGACATGAAACCAGGTGCAAGGGTTCACTAAAGTGGGGTCCCAGCTTTGAAGCACATTTGCAGGGTCATGAAGCGTTCTCCTTAGTGCATAGAGAGCATCACCTACAAGAGAGAGAGAAAGGAAACAAATAAAGAAATCAGAAGAGAGAAAAGACCCATCTTGTTCATGAAACCAACTGTTCTAAAACCTCTGATTAAGCCAAAAACCTCCATGCCCTCTGGTTAAAAACAAACATTCATGGGAAAAGCTTGAAAGAATTACAGTTACCTTCAGTATTGGCATTCACAAATGAAAAGATAGCACAAAAGAGGAAGAAGAGGACACTCAAAGCCATTGCTAAGCTTAGGAAGACTCCTTTGACAGGCAAGTCCACAGAAAACTGGCCAATTTATAGAGAGAGAAAGGCCAAAGTGGACCAACACCAGCAGATTTCTAGAGAGAGAGAAAAGGGAGATAATTGAGAGCTTTGGAACAGACAGGTCTGTTTCATGGACTCATTCCCTGCAACCAGTAAATTTAATAAATGGAATCAGTGGACCCAACAGAACCCAAAAAATTCCGTTTTGAAAAGCCCATATTTAATTGAGATTATCTTGATATTTAGTGGAGATCTCAGGGCAACTAAGAAACAAGACAAAATGGTAAATTCGTACAATTCACCATTTTCAATGTTGCAAATCATTTTCTGCTTCAAAAAGACAAGAAAAAATTGGGCAACATACCGTAACTTTTACGGTATGGTCCAACTTTTCGCGGGCTATTTTTTATTTTTTAATTTTACCTCTAATCCAATATTAAAACATCTGTTTTGTTTTTATTTTATTTATTTATTTTATTATTTTTATAATTATTATTAAAATTATCATTATTATTATTATTATCATCATCATCTATAATCACCGGTGTTTGATGGTTTGGAGGTCTATTAAGAGTGGACTGATATTTCTAACATCTGACCACCGTAAATTTATATATTAAGGTCACTTTAGCATTGTTCAATATTGGACCACACCAGGCTTCAAATTTTTTGAAGTTTGAATACCAATCGTATCAATAAAAAAATCAAAATAAAAAAGTAATTCGATGTTGCAAATATTAGATTGGAGAAAAACTATAAAAAAAATAACGAAAAAAAAAAATAACCCATTCATAAATTATGCGAAAAATTGGATTACATCTTAATACCAAAAATACAAAATTATTACATATGTAATTGTCCAAAAGAAAACAATAAGAGGAAGAGGAGCCTGGTTAAAATAGGGTCATGAAGAACATAACAGCCCTTATACTAATTTTGGACACATGTAAAAAGAAAATTGGGAGAATTTAGTTTGGGAAAAAGTTTATATAAAGTTGCAACCCTAAAATGTAGAATTAAAATTGCATCTCAAAAATCCATAAGAAAATGTTATTTTAATATTGAATAACCTTCTTATTGACCATCTCGACGTCGAGATGTATGAATATGAAAAAAACAAGGTTTTGAGTATCAGAAATAATACATCTTGCAACACACTATCTAGACCATTCATTTTCAAGATTTTCATATATTTATAGATCTACTTGATTTTAACCATTTTTGAAGTTTAAAATTTTATAATTAGATATGAAAATAGATTTTGAGAGAATACTAATAATTTACATCAAAATTACATGTTATGATAAAATTTGGAGGTGCGCCTTAATTGGATTGCTTAAGGTTGCAACCTTATAAAAATTACACCCTTTAGTTCTTTAGTTAATGGTTGTGGTTTGTATAAGGCTCAAGCCTTAAACCATGAAAGAAAGGTGCACAATTAAATAGTATTTAAAGATATTATTTCAGTATTGAAAATCTTCGTGATGGTTTGAAAATTTATTTTCATATGTCATTATAAAATTTAAAGGTTAAAAAATAGTTTAGATTGAAAATATTTATGAACGCTTGATAATCTTGAAAACTGACAGTTCAAAAATACAGTACATGCACTATTTGCTAGACTTAAAATCTGTTTTTTCTCATGTCTATATATGTTGAGGTCGAGATGACTTATTCAAGGCTTTTTGGGGGGTCGAAACAACCTCTTATAGTGAATTTTTTATGTGTGTCTTAATTTGATAGTTTAGGGCCTCAACCTTTTATATACTTTTTTCTTATTTAATAACACTAATTTTGGAGGACATTAGCCTAAATTTCCATAAAATAATGCCAAATATGAATTTAAATTGCTGTTATTTTCTCTATAAGAGAAACTACGGCATTCTTTTGAAAAATTAAAAAATACTATAATTTTTAGATATTCTTTTTATTTCATTTTCTAATTATTTTCCTTTTTACTATTCTTATTTTTTATTTTTCCAATTTTTTCTTTTTTTTTATTATAAAATATCATTAAAAAATGCCAACCCACCTCAATAACGATTTTTCCTTTGCAAAAGCAGCCCCATTACATTCCGTAATTCTAGCTGCTTTTTAAACCTCTGAGCGGAGTACCTATGGCATGAATATAATTACTGTTCTACCCTCTTAGAAAAGAGTTACTTTCAACTTTTATTTTGAATTTCTGGGTTCTCTTTTACTTGGTCATTTTTCGGAGTGTTTTAGTGGGAAGAAAAGTGAAAATTCGGTGCACGCTTTTGACTGTTCTCTTATAGGGAACAGGTTCCTTTGTAATCTATTTAATTTTTCAGGAAGAATATAATCAAGGGAATGATGTCATAATGTCAGGGTCAACCTCGACCGTTCGTTTTTGAGTACCGACGATGAAGATTGAAATGTACATCAACTTTGTATTCTAAGTGATTTGACATAAGACACATTTTAACTGGCATGGTGGTTGCAAAACACGGTTCCCTTTATCTTTGGAACAATGTGGTCACAACTAATTTTAATTATCATGTATATTACAAAGTTTCGAGAATATTTTTTTCGACTTCGAGCTTATTAAATGAAATTTTTTTAATTTTTTGATTTCAAATCTAAGAGACAAAAAATGATTGTGATCTCCTTGTAAAAACAGTAAATAATATTATTGTATATATTTATGAAATATTTTGAAATGGACCCGGTTTTTATGCGACCAAGCCTGTATATGTAAAAATGCGGGCCTCTTAATAAATCTATTTTTGAGGTGGATTTTTGGGCTTAATTTTTAAGGATATGTAATCTATAACATGGAGTTCATGAATATGAAAAAATATATAAATTTTAAAAACTAGAAATAATAATACTAGTAAGCAAACATTTGGACCGCTAGTTTACATTGTTTTTAGATTGAACACTTCCTTGCATCCATCTTTAAGATGGATGCTTTACACTTTTTGGACCGCATATGTAGTCATGCGGTCCAGCCTGTGTGAAACAATTTTCCTTTTGAAATTGTTGAATTCAAGCGTTTATTGGAGGAACTTGTGTATAACTCTAATCTTATGTATGCTATATGCTCTCCATTTTTAAGATGAATGGGGGAGATGGAAGTTCTAACCATAGGTATCAAGACCAGATGAATCGATGGTCCGATAGGTTAGATTGATGATTGGTGCCTTGGCCTATTCGGTCCAAAATAAAAATCAGGTTCGGTTGAAAATCGATCAAAATCAATATTTGATAAGTTTTGGTTGGTTGGATTAATCAATTTTAACTAATTTGACCAGCTAAATGAAGTTAAGCAATTTTTTTAAATATATATTTTATTTATAAACTATTATATTAAATTTTCTTTTCTTTTTTCTAAAATTTGGTTCAACTAATGATTGAACCAATTTTGACAGGACCAAACCACTCACCCTTTAAATGACCAGTAACATTGGTTCTAACTAAACGTGAATGTAATGAACACCAATTTATACCACATTTGGGGATGGATATCGTGAAAGAGATTATGAGTGCATATACTATACTTCCAAAGGATCATATTGGACATGTACTCCCTTGCCTAAATCAATTAGTTGGGATGATTTTTTCGATTCTAGTTTGGGTTCCACCTTCTAGTTCTAATTTTGGGATCCATCTAGATTATTGTTTTTTCAAAAATGGATTTTGACTTTAATTATTAGATCTCCCCCTCAACAAGTTGAACTGTCTCTAACCAATCCTGAGACATATACATTTTGCAATTTGAAAAATTCTGTCTTAGAATTAATCGCTAAGTTTAACAGGTTACATTCTAAAAGTAAATAGATAATATGCTCCCGAAGAGCACTAAATCTTGTGGCATTTATATTTTCTCAAAATACCAAAGAACCACGGACCACTTGGCTTGCACAATATTCATGCAAGCTGCGAGGTCCGATATCCTGAACCTCAAATTGATCCCTGGGCTAAAATTCACGGTCCAAGAACCTTTTCGAGGTTCTAGACCTAGGATTGCTTTGGCTTACTCAATCTTCACAGAAGCCAGCGGTCCGCGTATCCAGACCTTGGATTAGTCCCTGTACTTTTAAATTTTTTTTTAAAATAAAATTAAAAAGCAGTATGATGTTTGTAACTTGTATTAGTTTGAAACATCCAATACATGGGCAAAATTTAGGAAAAAAAATAATGGACCGTTACATAAAATTTGCAAAAAATTGGATCTGTACATAATTTCCTTTTTTTATTTATGGTACGGATGCATTTTTCCTAAAGACTGATGAGTCGAGTTCCTTTTAAAGTATAGCGAAATAAAACTTGGACCTTTTTTTGGATACGAGCAGACATCAAACCCAAGTGTTCTGTAAAGCTCAAAAAAACCTCAAGTACTCTACATTCTAACACCTTTGATGTGCTTCAACTGTAGATTATGAGGCACGATATGCTGTCGTTAATTTTAGGATATAACTAAACTAAGTGAAATACTTATTATAATAATGAATTTTAGAGTTGCACCTGGTGTGTTGCTTTTTTTTTTTTAATAAATCAGTTGCTTTGGAAAATAAATAGGGCAAAACTAATTTTCCTTTCTGTAGGTTTTAAAAAAGATTCAATTTCGATGTGCAAAGATGAAATTTCAGAAGAAATTGTTGAAAGTTTTTGAAAAACCTTAGGTTCTTAGTTTATCGCTATCAAAACTGCGAAGGTGCTTTCTCTATCTAAAGCTTAAAAAGCTTTTTTGTTCAATTTGATGTGTTTGTTTATAGATATAAAACTCCATCGTCGATCTAATGTTGAACCAGTGAAGCAAGTGTGTGTAGTTGAAGGGATGGTATTCAAAAGTACAAAAGTACAAGGGAGTGGTTGAAAACTTAACCATGATACTCATACACACCCTATTGATCGGTAATCATCATCATTTGATCTCAATATTTGGAGTTGGCTACACGAATCTTATTTGTATTATGCCATTTGGATCAAAATTTATGATTAGAATGTGACAATTTTTTTTATTGACTACCAACCTCACACATCCGTCATCCTTTCTCGTCCGGTTATGGGCAAGTAATGGTGAAGTTCCCTTATTAATTGTTCAACTCCAATACACCCAGATGTTCCCTTATTAATTGGGTCAAAAAGTTTGAGCAAGGAAGATTTTGACTGAAACATCAAAAAATACAATTCCAACCAAATTAAAAAATACAACAATTTCAACTTATTTGTTGATGATCAAGATTCTTGGTGTTTTCCCTCTCTGAATCAAAAGTGAAAAAATTGATTTGAAAAAATAATAAATTGGATTTCTCAATCAAATTATGAGTTATAAGCCAAGGCAATGTACTTATCTCTGCATTTGCTTTCCTCTCTGTCTCTTACCCTGAATCTATTACAAATATGGCTCTCAATCGGTTTGGGTCGATCTGGGTAACCAATAGGTCGACCCTACTCGGGTCCATCTTCTAGACTTAGGAGTCTAAGTTGGATCTAGGTCCAATCTTGACTTTATCGGATCAAATCTAGATCGGGGCTGACCAAGACCCATACCCATCCCTTCCCATTTACACCCAAAATTACAAAACCACAAGCACTTTCTCTCTCTTCCAGTACACCCGGATGTTCAACTCATGTAGCATTGAAAAGGACCACTATTAGGGCTGAAAAATCGTCGGAATGAATAAAAAGAAGCTTATACTTTATGAACATCAGTCGCTTGAAAACTGTCGAGGGGGAAAAGAAAGCATAGTGGACTAACACATCAGGTCATGGCGTGACTTTTGAGGTGAACCCACTTTCTTTCATCTTTTGACCATGTTTCCTATCTCATATTCTTTTCCTTTTATTTTGTCCATTAATTCCTGCTAACCTTCTCTCTCAGAGGGTGGCAGTGGGCCAGGCCAGCCTTGGCCCAAGCCCGGCCCTCATCTGTATAGGGCCGACCCAGGCCCAAATTAGGACCGGGCCAAAAAAAGAAAAAGAAAATGTGGGGGCTGACACTTATCCTAACTCAACTCTCGGGCCACAATTTTGTAGCCCAAACCATACTTTTTAAAACAGGACTGCACTGGTCAAGGCCGCCTGACTCTTTGCCAGCCCTATCTTTCTCTTCTAAATTCATAAGTCACACTTAGAAAGTTAGATTGTACTTGTTGCCAAATTTTGACTGTGTTTCTTATGCCTTCCAACTTGGAAAGGCTAATCAAGTGCACTAGTGTTTTGCCTATGCAGTTTGCATTTTGCTACCTTTCATCTTCTTTATTAAAAGGAGAGCTTCATCACTTCAGCCTTTTTCCAAAGGAAAAGCCTTGACCCATATAGAATTTCAACTAACTTTTCAATTTCAATTTTGAAATTTACTTTTGAGTTTTAGGATCCTTAAATTTTGCAGAGGAAATAAGATTGAGAAAGGTGAAATTTCACCAAATTCAGTTTTTCTTTTTTTCATGAATGCATGTCAAATTTTTTGGCAGTAGTCAATTTTCCTTGGGTGTAGTTTGCTTAAGGCCGAGGCTCTAAACAATCAAAATAGGGCACACCTTTAAATACTGCCGAAATATGTTGTTTTAATATTAGAAATCTTTATGATAGTCTGAAAATTTATTTTTGTCTCTAATAATAAAATTTAAAGTTAAAAAATAGTGTAGATCAAGAAGATCTATGAACACTTGAAAATATTGAAAATTGATGATCTAGATAATACATTACAAGATACATTATTTTCAATATTTGAAAATTTTTTTTTTCTCATGTCCAAACATTTTGAGGTTGAAATGATTGAATTTAGCATAAAACACCTTTTTTTAATAAATTTTTGAGGTGCGCCTTTATTTGATTGTTTAGAGCCTCGCACTTATATAAACTTTTTCCAATTTCCTTTGACATTCTACCTAATGTCTTAAAAATTGTAGAAGTTTCCTCAAATGAACTAAAATTAATGATTTTCTCAACTTTGGCAAGAATTTCATCAAATTTTGCAAAATTTGGGCTATCTAATTTACTAAAATACAGAAGTCAACCCTAGCATGGACACGAATCCGGATTAATCCTGAATGGACGGTGGAGATTGCCTATGTCTTCCCACACGTGATCCGTGCAGCACTATGAGCGAATAACCCTTTAAAGGTAAGGCAAAAGAGGGAATAATTCGAATTATGAAAATTCGGAGACCTTAAAAAGTAGGAATATATAAAGGAAAAAGTTCATATTGAGCCGAGGCTCTAAACAATGAAATTAGAGCCCACCTCAAAAATTTCACTAAAAGAGGTTGTTTTGATGCTCAAATATCCTCAAATTGATCATCTCGACATCAAGATGCATGGACATGAAAAAAAAATGAATTTCAAGTTTTGGAAATAGAGCATCTTGTAACGCATTTTTTGATCATCTGTTTTCAAGATTTCAAGTTTTCATAGATCAGCTCAATCTACACTATTTTTAAAGCTTCAAATTTTACAATTAAAGCTAAATATATATTTTAAAGCTATCACAAAGATTTTCAATATTGAAATCACATTTCTCTACATTATTTGAAGGTGCACTTTATTTTGATAGTTTAGAGCATCAGCTCTATACAAACTGCAACCATGTAGCTCATGTTTTCTTAGTGGTAATAAATTATATTAAAATAATGATAAAAGTAATAACTAAAGAATGGAAATGGAAGCTTCTTTAAAAGACGAATCAATCGGCTGAGCTAGTGGTAAGTGGAAGAACAAATCATGCATAAAGTTCGAAGTTATAATATTTTTCTTTTTTCTAATCAATTTCTCGGTCAGTTTGTAAGATAGGGCCAAGATACTTTGATAAGTTTTGTCAGGTTAGAAGAGTCATAAATATTTTGCTAATTAATTAAATTAAAAAATTAATTAATTTCTCGGTAGATAGTGCCATGATACTTTGATATGTTTTAACAGGTCAGAAGAGTCATAAATATTTAGTTAATTAATTGAATCTACTAATTAATCAAAACATCAATGAAATTTCATGTTAACTAACTCTTTTTCCAGAATTTACCGAAATTTCAACGAAAATATTGAGTTAGGGGTATATATCAGAAATACCAAACTGATGCTTATTAGTAGTTAAGATATAGACAAGCATCATTTAGGAAGAATATAGGCCACGGTTAAAAGGTGGACATATGGCAATCAGTGAGAAGACAACCCTATTGCTTAAGGACCTGTTTGGTTTCCTATAAATGGGGCCCTTCCGAGTTTTATTTCTATGGAAACAACCTAGACTGCCTGTTTGGTTTTTTTTGAAAATCGAATTGATATTTTTGTAGGAAATCATGTATCCTCATTTTAAACCAAATTTCAGGATATGTTAAATCCACCCAACTAGGTGGAATTGACATTTTTTGGAAATTAAAAATTAAATGCATAGACCCTAATATTATTATTGTTATTATTAATATTATTATTTAAATAACTTAGTATTGAAATAGTGATTATTGAAATATATTTTTATTATAATATTATATTATATTATTACAATACTATTTATATTATATTATGATTTTTTAATATTATAATATTATATTAATAATTATACAAGATATTATACTTTTATATAATTATTATACTTAACAGATCCCAATTAATTAGGATAAAACTTGGATGATGATGATGATAATTATTATAATTATGATATTATATTATACAAATGTATTAGATAGCAAATGTTTTGTGAAATGTAATGTTGGAATGAAAGAATCTTACTTGCAAGTATATATGCTATATTTGAAGTTGTTGAAAAAATAAAACCTTCAATGTTTGCCTCAAATTTTGGTTGTTGTTAGATATCAGAAGACATGACTCCATAATTTTGAAATGACACCATTTATCCCTCACTTGGACAAACACTTAAAAAGATGGACCTAAACGATTCTCAAGTACAATAATTGTAATATTGAGAATGGTTATTATTTTAAAAATAAAGATACAATAACAAATTTTGAATTTCCTAAAGATACATCATCCAGACAATCCAAACTGTATAGGAGTCTATGCCAGATGCTATCGAAACAACCTACAACCACCTTCCAAGAAATGTCAATTCTAGGAGAAACCGATCCCAGGATACGCATTTCCCTAACAATCCTATTTCCAAGGAACCAAACGGGTCAAACATATCTCTAGAATCAATTATTTTATGTGATGAACCATTGAACATAATCACACAATGCTATTACTATTCATTCTTTTCCAGGTCCATCACCTAGAGTTACTATATTGAAACCACTACTATTCAATTTTGTGTTGAGGTCTGTCCTCTAGAGGCACTCATATTGGATCGATGATCGATTTTTAGGTTTTGCAAATGTAATTGTTTCCTTTCAACCATATAAATCAATGCACTCAAAGGTAGGCATTTCATATTGATACAGGAATTGTAAACCTAATTGGTTACTTCGACTATGTTAATCAATGGTTCAAATTACATTCAAAGGCAGGCATTTCCATTGGAACTTTTGTACCCAAAACACATTATGCTCCAATTATAACCCCTCTTGGAAGACAAAAAAAAAAAAATCTCATCTTACCATCCTACAGACAAATCAATGGATTTCATTTAGGGTCGTATTTTAGGGTTTATAACAATCGGTTCATGGTACTTTGATTAGAAGGTAACAAATATTGCTAAAAGAGTTATCTATAGGTTTACTTTATCTCTTTTAAAAGGAATCTAAATAAATCTAGCTTGTGGAAAGATATCTTCTATTTGGAAACATTAGCAACCCAAATCTCTCTTTACATTAGACTTGGGGTGGAAACATTAGCATATGGTTAATTTGTCTCTACAATAGAGTAGTGGGGGAAGGGGAAGGGGAGTTTGAGAGGATTTTAGTGAAGAGAGAGGCATAGAGGGTGGGGTCCAATGAGTAGGGGGCACAATCATGTTGGGTCGACCCCAACTAGGTCTGGGTCCAGGTTCATGTTTTTGACCCGGCGGGTTGGGTCCAATGGTTAATCATGTCATGAAACCAGAATAACCGGATGTTTTTTTCCAAAACATAAGGAATAGCAACATCACTTTTGAAAAAAAATAATATTTTAGGGTGCGTTTGACACAAGAAGTTTTTGGGAGTGGAAAGGACTCTCCCACAAATTATGGAAGATGGCTTTTCCATCTATTTTTAAGGAAGGGAGGTCTTCCAAATATGAACTTATTTTAACACCAAAAAAGAGTAGCGTGGAAGGTCGACCTTCTACTTTACAGCTTCTACACAAGAATATCAAACATGGAAGTGGGACATTTAACTCTCACTTTCAGAAACTCCAATTTATCAAACTTGCCTTTAGCTTAACAAAGTAGTATATTTTGGGATATTATACAGTGAGACTATTTACCTTTTTCATAAAGAGGTCACAATTACTTAGAAACATCTGATATAAAATCTAAGGGAAAAATTTATATAGAGTCGAAGCTATGAACAATCAAATTAGAGCCCACCTCAAAAATTTCACTAGAGGAGATTGTTTTGATGCTCAAATATACTCAAATTGATCATCTCGACATGAAGATGCATGGAAATAAAAAAAAATGGATTTGACGTTTTGGAAAAGTGCATATTGTAACGCATGTTTGGACCGTCAATTTTCGAGATTTTCAAGTTTTTATAGATCTGCTCGATCTACATTATTTTTGAAGCTTTAAATTTTATAATTAAAGATGGAAATATATTTTAAGGCTATGATGAAGATTTTTAGTATTGAAACCATATTTCTCAAACTATTTGAATGTGAGCTTTACTTCGATTGTTTAGAGCCTTGGCTCTATACAAATCACACCCAAAATCTAATAGCTTGGGTGTATCACAAAGTTCAAGAAAATTTATTTTGAAGTTTAACATTTGTCAATAAAATAAATGGAGCCATCCAATTTCACATCCAATAGTAAAGATCAATTATAACTACCTTGTATCAAAGGTATATGGTCTCATTCTATACTTTTCCATATCGGGATTGTATACAATGAGACTATTTACCTTTGGTATATGGAGGCCACAATTACTTACAATGCAAGATCTAAAATATAATATTCGTCATAGATTTAAAGGGTCTTAGCATGAAGGGAGATGTCATAGAGTATCTCAATAACTAAGTTTATTCATTAATAAATAATAACTCTCTTGACATGGCATCAATATTTATTTCTTAGTAATGAATATTAGTTACATTCTTCCATAGTTGACACATTCTTGGAGATCCATCAAAACGGGGCATTTCCATCTTGGAGTATCATTGTAGCTGCAGAAGATCAAGAGAAAAAAAAGAAGTAATTCAATCCAAACATGTTTCCTTTTTACAATGTGACACTGCTAGAATGGATGAAAAATAAAAATTCCCAGTTTACCTCTTTTTGGATAGTTTTTATTCGTGCCCGCCAATAAATTGTTTGTGACATTCCTGTGATCGAAACTTCTGTTGATTAGCAAAAGAGGGTACGTGCTTTTGTGGGAAAATCAATCTTGGCTCTCAAGAGAAATTGCAGTCAGTAAGAAGCATGACTTACAATAGCCGGAGTTTTCCAACAATCGCCAAATCTACGATGGCTTTCGGAATTACACCTGATAGTTTATTATTGTTCAACCGTCTGCACAAAATACACAGGAATAAACAATCTTAAAAAGATCTTGATGCTCCTGTTAATCATCTCAAATATTAATTGTAAAAGATTACATTTTCCAAAAATAGTAAGCCAGATTTTGTTTATTATACTTATGATCTCTTATGGGAGTTACATTTTTGCTAAGATTGGGATCTAAATTTGTCTGCAATAAAAGTTTCTTAAGCCGACTCTAGATCGTAATTTTTTAAGTTTGGTTGATTCTTCTACCAGGGGTCTAGTTGCTGTTCGATGGGTTGATTTTGGAGGATAACTTGCTCAATTGGAAAGGTAAGTAGTTGGACAGTAGTTGAGGATTGATTTATATCCTCGAACCAATCAGGATTTCGCAAATTTATATGCTTGGAGCCGGTACATAAAAATTTCATGTGTTTCTGGCTCTGTTTCAATTCAAATCTGGATTAGCATGTCAGTACAACCCTAGACATACAAGCAGATGTTAGTACAATCTTGATTCGAACATCGCGTGCCAAGAGGATCATTTAATGGTAAATCTTATACATTGTTCCAGTAATTTCTTGAGCTGGGTGGCTTATAGTGGAAAGAAGGAGGAGTATGATTCAAATGTTTCATAAATTACTTTTTGGGTGCAGTTGGCATACGGATGCATCCGTAACTGTAGCGGTAAGGTGCACCTTTCAAATTTTATCATGGTATATAATTTTGATGTAAAATTTTCTTAGGATTATTTCAAAATCTATTTTATATCTAATTACAAAATTTTAAATTTAAAAAATGGTTAAAATCAACTAAATCTGTAAACATATGAAAATCTTAAAAATAGACGGTGTAGAAAGTATGTTGTAAACTGCACTGTTTCTGATACTTAAAATCTTTTTATTTTTCATAGTCATACATCTCGATGTCGAGATGATCAATCAAAGGGTTTTTTTAACATTAAAACTATATTTTCCGATCGATTTTTGAGGTGCATCCGTAGCTGTAGAGCTATCGTTGCAACCTTAAATAAACTTTTTCCTTACTTTTTACGTGCACAATAAGAGAAGGGATTGTATACATATACCTGTTGTACAAAGAGATCACAATTGCTTATAAGATTCAATGTGAAATTTGATTGTTTTAGTGTTCACAAAGGTTGAGAAAAATTCTGTTGAACTTTGTGCTTGGTCAATGAAATGAATACAATCAGCCAATTTCACATCCAAAGGTTAAGATTAACTGTGACAACCTCGTACAAAAAATAAATGGTCTCATTGTATACTTTTCCATAAGGAGAATTGCCTTTTTTTTTGTCGGCGTCATGTATTTTTCTACAGTGAGCTTATTCAAATGAATCAAAGAATGGAATGCAAAAGATTTTTGAGACACTTCGCATAGGAAAGACATGATTTACTATATGTAATACACAGGGGAAGTTTAGCTTGTGTTGTTTGGATACTTACAAATACTTGAGAGATGTTAAGTTGGCAAGAGACTGAGGAATGGGGCCATTCAATCTGTTTTGTTGGAGATCCAGGCTCACAAGGCTTTTCAGTTTGCCAAACTCCGCAGGAATGCTCCCAGTTATGTTGTTATTGTTTAGCGTCCTGCCAAATTTGAGTGTAACATAACAGTCAACAGGAAATGCAAACTTACTTGAAGGGCATTTTATGAGTCCTAGGACACATCGGTAGATAATGCGCTGGCTCTTCACAATCTATTTTTGAGGATGATTTAGGACTTAATTTTTTAAGGGATTGTATATAATGAGACCATAAAAAATATCTCCATATCCCTTATTTTTAAGTTTTGTTCCTCAATAGACTCAAGGTTTCAAAACATATATTGGGTCATAAAAATTTTAAGTTTTATATCTTTTAACTCTCTAAGCCAACTTTATCGCCTCTAAACATATTTTTTTGTCCCAAACAAATATAAAAAAAACGTATCTTTTCTATACACCATCATTTCTCTCTCTTCATGTGATTTTTCCCTAAATCTATTTATCTACCTATTTTCCCACTCTCTTTCCCCTCATGTCTCCGTTAGAGAGACAAAGTTATATCTCTCCCTACTTATTTTCTCAATCTCTTTCCCCCCTGTCTCTCACTCTCTCTCCCCCTGTGTTTTTCATACTCTCTCTCCCCCGTTAGAGAGAAAAAGAGTAAATGTTAGAGAGAGAAATTTGGAGAGAATATATTACATAAAAAAAAGATAGGTTTAGAATGAACATGTCTTTTTTATATTTGTTAAGATTAAAAAAATAGTTAAAAGTGGATAAAATTAGTCGGCGGGTTAAAATATATATTTTAAATATTTGGGTCTATTGAGATATAAAAACAAAAAATAGAAAGTATGAGGATATTTCCTCTTAAATTTATTACAAGAAGGTCATATTCGCTAATACTTACTAGATGTCAAACTGGGTGGCTTGGGGTTAGTCACGGAGTTTGAGAAAGGTTTTTTGAACTTTCAGTCATTTCAATGACATTTTTACAACAGCCTATTTTAAAATCCAATAAACAAAAGTTATTATGACCTCATGGTACAAAAAACACAAATGGTTTCTTTATATATTTTATCTTTTTTAATATATATATATAAATATTGAGATCATTAATATGTAAAAATAAATAAATTTTAAAAATTAAACATAGCAAATTTTGAAAAACACTTCTGGTCGTTGATTCTATCTTTTTTTTGGAGGGACCATCACTCTACCTCAATCTTTAAGATGAATATGAGATGCCTTGGGGCACGCAAATGTAGTTATACATACCCCCACACATAAAGCTTTCTTTAAAAGTGTATTGTTGGGCTTGTTGCCTACAAATGGAAATGGTTTGATAGGGTTAGGCCCTATCAAAGTAAGTAAAGCCTCACGTTATAACTCATCCAAAATTACAATTTAAGCATTGGAAAACCTTTACATCGATCATTTCCACTTGAGCAAAGGGATTTCAAGTTCTAAAGATAGTGTATATTGTTACAAATTATCTAGACCGTCCATTTCGCCCTGAAAATAGTTGTTCACATAACCACAAGATGTGCACCATTTTTTTAGTTTCAAATTTTATTGTTGGTGTTGGAAATTGATTTTAGAGCCATCATGTATATTTCCTTTGTTGAAAGTGCATTTCGGAAAAAGATTTGAGTTGAGGATTTATTTTGTTTCCATAAAGCCTAGGCCTTATAAAAACCTCATCCCCTACAGACTTATTTTCTTTTACTTTGTTGTTTGTAACAACAAATATACATATGTGGGTCCCCTCTTAAACCATCTTAGAAATGGATTTTTAGTCTAAAATTTTAAGGATTCATGATCTAGTTTAAGATGATCATGAACATGAACAAATAAATGAAATTTATGTATTTAAAATATGATTTTTGAAAAAATTCTATATCGTATAAACCTTGTAAGTTTTTTACAAAGTCATTTTTTTGAGTAATTCAATAGAGAAGACATGTCCCTACTCATTTTTTTTCAAATAATTTAAGAACGAATTTTTTGAAATAATTAATGAGATATTATCGGTGAGAAATGAAATAACTAGGGTACGGGGTGCTGCCACATGATTCAGCCCCTTTCCCTCAACGTCCAACTTACAGCATATAAAGTTGGAAGTTAACTCTTGCAGGTGCAAGGCTCTTGCACCAGTTTACTCGGATTCTCTGTCCATCAAAAAAGGCCGACAAGGACCATGAAATTCCAGCTTTTTTCTAACTCTTTGGAATATCATTATCTTCTTAAAAAAAAAAAAAAAGATTTTTTTGTGACTCTGGCGAGTCCACCACTTATAAAGGAATGGACGGCGGATGTCTGATAACTGGATACTACAACAGCCTATTTGGATGTCCTCAGTTATTATTAATAATTTAATTTTTCAATAAATTAATCTTGATGATGAATTATCTGTAGTTTGACATTATTCATCATATAATTATCAGAGATAAACTAATACACATTTTTACATGTAATTTTATTTTATTAAAATTATTTTTATTTTATTCAAAATAATTTGCAGAAAAGCATGTGCTTTTAGCGAAAAGTGATTAGATATAGAGCACATAATACAAAGTACATAATAAACCACTAACAGAGTAATTTCAAGTAGGATAAATGATCAAGGAAGAGTGCCTTATGCATCGGGGGAAGCATTAACTGCATTTGATCCTCGAGGCACCACACATCCATCTTAAAGATGGATATGGAGTTGTTATCTCTCATAAAGGCAAAATCAGCCCTAAAAAAATTCCTTCTAAAAAATTCATTTAGTTATATAAAATTTATATTTTTTTGCATATTTATACTTAAAATATTGGGTCCAAAATAGTGTTAGCAAATCTGTCCAATTAGGAACTGGCCGGTCAAATTGGAACTGGGCACCAGTCAATTTGGTTTTGGTGGTCCGGCCAAGCATTTTAAAAAAAATTCAAAAAACATATATAAAATCTCAAAAAAAAAGATATTTATTTGTAATATGTTTTTCAATGTTTTTTTTATTATTTCGGCAAAGATTGGTGAGAGTTTTAGCCATGAATATTTATTTTTATTTCCTCTTTTTAGAAAACTTCGAAAATACCTATAGACACAAATTGTTTTTTTAAAATCCATTTTTTCCCTATTTTTCAACAACATTTTGATTTGCTTTGTTTAATCATGCTTTAAATATACTTTTTATATTTTTTTATTATTTTTTAATATTTCAAATATTTTTTAGATTTGCTGGGACCTGCTCAATTAGACCGGTTGAACCAGCCGATCTACCTGTTACTCGTACACTGCCTATGGGCGGCTTTCGGGGCCGGTTCGATTTTTCGAATAATGGTCCAAAATCCATCTCAATGAAAAGGAAGTTAAGAAAAAGGAAAGCATATCCTATATATATATATATATATATATATATATATATA